>JASKMD010000004.1:8306120-8490769 GCA_030144725.1 Haematococcus lacustris
AAGGCGCAGCCACAGGTGGGCATCGGGGGGGTGAAAGGGGCCATCCTCGCTGTGCGTAGGGCGCCCGCTGAGGAGCAGGAGAGCGTCGCTTGAGGGAGGGCGGGTGCCTGTGAGGCGTTCGTACACGTCCAGCACCCACTCCCAAGCGGGAGCCACGGAGGGACAGGTAAGGAAGGCATGGGTGAGCGTCTCCAGGGGTCCCAGCTGGCAGAGGCGACAGACTGATGAAGCAGGGGCCGCAGCTTCTTTCAGGATGTGGCCCCACATGGCCCCCACCATGAGGCTCCCGTGCAGCACCCGCCACGCCACAATGACATGCTCCCGGCGGAGGGTGGGGTCCAGCAGCTCCTGCCACACCTCTAGGCAAGGCTGGCCGGCTTGGGCTGAGCGGGCTAGTTCGTCCACCATGCCATCCAGAGCTCCATTCCCGGCATCGGGCAGCGCGCCTGCTTGCCTGTTGCCGCTGTGCCTGCCCCCCCTTCCCGGTCGGATCTGGGCGTCTAGCTGCCGCTGTGCCCGCTGCACCGCCCTAAGCTCCGGGGTGGGCCGCGGAGGAGGTCTAGCGTTGGTGGCACGCCAACGCGGTGTCTGGCTGCCCTGCACTTCCTCCGGGAGCAGCTCCTCTACATCCCTGCCCTGCTGCTCCCGCTCCCCCGCTGCCCGTTGCGCTGCCAGGAGGGTGGCGCTATCTAGCCAGCGCTGCTCCAAGGTCCGAAGGCCAGCTCCCGTGACGGCTAGCCCCTGAGGTGGCTCAGCCCCTGGCGGCGGGCGCGGCCCCCACAGGGCTGGCCATAGGCCCCCACTAGCAGGATAGGTGGGGTCGAAGCGGGCCCGCTGCAGCTGCGTGAGGCGCAATCGTGCTGCCTTGACGGTGAGCACCAGGAGGGAGGTGTTGCCCATGCCCCAAACCTGAGGGTCTAGCTGCACTTGGGACCAGGGTCCGAGCAGCCACTCCTCCCTAGGCCAGGAGGGGGGGGCCTCCCTGCCCGCTGAGCCTGCCCCCCGCTCCCCGCTGTGATCCCCATCCCTCCCACGACCCCTGCCCCCACCCCTACCCCTACTGCGCCCAATACCCTGTGCCCTTCCCCCCTCCGCTGTCTGCCCGTTGTCCCTACCCACACCCTCGTCCCCCACCTGCCCCCCCCTAGGCTCCAACGCTGCAGGGGCAGCTGCCCCCCCCCGCTGCTTCGGGAGCGGCCGCATGTGGGCGGCACGCTCCTCAGGGGACAGCCGATAGTGGGGCTTGTCCAGGAGCACCACTGCTGCAGCCTGCCACTCCTCCCCGGGGAGAACCCCTACAGCCCCCAAGGGACCCTGCCCTTGAGCGTCCAGGGCCACCAGCCTACCGCTAGGTAACACCCAGTGGGTCGGCCGCTGAGAGGGAACGCGACGCACCAGGAAGCCCGTCCCGCCCCACGCACACTCCCACTCCGGTGCTGGGAGCTGCCGAACATCCACCACCTGTTGCCACGGCTCCGGCAGGGTGGCCCGCGCCATGTCAGCCTCCCACCTCACGGCTGCCTGCTGCTCAGCTGAGACGAAGGCGGAGCGGGGTCGATGGAGGGCCTCGCGCACGTGCCGGACGTGGGTCCAGCGCAGGGCCTCAACTGCCAGGGGGTCACTGTCTGGCCTGCCCCGCAGTCCGACCAGAGCGTTGAAGCGCAGCGGCTCCGCGAGCACCGAAAAGTGAGATTGGGCGGCCGGGGCCACCACGCGGTGGAGCTTGAGCTGTGCAATGGCTGTGACGTGGGCCTGTAGGCGGGGGCTCAGGTTGGGCACGGGGGAGGCTGTGGGGTCCGTGACTACCCAGGTGCTAAGGCTGTGTTGGGGATCGGCGAGCAGGCTGTGCAACAGGGGCTGCCACTCCCGGACTCTGGGCGAGAAGAGCTGGGCCACAGTTTTGGCTAGCATGGCGGTGCTGGTGATCTCCAGGTCTGGCAGCCCCAGCCCACCCTCCCGTCGGGGCATCACACAAGTAGCGTCGTTGGGGTAGAGGCAGGCCATGTTGGGGCTACGCTCCTGGGGTAGGTCCGAGGCTGCCACAAAGTGCTTGACCGCCTTGCCCATCGCCACTCCGGCTGCAGCCAGGGGCTGCACGAACGCCATCTGGTAAATGGCCTTTGACGCTAGGCATTGCTGCGCCACTTGCACCCGACCAAGCAGGTTGAGACCTTGCGGTCGCCAGGGAAGGGAGGCGGCCACCATGACTGTTGCTGCCCTTCCAAAGGCAGCCTCGCTCATGGCGGAGTAGCTAGGTGCCCCGAGGGGCACCCCCAGGTGCCGGACGGGTACGCCCTGTGGCGAAGGGGGGATGGTCACGGCTCCAGCTCCGGTCCCTGGCCCTGCACCACCTTCACCCTCACCCGCCCCCTGGCCCTCCCAGACCTGGCCCCCCCGCTCCGCCCCGCCCTTGCCCCGGCCCCGCCCTCTGCTCCTAGCCACCCCCTCTCCCCCTGCCCCGCCACCTCCCCCCTCCACCTCAGTCCTACCACCCCCAGCTGAGGCAAGCTGGGAAGGGTTGGCGGCAACTGTTGAGGAAGGGGGCACCTGCCTGAGAGACCTGTGCTGCTGATGCTCCTGACCACCACCTCCCTCGTCCAGCCTCTCTCCTCCTCCGTCCTTGCTGCTGCCAGCCCCTCTGCCATGCCCCGCTCCTGTGCCTCTGCCCCTCTCTAGGCTCACCGTCCCGCTCTTGTCCCTCTGAGCCCTGTCCGCCCCCGTCCCACCCTCCCCGCTGCCCCCCACCCAACCTGTGACCCTGCCCTCCCCTGTGCTGGCCGCCCCTGCGTTGCCCTCCCCCCTTTGGCTGCCCGCCCCTGCTCTGCCCCCCTCCTGCCCCGCTGCCGAGACCTCTACCGGCTGACCACAAGAGAGCGCTGAGCTCTTGGCTACGCTGAGGGCCGGCCCCCCTGCAGCTTGGAACAGGCCAAGGGCCTCCAACACCACCGCCCCGTCCCTGACCCTGTCCAGCACCGCGATGGTGAGGTCGTCTGCATACTCCTTGGAGGGGAGGACTGGAAGGAGGGTGGGCTGACACATGGAGAGAGGGCTGTGGGGGATGGTGGGTGTGTTGATGCGGCCTGCCAACTGCAGGGAGCTGAGGTAGCTGACTAGGGGCTGGAGCGCGATGCACCAGTACAGCGGGGAAGCCCCGCTGCCCTGGAGTAGCCCTGAGGCTAGGGGGAAGCTGTCGGTGAGACGGCCGTTAACCAACACCTGACTGCTCGCCCCTCGGTGCAACAGCTGGGCCCAACGCACATGCCCGTCCCGGCGGAAGCCCATGGCCTCCATGGTGTCTTGGAGCAAACCCCAAGACACGTTGTCGTAGGCCCCTGCCAGGTCCAGCAACAGGAGCCAGGCTGGGCTCCCACGCTGCTGCAGGTACTCTAGGAGGCTGAGGTGGAACTGCACGTTATCGCTGATGTCCCTCCCAAGGATGAAGGCCGACTGGGAGAGGGACACTAGCAGGTCCAGAGGTTGTTGCAGCCGGTCCTCCAGCGCCCTGGCCACCAACCGCACATCGCAGTTGAGAAGCGTGATGGGGCGGTAACCGGCCACCTGGTCCCTCGGCTTGCCAGCCTTGGGCACCAACGTGATGACGCCGGTGAGGAACTCTGCCAGAGGGGCGGGGTCTGTCGTATCTGCCAGAGCCTCCCTTAACATGGCCCGCAACGGGCCCACCAGCTGGGGCCACAACCGGTCGTACACCTCCATAGGGAGGCCGTCCTTACCAGGGGCCTTGCTGTGGGCGCACCCCTGCAACGCGTGGCCCAACTCTTCCGCTGACAGCATGGGGTCTGTTCCGGGGCCCTCGCAGCTGTTCGCCTGGGCGGGGGTTAGGCGGGACGTGAGGCTGGCGAGGAGGGTGGCCCGAGCTGCTGGGTCGACCGGCTTGGCGGCGTACACCCCTGTGGGAGAGGAAGCCGAGAAGTGCTGCTCAAAGACACGGCAGGCTGCCAGGACGCCTGCAGGGCTGGAGAGGTCTGCTACCTGGCCCGGCTGGGTGGGGAGCTGCAGGGAGGAGATGAGAGTAGGGGTGTGCGCCGGCTGGTCGCGGTGGTAGAAGTAGAAAGAGGAGCGATCTCCATAGCACTGGTCCAGAACTGCACTGGCTTGCATGGAGCGCAGCGCCCCCTGCTCCCTGTCCTGCACCCCCGCCAGCGCTGCTACCTCCCCCAGCTGCACCGCCGCACGCAGGTCTGCGTCTCCGGGCTGACCCGCACGGCGAAGTTGTGACACCACATGAGCCCTCGCTGCGGTGGCTGCCTTCTCCCTACGGTGTTGCAGATCCCGCTGCTCCCTGCGTTGCGCTCTGATGGAGCGCTGGGCATAGAGAGCGAGGCCTTGCTTCACATGCGCCCACCTAGCCCGATGGACGTCACGCCGCTGCGGCCCCTGGGAGCTGGCAAGCTGGGCTGCGTGGTGAGCGGCTTCCAGACTTAGGAAGCCCGCCAGGCCGTCGAGTAAGGCTGGGTTATCGAGGTGGGCGGGGTGTAGCTGCCACGGGGCGCGGGCTGTGAGAGGCAGGTCTGGAGGGTACATGACCACGGACACTGGGAAGTGATCGGTGGAGACCGGCTTGAGGCCCTGGATGGAGCTGTCCAACTGCCACTCCGCCACGGAGGCTGAGACGTACCAGCGGTCAAGGCGGGCCCCTGTCTGCCAGCGGTTGCTGAGGTGCGTGAGGTCGCGGGAGGTGGGGCGCAAACGACGCCAGGCATCCACTAAGCCCCTCTCCTCCACCAACCGCTCCAGCTGCTCCGCCCCCACTCCCCTGCTACCCACCCAGTCCTCCGCGTGCTGGCTGGTCGCCCCCACGGGTGTGCCCACCTTGTCGTCCGGGGAGAGGATGCAGTTGAAATCCCCTCCCAAGAAGAGCATGCGGCGCTCTGTGGCGTGAGGGAGGCAAGCAGGCAGGCTGGCCCCGAAGAAAGCAGCCCGCTGTGCTGGCTGGGCTGGGGCGTACACACACACCAGCGATGCTGGCCTGCCCGCTAACTCTGCATCTACCCTCACCACCCTCCCCTGCGCCCCGTCTACCTGCAACTGCACCTGTGTGCAGCCCTGCAGGATGGTGGAGGGCTTGACTAGGACCAGGCAGCCCTGGGAGTGGCCGGTGCCTGGGCTGCGTGCCATCGGGCTGCGTGCCATCGAGCAGCATGCCATCGGGCTGAGTGCCATCGGGCTGCGTGCCATCGGGCTGCCAGTCATCGAAATCATCGTAGTACCCCGTAATTTTTTTCCCCGAGCACTTTTTTTGCTACCGCGGGGTTCGGCTGGGGTAGCAAATAGCGAGGAGGGGAGGGCGGTTAGGGACCAACCACCGCCATTCCCCTGGGGGATTCCCCCAACGGCGCAAACGGACTCGCAGGGGAACGGCAGTTGGACGGCGGTTAGAGGGGGAATAAAAATTCCCCCGCTGCGCTTTTCCCCTCATTCCCCCGTTACCCCCCGAAAAATTCCCCCGCATTGGAAAAACCCCCTATGGGTGCTGGGTGCATGTACCATAAATGTTGCTTACGGCGTTCGGCGGATGCTTCCTGTGAGGCAGCTTTGTGCATAAATTCAACGGAGCGTCTTGTGCTCCACCATGCATCATACCTCGACTGTGCTCGAGAAGGCGGCCAAGTCGTATTGAAGGGCTCCTGGCAGAGACCCCTCACATGGAAGTGCGCTATGGACTCTCACATGTCCAACACGTTGACTGTTGACTTGGACATCAATTGACGCGACATCAATTGACGCGGACGTGACATCAATTGACGCGGAAAAACGTGACATCAATTGACGCGGACATCAATGCAGTGCGATCGTCAGAAGCTGAGAAGTCAAATGATGATGTGTGCGTGAAGGGGCTGACGCTTCATAACCCGTTCTTAACCGACCAACTGTGCAGCCGTAGCTGGTCAATCTAATGGAGTGGCTAGGCTAGCTAGCCTCAATGGCGCGTGTTCCTTACTCCCACGAGCTGTATGCCCTCGCCCGGCACATCGTGTTCCGCTGCGATAAAGAACACAAGGCAGTTGTAGAGTGCAAGAAGAAGCACGATTGGCCGGAGGATTGCAAGCCCGAGTCTGAAGCACCCGTTTCCCATGCGGGGGAACGGGGGAAAATGGAGGTTGGGTTCGTTATGTTGCGAGTTGTGGCCAGACACCCCGTTTCCAATGGGCCAGAGCCAGAGCCAGAGCCAGAGCTATTTCTCACTTTTTAGGGGCTCTGGCGACCCCGTTTCCAATGGAAAGAGCCCAGTCGTTAAGGTGGTTGCTCAGAGCCTGCCCATCCCGCAGCCGCGCAGCCGCACCTAAGGGCAGCTCCGCTATCCACCCCACGCCTGCCTTGACGAATGGACGCACGGCGCCAGGCTGCACGTTGGCGGTGGAGGCAGCAGATAGCCCGGGTCATCGTCTTGATTGTGGAGTGGTTGCAAATGGAGGGCACAAGGCAAGGGCATGGGCCGGACATGCCGATGTTGGGGGACATGTCCGATGCCTGGCTAGCGTTGATGTCGGAACCTGGCGCTGTGCGCAGGCGCTATAATCGCCTTAGCGACTACTGGAAAGTGCCCAGGGACTACAAGACATTCTACCCCAATATTTTCAACGTAGCAGGCTGGGATGGCGAGCAGGCATTCAAGAAGAACTTCCACCTCCCCAGGTGATGATTGGGCAATGTGTTGGCTCTCACATGATGCACTTCCCTATAGAGGATGCGATACCAAGTGCATGTGCTAAGGATGGGTGCATGTGCTAAGATGTTGGATGCTGAACGGGATGTGCTTATCTGCTTGCATGCAGAGCCGTATACAACCTTGTCTACAGAGAAGTCAGTGACCATCCCCTGTTGAGGCGCAACTGCCTGCGCAAGGACTTCCTCACCCAACATGAGCAGCTGGCCATTGCTCTGAACTACATGGCCCATGGCGGCAGCTTCACTCAAGTGGGCAATGCCTTGGGGTGCAGTACCACTTCAGTCTGCCGGTGTGTAGTCAATGTTGCCACAGCAATATGGGAACGCTTGTCACACGTCATAGCCATGCCTGCCAATGAAGCAGAGTGGCAGGCCAATGTGTTGGGCTTCCATGAGCTGAGTGGACTTGTGCAAGTAGTGGGTGCCATTGATGGCACATATTTGCGCATTGAGCTGCCTGACAATGGGGGGGATGCTTACTACTGCCACAAGAAGTTCCATGCAATTCAGGCGCAGGGCCTTGTCAATCATTTGGGCAAGCTGATGGACCTGACAGTTGGACATGCTGGGCGAGCGCATGATGCCTCCGTGTTTGCAGACTCTTCACTAGGTGAAGAGCTATCTACTCCTGGTAGCCCCCTCGCACAGGCCCTATCCCAGAATCCACAGATGATAGGTGGTGTGTCAGTGCCACGCCTCATTGTTGCAGACTCAGCATACCCGTGCCGTGAGCATGTGTTGCATGCCTTCAAGAACACAGTTGCAGCTGCTGCCCCTGAGCGTGCCATTTTCATGGACATGCACAAGCAGGCCCGCATAAAAATTGAGCATTTCTGGGGGTGGTTAAAGCATAAGTTGAATTAGAATGCTGCAAGGGCATGAGCACACAGATCCACACGAGCGACAAGGTCTTCATGGCGTGCTGCATTCTAATGAACTTGTGCATTGACGATGGGGAGCAAGTGCCTCCGGTGGTGGTGGAAGAGGCGTGGCGTGACTATGAGTTGCGTCTTGCTGAAGATGAGGCTGGCATGGAGCAGGTAGATGTAGATGAGGTGCATGGCCGGCGGCCCGAGTTGGTGCGCGGTGCAAGCATCAGAGATGCACTAGTGCTAAGGGGCCGCCGGTAGGCTTGAGTGGTCACGGGTGTGTAAGTAGCTGAGGCTGATCACTGGACTTACACTGTAAGAAGACCAAACCCATCAAGAGAGAACTTGTCATTGGAAGCATTTCAGCACCAAGAATGAGCACATTGCAAGATCTCATCATAAGTAAAGAAGCGATTCACAACTCCTACATGGGGGAAAGACACAATGGCCCAGAAGCCTTACACCACGGGTGACCTACACAGAGGGTCGTCATGCAATCCGCGTAGCCCACTCTCTAGCTTCCCAAACCCAACATGTAGGGCCTGAGCCGGCGTCATCTTGCGGCCTCCCAGGCTCGCTGAGTGCTCGTTCACGTATGCCAAAAGCTCACCCATCTTGTCCGTTGGTCTTGCCCTGGACCTCGGCGAATGCCTGAGCGTACAGCACTGCAAAGAGCTCATCTTGCGAGTCGTTCCACGACACCTTCGACTCCTCCTGGGAGCCCTGTTGCGAGCCACAAGTCGATGTCATAAAATTATTTTTGGGCTCTGGCTCTGGCTCTGAGCTCCGTGGCCCTCGAGCCGCAGAGACCGGAGGGGCTGCATGAGGCTCCCAAGAGCGCATCTAAGAGCCGAAGCTGGAATCTTACTCCGGCTCTTGGCTCTTGCATTGGAAACGGGGGTCGGCAGAGCCGACGGATGGCCGGCGGTTAGAGCCATTTCTGGGCTCTGGCTCTGGCTCTGGCTCTTCCGTCAGGGCTCTGGCTCTGGCTCTGGAAACGGGGTCAGAGGCAGCGAGCCTATCAAGAGCTGGTACCTTTGCTTTCACCTCTGCTTGCATCTTTGTTGTTGGTGATCGTCGAATGATTATGGTAGCTATTGCGCAAGTGGAGGAGGAGGAGCAGGATGAGGCTAGGTAAGTATAACACAACCAGCATCTACGATTGCGTCGACCCTTGACCCTCGGGCCGCAGGTCAGGCGTTCCCAACTACCTGAAAACCACCCCCCTGTGATACGAAGCCCGTATCTCCGCAGCCACTCAGTCAAAAAAATATGTAAACAGTGCTTTGAACAGAGGAGAGTCATATCTACGAAATGGCAGACGCAGCAAAAACTATCTCGCTCTCAGCGGTGCTCAGTGCCTGTCCAAAGATAAGCATTTGAATTCATGCGATTTCGCCACATGCGAGGCTCGCCGCACTAGCACGCTTCGCCACGCTGTTGTGAGTGGCACCTGCAACACGCAGCAGCAGTCGGAACATGTTTTGCTTTTGGCATGTGGACGCGACGACGGCAGTCGTGACGACTGGATACCACTATGAGCTTTTGGAGCTGCTGCTGGCGCAAGTGCATTACCGGCTGCTCTACTACGCTTAACAAGGTGCTAGGTGCAGTACGTGGTGTTGTCTCACCTTGCTTTGCTGCCCTCGACTTGTTAGCTGCAGGTGCCGCACGCTTACGGGATGTGCTTGCCGCTGCCAGCTGTTGTTGCTGCTGAGGGGGTGCACCATAAGGGTCCTCTTGCTGCTGCTGCTGCTGCATCCGCTGCTGCTGCTGCTGCTGCTGCCCATCCTCAGGCGGCGGCAGCCGTAGCTCGGCATGGTACACCACATCAATCGCCACTTCCATGCGCGTAGCTTGGTCTGAGCTGCCAAGAGCAGCGAAGAGGTGGGGCAAGGCCATTTGAGCCTGCACATGATGCTGGTAGTAAGTCCACATAGCACCACAGTGCTCCTGCAAATAGGTCGCAAGCTGCTGCTTCTGCTGCTCGCGCTGATCTGCTGGCACCAAGTGTTGCAGCTGGCTATGCAGACCTGCCAGAAGGGGCAATGTGTCCCAGGTCCCCAGACGAGCTAGCACATCCTGGGTGTGGCGGTAGAGCTCAAAAGCGTGCAGGCCGTCATCCTTGCTGGCCCACATGAGCTCGGGCACCAAGAAGCTCTCCCCAACCACTGCCACCACGCTGAGCCTGAGCAGCAGGCTGTTGTCCTGGAGCAGCTGGCTAAGGGTGACAGCCCATGGTGGAGACTGACCCTTCTGCCGCTCAAGCCGCTGTGACACAGCATCTCTCGCATGCGCCCAGACGCGCAGCATGGTCACCGTTGAGCTGATGTAGCTGGCCCAGCGTGTGTCACACGGCACTTGGGGCTTGGTGCCCCATGCTCCCATGCCGAGCGGCACCCAATACTGGGCCAGCAAGCTGGCAATGGATTCAATGGCTGGGCGGATGTCACCACCCAATGCAGCCAGCCCAGCCAGCAGGGTGTTGTGTATGCCGTGGCTATAGCAGGGCTGCGCCCGAATGCAGCCAGCCTGCCCCTTGCTCTGGAGGAGCTTGCTCATGCGGGTGACAACACCACCATATTCACCCATGTTCACAGCTGCACTGTCTGCTGTGATGCTGGCGATGCAGGCACTGTCGAGGCCGTGGAGGAGCAGCTCCTGCATTATGACTTGAACATGAGCTTCTGCCGTGCCAATAGGCAAGGGGATGATAGCCAACACATCGGTGACTTGAGTGGTGAGTCGGCCTGCCCCAGCTGCAGCCTCAGCCCCAGCCCCATCTGCTGCCCCATCTCCTGCCCCAGCCCCAGCCCCATCTGCTGCCCCAGCCTCAGCCTCAGCCTCAGCCTCAGCTCTCTCCCAGCCCCTTCCACTGCCACCACTTCCACCCCCTTCCACTCTCTCCCAGCCCCTTCCCACCCACGCCACCCTGCCTTCCCCTTTGCATCTTACCAAGGGTCTTGCGCCGCATGTAGGTGGACACGATGTGGAATTCACGCCCAACTGTGGATGTCTTGCCTGGCCGGTGTGGGTTGGGGAGGGCGCACTGCTCAGAGACGAAGAACTGCCGGCACTTGGAGAGGGCACGGCGGCTGACACCGGTCTCTAGATGCAACCTGACGGTGCTCAAGCAGTGGTGAGCATTGTAGGGTGCAGTCCGGGCTGCTGGCCTCCCCACAGGGCTCTCTTGAGTTGGAATGAAGATGTCAGTTGGTGAGGGTGCTGGGCTGAGCTGCTCCGCCATGCTGCCCATGGGCCGGCCATGGCTATCCAGCCTTCCGTAGTCAGCCTTTGCACACCGCCTCAACACCTCCACTGAGACGGGGTGTTGTTCCAAAACCAGCAGCTGCTGCCTCTGCTTGAAGGTGAGTGGGGAGTGGTGGGGGCGGCGTTTGTGCCGGTAGTTATGCACCTGACACTTGAGGCGGTGTCGAGCAGCCCGTAGGGAGTGATTGGTAGCTGCCGCTCTGCATGCCACCTGCTGCAAAGCCATGTGCTCACCCTGCAGGCTTTGGTGTGCTGCCTGCAGGTCGTCTAGGTCGCCCTGCAACCCATCCACTGTGCCCATCAGGGACTGCTCCACATCCCTCAACCGCTGCACCTCAGCCTGCAGATCACGGTTTGTCGCTTGTGCCGCACAAGCTGCAGCCTTGATGTTGTTAGGGCAATGCAGATAGCCAGCCCTTGGCGACTTGTTTAGTGCATAGAGCTGAGCACTCTTGGCCTTGCTTAATCTCTTCTTGGTTCTCTTCATGGTTAGGGATTGAGAGGTGGGTGGGTGAGTGGCTGAGCGGGGCTACGGGCTTGGCTCGGTGGTCAGGGTGATGGGGGGTGATGGATACGGAGATGGGTGAAGGAGAGGTAGGGGGGAGATGGGTGAAGGAGAGGTTGGGGAGAGGTAGGAGGCGAGGAGAAGGAGAGTTAGGGGGCAGGAGGCTGATGGCAGGCTGGGAGGAGGGGCTACTGGGAGCTGGGCGGGGTAGACAAGGTTGGGAGATGGTGGGTTAAGGTGTGTTGGTGGTGGCCATGTGGCGGAGTGGTCAGCCAAGCTCAGTCGGCTCCTCATGCACCTGTAGCCATCAGCATGTGTACCTTGTAAGCGGTCCATCTTGTCACATACAGCCCCAATGATTGAGTTGCATAGTGCCATGGACGCGTTAATGAGTATGCTACAAAAGATTCGTGTGAGGCCAGGCTGTTGTTCAATGGTGAAAACATATAGCGGATAATAGTTGGAGAGGGTTACTAGACCCTACTGTGCCGCCCACCAATACAGCGATACAGCGATGTCGCACACGAATTCGGGTTTCTTCACATCCTCGCCAAGCGGCCTGCACCATCAGGAAGCTCGCGCAACCATGTTTGCCGGACTTCAGTGGTGTGCGCCACCGACATGTCTTGCATCGCTAACGGATAGCCAAGGATGTAGCTTACCGGTGTAGCTAACCACGGTCTGCGATTGGGACACATTCGGGGTCACATGTGGCTGCCCGCATCGAAAGACTCCGATGGCAATTCCAGTCTTACATTAAACGCGCAATATTACATCGCAGCAGACGCAACAAACGTTACATCAAAAGATTGAGTAGGTGGGCTGCAGTTGCATGAAGATTGCCAACCCCATGTTGGGAACGCCTGACCGCAGGCCTTACAACCGCGTGCCCTTATTGGAAGCGACCTCGCTCGTACAAGGCACTGTATCCCAATGTCCTGGCCTCACTTGATCCACAAGCTTACAACATCGAATTCCACGTGCCCAGGTATCATCTCGTCATCTCTGCCCATGTGCACCTATTCTGACCACCACCTCCCAGAACCTCTCCAACTGCATTGACCAGCCTGCATTGGCCAGCCTCAGCCTAGCTATCTTGATCAGCTCGACAATGTAGGCCATGTAGACCATGTAGGCCATGTAGGCCATCAGCCCGGCGATGTGGCCTGAGCCTAGCTATCATGACTCAGTTCTTTGTAGTTTGTTGCACATTACAGGGCAGTGTACGACTACGTATTGGGAAGGATTGTGGACCACCCCTTGCTTGCACGGAGGTGCAAGCGCACCGACTATCTTACTCAAGAAGAACAACTGGCGGTGGCACTTAGCTACCTAGCAAAAGGTAGCAGCTTCTCACATGTGGGCAGCATTTGGGGCTCCAGCGTAACAACGGTGAGCCGGTGCGTTGCCAATGTCACCCGTGCAATATGGGATCGTTTGTCACATCACATTAGCTTACCCCAAACAGAAGAGGAGTGGCAGGCTAGCGTCCTCGAGTTTGAGCACATCAGTGGTTTGCCACAGATTGTGGGTGCCCTAGATGGCTCTCACATTCGTATTGATCAGCCCATTCATGTAGGGCATGCGTACTACAATCATAAAGGTGTTCCAGTCCTTTGTGGCACAAGGGGCAAGTTGTGAATGCAAGGGGCAAGTTCATGGATGTGTATGCAGGGCACCCTGGACGTACACATGATGCACTCGTGTTCCTGCACTCACCACTTGCTCGCCAACTGTCAGATGCTGGCAGTCACCTAGCCCAGAGCCTTGCAAGGGGGGTACACGTGATTGCTGGTGTTGAGGTGCCCCGTGTCGTTGTTGCAGATTCTGCCTATGCCACACGCCAGTTTGTGGTGTCATCATTCAAGTCAGGCATTGCAAGGGCTAATGCTGGTAGAGCACGTTTCAACACCATGCATTCCAGGGCACGTGTGAAGATTGAGCATGCATGGGGTTGCTTGAAGAACAAGTTCCAATGCTGTCGGCTAGGCATTAGGACTGATGTGAAGGTTGCTGTCATGGTCTTCATGTGCTGCTGCATATTGCACAACATTTGCATTGACCATGGCGAGGTTGTACCCGAAGGGGTCGACCCCGACGCTATCCAAGATTATGAAGATCGTCTAGCTGAAGATGGTGTGGGTCTAGACCCATTACCGGCGGGGGAGTTGGCACTTGGCGCACGAGCTAGGCCAGCTGATCTCGTTCAAGGGGAGCGCATTAGGGAGGCTCTCGTGGTGTTGGCTAGACAACGTTGACTGCTAGCATTGTCATGGACCATTTCATTGACCATCTGCAAAAATAAAACAACCCTCCAGTGGTCAGTGGTGCAGTGTCCAGGTCAGTGGTCTAGTCAGTACTGTCAACAGAAGAAGAGTACTGTAAACAGAAGAAGAGTACTGTAAACAGCAGAAGAGTCAGCATGTCACATCATTTATGAGTTCATCTGTAGCGGTCTGGACCTCTCATGGCTTGCCTCTCATGGCTTGGCTGTCACTACACACTAGATCTCCTGTAACATGCTCACAAATGACACACGACCTGGTTGCGGAGCATTGGGGGCGGTGGGCAGGAGTGGAGCAGCCTGCTGGTGGCCTGTGGGCAGGAGCTGAGCAGCCTGCTGGTGGCCAGAGGGCAGGTATTGGGCAGCTGGCTGATGGCCAGAGGGCAGGAGCTGAGCAGCCTGCTGGTGGCCAGTGGGCAGGTACTGGGCAGCCTGCTGGTGGCCAGTGGGCAGGTACTGGGCAGCCTGCTGGTGGCCAGTGGGCAGGTACTGGGCAGCCTGATGGTGGCCAGTGGGCAAGAGCTGGGCAGTTGGCTGGCCGGTGAGCAAGGGCTGGCTGACAGGCAAGCGTTGCGCAGCTCGCTGCTGACCAGTGGACAGCTGTACAAGCAGCTGATGGGCAGCAAGCAACTGCTGAGGAGCAAAGGGGGTATTAGTGGGGGTGTGAGGCGCAGAAGGGGACTGAGCAGCAGGTGCACTGTTGCTTGCCACCCCCTTGCCCTTGCCCGCTGTCCTACCCCTGCTTCTGCCCCCACCCCTGCCTGCTGCTGTGCCTGCTGCTGCTGCTGTGCCTGTGCCTGCTGCTGAGCCTGCTGCTGGGCCTGCTGCTGAGCCCGCCGCTGAGCCCGCCGCCGTGCCTGCTGCTGAGCCCGCTGCACAGCCAGCCGCTGAGTCAGCTGCTTCAACTGGTGCTGAGATGCTTCTGCGCACCTTCACAGGGGGCTCAACCTCCAGCTCACACCCTGCCTCTGAGCTCCCCCCACCCGCAGCCAATGCACCATCCCTTGCACGCCTCAAGGCATCTGTAGCGGTCTTGACCTCAGCTCGCGCCGCTTTCAGATCAGCCATGAGATCCTTCAGCCGCACCTTCAAGAGGTCCGTTTGTTCTGGATCTGCACAAGGCCAATGGGCATCAGAATGGATCAATGGCCAATGGATCAATGGATCAATGGCCAATGGACATTCACTGCATGGAGCAAATGGCATCGCATGGATCAAGTGGCTTAGTTGGATTGAGAGGTGGTGGTACACGTGCCCAGTTGCATTGCTCTTCTTCCCTACCCTTGGAATCTTGCACTAGCTTGAAGGTGTCATTCACAAGCATCTGCAACTCAGTCAACTGAGTGACTGCTGCTCCATGCTCAGCAGTTGCTGCATTGACAGCAGCGGATGCTGATACAGCCAAGGCAAGGCGGGAAGAGCCTGCACCAGGTGTACCACGAGCCTTGGAGCCCGTCCTGCACTTCAACAGTTGGAAGGGAGCGACAGGACGATGGTGGCCAGTCGCTTGTGGTGCCGACTCTTTGTACTCCTACATGCAGTTTGTAGCATGTTAGTAGAGTGCCCATGGGTAGTGAGCGTAGTAAGCTTAGCATAGTGTTCCGGCACTCACAAGGAACGACACGCCCATCTCTCGCGCTTGCCTTGCTTGCATGGCCTCCTCTTCGGTTTCCTTGTCTACAGACAGGTCCACCCTCACCACCTCCTCCTCATGCAGCCGCATCTCCTGCATGCATCAGCACAACATGTAAAGGATGACTAGGAGAACAAGATCAACCTCCTTCACCATGCCAAGGAACAAGATCACAAGATGAAGAAGCAATGTGCCCCTACCTTGGCTACCCCCAGAGAAAGGGTGGCATCCGGGTTGATGGTCTTGTCCGTAGACCGCTTTACCGCATTGTACAGCTGCAAAACACACATGGGCCGGACATGGGCTGGACACATGGGTTGGACATGGGCTGGGCTAGGGATGTGGTTACCTCTTGTGACGGGATCTTGCCACTGCCCACAATCTTCTTTTGGTCCGCTTTTGTCAAGTCCTAGAAGCTTCCCACACCTTACAAGCAGAACCAAGGGTGTGCAACTATGTGCAATGATGTGCAAAGATGTGTGGTGATGTGCAATGCACAAGGGTGTGCTAGACAGTGTCCATGGCAACGCCCATGCTCACCTGTGCCCTTGTGGTAGGCAAGCACACTGGAGACGCCCTTTTTGGCGTACTTGTACTTGTCCTTGCACTGAGCTGGACTCAGGGCAAAGGAGCTGACCCAGAAAGGCTTGAAATTATCCCTCCTCTTGAAGAGCTCCGACGCAATCGTATGGGCTGCTACAATCGTCAGCAAGTCATGGTCACGATCTCCTCGTGAGCCTCCTGGCTGCGAGCCATCGGGCTGCGTGCCATCGGGCTGCGTGCCATCGGGCTGCGTGCCATCGAGCAGCATGCCATCGGGCTGAGTGCCATCGGGCTGCGTGCCATCGGGCTGCCAGTCATCGAAATCATCGTAGTACCCCGTAATTTTTTTCCCCGAGCACTTTTTTTGCTACCGCGGGGTTCGGCTGGGGTAGCAAATAGCGAGGAGGGGAGGGCGGTTAGGGACCAACCACCGCCATTCCCCTGGGGGATTTCCCCAACGGCGCAAACGGACTCGCAGGGGAACGGCAGTTGGACGGCGGTTAGAGGGGGAATAAAAATTCCCCCGCTGCGCTTTTCCCCTCATTCCCCCGTTACCCCCCGAAAAATTCCCCCGCATTGGAAAAACCCCCTATGGGTGCTGGGTGCATGTACCATAAATGTTGCTTACGGCGTTCGGCGGATGCTTCCTGTGAGGCAGCTTTGTGCATAAATTCAACGGAGCGTCTTGTGCTCCACCATGCATCATACCTCGACTGTGCTCGAGAAGGCGGCCAAGTCGTATTGAAGGGCTCCTGGCAGAGACCCCTCACATGGAAGTGCGCTATGGACTCTCACATGTCCAACACGTTGACTGTTGACTTGGACATCAATTGACGCGACATCAATTGACGCGGACGTGACATCAATTGACGCGGAAAAACGTGACATCAATTGACGCGGACATCAATGCAGTGCGATCGTCAGACGCTGAGAAGTCAAATGATGATGTGTGCGTGAAGGGGCTGACGCTTCATAACCCGTTCTTAACCGACCAACTGTGCAGCCGTAGCTGGTCAATCTAATGGAGTGGCTAGGCTAGCTAGCCTCAATGGCGCGTGTTCCTTACTCCCACGAGCTGTATGCCCTCGCCCGGCACATCGTGTTCCGCTGCGATAAAGAACACAAGGCAGTTGTAGAGTGCAAGAAGAAGCACGATTGGCCGGAGGATTGCAAGCCCGAGTCTGAAGCACTCGTGCGCGCCACCAACAAACTGTGCGATCCCAGCAGCGCAGTGCAATGGCGATTAGGGCGCAGTGCCGACGATCACGCATGATACGGCGCACAGGTACAAAGAGGCGATGGAGAAAGCCCCACAGGAATTCAAGGACTTCGCTGCCTGTCTCGACAACTACGGGTGAGGCAGCTGGGGTTGCCACGAGCTCGCACCATTGCTGGGGGACGAGCATCATGATTGTCGTCCTGGCATTCTGCAGGCTCCGCTTTGCCAGATGCCGAGACAGGCAAAAGACGTTTGAGAAGGCATTTCCAATAGAAGCTAGCAGCCAGCCTCCAGCACAGTGAGCAGCATCGAGCTGGGTGTGTCGAGCCTGGGCATGGTAACAGAGTACGCTCCCATGCAGTGCTGCTGCTGCCAGGGACAGCTGGCATGCGACCCAGGAAGCACGTCCTGCATCAGCCATGTTCAGGCAGTGCAGCATACCCTCCATGGGTCCAACCGTGCATGGGCCTTCACTCATCACAGTTTGGCCTCTTCCATTCAATGGACAGGTGCTGGGAGCAGCTACTGCATGGGCTCTTGCGGCAACGCCTTAAGCTATCCAGCTGCAGGTTGTCCAGCCAGCAGCTTGAACCTTTCTAGACCTGTCATGTAACAATGTTTGCAATACCATCAGGGGTGGGGCTAGCGCCGGGCTAGGTTGCCAGGATGTTGAAGCCACTATTGAGGGTGCATGGTGCAGCAGAGGCTTAGGCTCAGCCTGCAAACCATGGCCAGCCCTTCACAACACATGGCAAGTGTAAGAGAGGTGCTGTAGCCAGGTTGTGGTAGTGTCTTAGTCATGATGTTATGCTGGCGTAATCGCACTTGAGGATATCACGAGAATTGAACACCTGAGGCTGTGCGGTGCCATCATCTTGCCTTATCAGGATGCAGGGCAGTGCCTCCCGTCTGACATCACAGTGCATTGTAAAGGGTGAAATTGCTGCATGCCATCGTCCTTGTCACATTTCGGACAATACAGTGCATCGTACAGGGTCAGGAATGTCGCCTGCCACTCGCATGCTCTCTCCATACATATTCATGATACATATTCATGATCTCCCCGCATGCTGTAGGTGTTTGGAGAGGTTTTGAGGGGACCTCTGGGGAGGTTACAGACCGAGAGTTAGAGCTGGGGAGGTGCAGCTAGGGAAGGCACTCCTATGTCAGCCTGTCCCGAAGGCCCTCTTTCCCAACGGCCGCCCCAGCTTCTCCCTCCCACTCCACCTTCGCCCCGTCATGCCCTGTGCAAGCAGGCTGCAGGCCAAGGGCAAGGCCCTTGCTGCTTGCAGTGCGGCACTCAGACACAGCAAATGCCTCTTGCTCCATGTGCATGGCCTCATGGAATAGAAATGGCCCAGCAAGTCACGTGGGTGGACACTGAGCATGTGTAGCAGACCATGGCATGAAGCAGCCCCAACGGGGATGATGATGCTTGTCAGCTTCAGCCTGGTATGGCTGCTTGGCACCACCCGTCACTGAACGGGCCTTTATTAGGTTGGGAATGAAAGCTGGTGGCATGAGCAGCAGATGGCGTGCCATAGGCGAAACTCGTTGCAGCTGCATCGGTGGGGTGCTGCAGCAGCCTTTGTGTGCATAGGTAACACACACATCGGATCCTGGGTTATACCCTGTGTCGAATCCTGGCCTCCGCAATAGTTGAATAGAGACCCGACGTATAGCATTGTGCCCGTCACATTGCACACCATCCACTGTGCAGCCATATGCCTTGATACCAATACCACGTGACATGCCAGCTATCGCTGGGCACGAGCGCCTGGTCTTATTGCGCTTTAGTCTTAGACCAGGTCTGGCAAGGCAGCCAAGCCGTTGAGTGGATGCAAACATCTTTACATAGGGACACTGAGCCCCTGCATTACAAGAAATGACACTACTCATAGCACGCACCATGAGTGCGTGGCTGTCGCGCTCACACGGTTGTGTCCATGCAGGAGTTGTGTCCATGTAGGCATGCACATGATCCTGTAAAAGGGCCAGCGACCCATCCACTCTTGTCTCCGACCTCACCAAAGGGCGACGCCACGGCTCATTGACCGTTGCGCTCGCATCGGCGGCCAAAGATGAAGATCGTGGACAAGGTCAATGAATGCATCGCGAAAGGGCAAACCGTGTTTTCCTTCGAGTTCTTCCCGCCAAGGACAGAAGAGGTACGGACAGCAGGCGTTGGTGGCCACAAACGGCGCGACTGACTTGTGCGGGCGTGGCGCAGCACAGGGCGTGGAAAACTTGTTCGATCGCTTGGACCGAATGGCCGCGTATGGGCCCGTGTTTTGCGACATCACTTGGGGTGCTGGTGGCAGCACGGCAGACGTGACCCTGGACATCGCCAAGCGGATGCAGAACGTGGTGCGTACGCGGCAGCGTCGCCCCTGCGGGGCGCGCCGCAGCTGACAGGTCGCAGCCCGCGCGGACATGACCTTCAGGTCTCGCCGTACCATGCAGCCACCCTTGCAAACCAAGGCCATGCGCTCACCAGGACAGCTGCGGCCGTGCACAGCAGCTGTGGGCACGAACAAGCTCCATAGCAACTATCGCACTGTGGGCCCCTATGCCTCGTTAGTCACCCCTTTGCCCCTTGACTTCACCTCATCACCAGGCATGACAGCAACCAAGGGGTGCCAGACCGTTGTCAGCAGCAGCAGCAGCAGCAGCAGCCACGCAGCAGTTTCTGATAGCAAGGCAGGATGCCAATCTGCAGGGCACCCCGGTGCTGCCTTCCCTCCTTTGCCTGCCCTCTGCCTGCCCCCCTACATCCTCACGTTGTAGCAGCCTTAGTAGCAGCTGTGTCGGCAGCCTTGTCAGTTATGCCAGGTCACAGAGGAGCAGCAGGTGGCTTGAGTATCTATAGAGGCCCGCGAAGGCAGATGTGAAGTCAGCTGACCTGCCTGACATGCCCTTCTTTGCCTGTCCAGCTAACCCTGCCATTTATCCCTGCCTCTAACCCGTGCCTGATGTGGTGTTAGCCAGGTGCATTCAACGCAGGGGCAGGCGCAGGGGCAGGGCAGGGGCAGGGGCAGGGGCAGGGGGACGTGCACGCTGGAGTGCAGGAGTGGCTGAGTCATGGTGTTCCTGGCTGCAGGTGTGTGTGGAGACCATGATGCACCTGACCTGCACCAACATGCCGCTGGAGAAGCTGGACTCAGCGCTGGCTGAGGTGGGCACAGGACGGGGCGATGCCAGTAGAGGCAGCAAACATAGGGGCGAGGCAAGGCCACTGCAACAGCATCTGGGCAGCTTGAACAATCCCGCTTCTCTACAACGCCACGTCAGCTGCATCCTGCGACACGACAGTCTTCCACATGCATCATGCACAGACGCATTGGTTAGCGATTGAGTCTCCGCGACGTTGATTAGATTAGATTGGATAGAATGATATACGTTCCGCCTCCGCTATCACCGTCGCTGCGGCTGCCTCGCGGGCGGCTGCGACAGCTTCCGCACCCCGTGCTTAAGCTGTCACGCAAGCCTAAGGGAGTTGGGTGATCAGGCCTTGTTTCAGTCCGGGTGCCATTGACGACATGACATCACGGCGCTGATACGCGTTTCATGACATGATCAAACCACTGGACGCCTGTGTGACTCATACTTACGAACATCTTTGGGTAGACCTAAAAATCAGATGTTCTGATGAAATAGTACAAGCAATATACTTTGGTGACACAATAAACCTTCTCGGTGAAACCACCCACATGGCATACAAGCACTACAACAGCCGAGGCATAGCCCCTGGCACACCCCTGCCGCCCCATGGCCCGCCTTTCCTTGCTACCCCCTTCCCTTGCGTATCCCCCCTCCCCCCTTCCTTCACTGTCCACCTCCTGGGTCCCCCCCACCCTGTGGTGCCCCACCCCCCTCCTTGACTGTCGCCCCCCTGCCCCCCCCCCTGCCGCCGCCCCCCCCTGCCGCCCCCCCAGGTGAGGTCCGCAGGGCTGCAGAACATCCTTGCACTGCGCGGCGACCCCCCCAAGGGCCAGGACAAGTTCGAGGTGGTGGAGGGCGGGCTGGCCTGCGCCCTGGACCTGGTGAAGCACATCAGGGCACAGCACGGGGACTACTTTGGCATCTGTGTGGCCGGCTACCCTGAGGCTCACCCTGACACCATCGTGGAGGAGGCGGAGGCCATGGAGAAGAACTACTGGGAAAACATCCATTACCTCAAGCAAAAGGTGGCTAGGGGGAGGGGGGAGGGGAAAGGGGCGGGGGCGGCCAGCAGGAGGGAGCCGGGCCAACAAGCTGGCTCAGCCACAATTGCCCAGCCCTGTTCTGGTCTTCAAGCAAGAGGGGGGCAGGGGGCAGGGGGCAGGGGGCAGGGTGGGGGGGGCGGTGGGGGCCAGCAGGAGGAGGTCGCTACTGGGGTGGACGCTGTTGGGTGGCAACCGCCCTGCCCTCTTCTGCTCTTACTGATGCCCTTGTGCTACCCCTGCAACCTCTTCACTGCACCCCTGGCCTGCCTGACCG
This sequence comes from Haematococcus lacustris, assembly GCA_030144725.1. Taxonomy (NCBI): domain Eukaryota; kingdom Viridiplantae; phylum Chlorophyta; class Chlorophyceae; order Chlamydomonadales; family Haematococcaceae; genus Haematococcus; species Haematococcus lacustris. Next base: position 8,327,610 of record JASKMD010000004.1, read on the forward strand.
CAGGCGCCGGCAGGCAGAGGGCCCTGTGATGCTCCCACCGCTGCCCTTGATACTGCACCATTTGCCACTGCCCTGCCTGACCTCCACCTGGCAGCTGCCTCTGTCCTGCCCTGGGAGTGGTGGGAGGGCCCTGCACAACTGACCCTCCCTGGGGCTCCTAGTGCTGCCCTGCCTCACCTTCACCCTGGCTGTTCACACCTCCACCCTGTCAACCTGGCGCTGCAGGTGGAGGCAGGCGGGGAGATGGTCATCACGCAGCTGTTCTACGACGTAGACCTGTTCTTCAAATTCGTGACAGACTGTCGGTCAGTGGGCATCACCGCCCCCATCATACCGGGTAGGCCCTCACCCCTCACCCCTCACCCCTCACCCCTCACCCCTCACCCCTCACCCCTCACCCCTCACCCCTCACCCCTCACCCCTCACCCCTCACCCCTCACCCCTCACCCCTCACCCCTCACCCCTCACCCCTCACCCCTCACCCCTCACCCCTCACCCCCCACCCCCCACCCCTCACCCCTCACCCCTCACCCCTCACCCCCCACCCCCCACCCCTCACCCCTCACCCCTCACCCCTCACCCCTCACCCCCCACCCCTCACCCTCACCCCTCACCCCTCACCCCTCACCCCTCACCCCTCACCCCTCACCCCTCACCCCTCACCCCCCACCCCCCACCCCCCACCCCTCACCCCTCACCCCACCCTCACCCCTCACCCTCACCCCTCACCCCTCACCCCTCACCCCTCACCCCTCACCCCTCACCCCTCACCCCTCACCCCTCACCCCTCACCCCTCACCCCTCACCCCTCACCCCTCACCCCTCACCCCTCACCCCTCACCCCTCACCCCTCACCCCTCACCCCTCACCCCTCACCCCTCACCCCTCACCCCTCACCCCTCACCCCTCACCCCTCACCCCTCACCCCTCACCCCTCACCCCTCACCCCTCACCCCTCACCCCTCACCCCTCACCCTCACCCCTCACCCCTCACCCCTCACCCCTCACCCCTCACCCCTCACCCCTCACCCCTCACCCCTCACCCCTCACCCCTCACCCCTCACCCTCACCCCTCACCCCTCACCCCTCACCCCTCACCCCTCACCCCTCACCCCTCACCCCTCACCCCTCACCCTCACCCCTCACCCTCACCCCTCACCCCTCACCCCTCACCCCTCACCCTCACCCCTCACCCCTCACCCCTCACCCCTCACCCCTCACCCCTCACCCCTCACCCCTCACCCCTCACCCCTCACCCCTCACCCCTCACCCCTCACCCCTCACCCCTCACCCCTCACCCCTCACCCCTCACCCCTCACCCCTCACCCCTCACCCCTCACCCCTCACCCCTCACCCCTCACCCCCTCACCCCTCACCCTCACCCCTCACCCTCACCCCTCACCCCTCACCCCTCACCCCTCACCCCTCACCCTCACCCTCACCCCTCACCCCTCACCCCTCACCCCCTCACCCCTCACCCCTCACCCCTCACCCCTCACCCCTCACCCCTCACCCTCACCCCTCACCCCCTCACCCCTCACCCCTCACCCTCACCCCTCACCCCTCACCCCTCACCCCTCACCCTCACCCCCTCACCCCTCACCCCTCACCCCTCACCCCTCACCCCTCACCCTCACCCTCACCCCTCACCCCTCACCCTCACCCTCACCCCTCACCCCTCACCCCTCACCCCTCACCCTCACCCCTCACCCCTCACCCCCTCACCCCTCACCCCTCACCCTCACCCCTCACCCCTCACCCTCACCCCTCACCCCTCACCCCTCACCCCTCACCCCTCACCCCTCACCCCCCACCCCCCACCCTCACCCCCCACCCCTCACCGTCACCCCTCACCCCTCACCCCTCACCCCTCACCCCTCACCCTCACCCCTCACCCCTCACCCCTCACCCCTCACCCCTCACCCCTCACCCTCACCCCTCACCCCTCACCCCTCACCCCTCACCCGATCACCCCTCACCCTCACCAGATCACCCCTCACCTCACCTCACCCCTCACCCCTCACCCCTCACCCTCACCCCTCACCCCCCACCCTCACCCCCTCACCCCTCACCCCTCACCCCTCACCCCTCACCCCTCACCCCTCACCCCTCACCCCTCACCCTCACCCCTCACCCTCACCCCTCACCCTCACCCTCACCCCTCACCCCTCACCCCTCACCCCTCACCCTCACCCTCACCCCTCACCCCTCACCCCTCACCCCTCACCCTCACCCCTCACCCCTCACCCTCACCCTCACCCCTCACCCCTCACCCCTCACCCCTCACCCCTCACCCCTCACCCCTCACCCCTCACCCTCACCCCTCACCCCCCACCCCCCACCCCTCACCCCTCACCCCTCACCAGATCACCCCTCACCCCTCACCCCTCACCCCTCACCCCTCACCCCTCACCCCTCACCCCTCACCCCTCACCCCTCACCCCTCACCCCTCACCCCTCACCCCCTCACCCCTCACCCCTCACCCTCACCCCTCACCCCTCACCCTCACCCCTCACCCTCACCCTCACCCTCACCCCTCACCCCTCACCTCACCCTCACCCCTCGCCCCTCGCCCCTCGCCCCTCGCCCCTCGCCCCTCGCCCCTCGCCCCTCGCCCCTCGCCCCTCGCCCCTCGCCCCTCGCCCCTCGCCCCTCGCCCCTCGCCCCTCGCCCCTCGCCCCTCGCCCCTCGCCCCTCGCCCCTCGCCCCTCCCCCTCGCCCCTCCCCTCCCCTCGCCCCTCGCCCCTCGCCCCTCGCCCCTCACCCCTCACCCCTCACCCCTCACCCCTCACCCCTCACCCCTCACCCCTCACCCCTCACCCCTCACCATCACCCCTCACCCCTCACCCCTCACCCCTCACCCTCACCCCTCACCCCTCACCCCTCACCCCTCACCCTCACCCCTCACCCCTCACCCCTCACCCCTCACCCCTCACCCCTCACCCCTCACCCTCACCCCTCACCCCTCACCCCTCACCCCTCACCCCTCACCCTCACCCCTCACCCTCACCCTCACCCTCACCCTCACCACCTCACCCTCACCCTCACCCTCACCCCTCACCCCTCGCCCCTCGCCCTCGCCCCTCGCCCCTCGCCCCTCGCCCCTCGCCCCTCGCCCCTCGCCCCTCGCCCCTCGCCCCTCGCCCCTCCCCCTCGCCCCTCGCCCCTCGCCCCTCGCCCCTCGCCCCTCGCCCCTCGCCCCTCGCCCCTCGCCCCTCGCCCCCTCGCCCCTCGCCCCTCGCCCCTCGCCCCTCGCCCCTCCCCCTCACCCCTCACCCCTCACCCCTCACCCCTCACCCCTCACCCCTCACCCCTCACCCCTCACCCCTCACCTCACCCCTCACCCCTCACCCCTCACCCCTCACCCCTCACCCCTCACCCCTCACCCCTCACCCCTCACCCCTCACCCCTCACCCCTCACCCCTCACCCCTCACCCCTCACCCCTCACCCCTCACCCCTCACCCCTCACCCCTCACCCCTCACCCCTCACCCCTCACCCCTCACCCCTCACCCCTCACCCCTCACCCCTCACCCCTCACCCCTCACCCCTCACCCCTCACCCCTCACCCCTCACCCCTCACCCCTCACCCCTCACCCCTCACCCCTCACCCCTCACCCCCTCACCCCTCACCCCCTCACCCCTCACCCCTCACCCCTCACCCCTCACCCCTCACCCCTCACCCCTCACCCCTCACCCCTCACCCCTCACCCCTCACCCCTCACCCCTCACCCCTCACCCCTCACCCCTCACCCCTCACCCCTCACCCCTCACCCCTCACCCCTCACCCCTCACCCCTCACCCCTCACCCCTCACCCCTCACCCCTCACCCCTCACCCCTCACCCCTCACCCCTCACCCCTCACCCCTCACCCCTCACCCCTCACCCCTCACCCCTCACCCCTCACCCCTCACCCCTCACCCCTCACCCCTCACCCCTCACCCCTCACCCCTCACCCCTCACCCCTCACCCCTCACCCCTCACCCCTCACCCCTCACCCCTCACCCCTCACCCCTCACCCCTCACCCCCCACCCCTCACCCCCCACCCTCACCCCACCCTCACCCTCACCCCTCACCCCTCACCCCTCACCCCTCACCCCTCACCCCTCACCCCTCACCCCTCACCCCTCACCCCTCACCCCTCACCCCTCACCCCTCACCCCTCACCCCTCACCCCTCACCCCTCACCCCTCACCCTCACCCTCACCCTCACCCCCTCACCCCCCACCCCTCACCCCTCACCCCTCACCCCCACCCCTCACCCCTCACCCCTCACCCCTCACCCCTCACCCCTCACCCCTCACCCCCACCCCTCACCCCTCACCCCTCACCCCTCACCCCTCACCCCTCACCCCTCACCCCTCACCCCTCACCCCTCACCCCTCACCCCTCACCCCTCACCCCTCACCCCTCACCCCTCACCCCTCACCCCTCACCCCTCACCCCTCACCCCTCACCCCTCACCCCTCACCCCTCACCCCTCACCCCTCACCCCTCACCCCCCACCCCTCACCCCTCACCCCTCACCCCCACCCCTCACCCCTCACCCCTCACCCCTCACCCTCACCCCTCACCCCCCACCCCCTCACCCCTCACCCCCCACCCCTCACCCCTCACCCCTCACCCCTCACCTCACCCCTCACCCCTCACCCCTCACCCCTCACCCCTCACCCCTCACCCCTCACCCCTCACCCCTCACCCCTCACCCCTCACCCCTCACCGTCACCCCTCACCCTCACCCCTCACCCCCTCACCCCCCACCCCTCACCCCTCACCCCCCACCCCTCACCCCTCACCCCTCACCCCTCACCCCTCACCCCTCACCCCTCACCCCTCACCCCTCACCCCTCACCCCTCACCCCTCACCCCTCACCCCTCACCCCTCACCCCTCACCCCTCACCCCTCACCCCTCACCCCTCACCCCTCACCCCTCACCCTCACCCCTCACCCCTCACCCCTCACCCCTCACCCCTCACCCCTCACCCCTCACCCTCCCCCTCACCCCTCACCCCTCACCCCTCACCCCTCACCCCTCACCCCTCACCCCTCACCCCTCACCCCTCACCCCTCACCCCTCACCCCTCACCCCTCACCCCTCACCCCTCACCCCTCACCCCTCACCCCTCACCCCTCACCCCTCACCCCTCACCCCTCACCCCCTCACCCCTCACCCCTCACCATCACCCCTCACCCCTCACCCCTCACCCCTCACCCCTCACCCCTCACCCCTCACCCCTCACCCCTCACCCCTCACCCCTCACCCCTCACCCCTCACCCCTCACCCCTCACCCCTCACCCCTCACCTCACCCCTCACCCCTCACCCCTCACCCGATCACCCCTCACCCCTCACCCCTCACCCTCACCCTCACCCCTCACCCCTCACCCCTCACCCCTCACCCCCTCACCCCTCACCCTCACCCCTCACCCCTCACCCCTCACCCCTCACCCCTCACCCCTCACCCCTCACCCCTCACCCCTCACCCCCTCACCCCTCACCCCTCACCCCTCACCCCTCACCCTCACCCTCACCCTCACCCCTCACCCCTCACCCCTCACCCTCACCCTCACCCCTCACCCCTCACCCCTCACCCCTCACCCCTCACCCCCTCACCCCTCACCCCTCACCCCTCACCCCTCACCCCTCACCCCTCACCCCTCACCCCTCACCCTCACCCCTCACCCCTCACCCCTCACCCCTCACCCCTCACCCCTCACCCCTCACCCCTCACCCCTCACCCCTCACCCCTCACCCCTCACCCTCACCCTCACCCCTCACCCCTCACCCCTCACCCCTCACCCCTCACCCCTCACCCCTCACCCCTCACCCCTCACCCCTCACCCCTCACCCCTCACCCCCTCACCCCCCACCCCCTCACCCCTCACCCCTCACCCCCTCACCCTCACCCCTCACCCCTCACCCCTCACCCTCACCCCTCACCCCTCACCCCTCACCCCTCACCCCTCACCCCTCACCCCTCACCCCTCACCCCTCACCCCTCACCCCTCACCCCTCACCCCTCACCCTCACCCCTCACCCCTCACCCCTCACCCCTCACCCCTCACCCCTCACCCCTCACCCCTCACCCCTCACCCCTCACCCCTCACCCCTCACCCCTCACCCCTCACCCCTCACCCCTCACCCCTCACCCCTCACCCCTCACCCCTCACCCCTCACCCCTCACCCCTCACCCCTCACCCCTCACCCCTCACCCCTCACCCCTCACCCCTCACCCCTCACCCCTCACCCCTCACCCCTCACCCCTCACCCCTCACCCCTCACCCCTCACCCCTCACCCCTCACCCCCTCACCCCTCACCCCTCACCCCTCACCCCTCACCCCTCACCCCTCACCCCTCACCCCTCACCCCTCACCCCTCACCCCTCACCCCTCACCCTCACCCCTCACCCCTCACCCCTCACCCCTCACCCCTCACCCCTCACCCCTCACCCCCCACCCCCCACCCCCCACCCCCCACCCCCCACCCCCCACCCCCTCACCCCTCACCCCTCACCCCTCACCCCTCACCCCTCACCCCTCACCCCTCACCCCTCACCCCTCACCCCTCACCCCTCACCCCTCACCCCTCACCCCTCACCCCTCACCCCTCACCCCTCACCCCTCACCCCTCACCCCTCACCCCTCACCCTCACCCCTCACCCCTCACCCCTCACCCCTCACCCCTCACCCTCACCCCTCACCCCTCACCCCCCACCCCTCACCCCTCACCCCTCACCCCCCACCCCTCACCCCTCACCCCTCACCCCTCACCCCTCACCCCCCACCCCCCACCCCCCACCCCCCACCCCTCACCCCTCACCCCCCACCCCTCACCCCTCACCCCTCACCCCTCACCAGATCACCCCTCACCCCTCACCCCTCACCCCTCACCCCTCACCCCTCACCCCTCACCCCTCACCCCTCACCCCTCACCCCTCACCCCTTACCCCTCACCCCTTACCCCTCACCCCTCACCCCTCACCCCTCACCCCTCACCCCTCACCCCTCACCAGATCACCCCTCACCCCTCACCAGATCACCCCTCACCCCTCACCAGATCACCCCTCACCCCTCACCCCTCACCCCTCACCCCTCACCCCTCACCCCTCACCCCTCACCCCTCACCCCTCACCAGATCACCCCTCACCCCTCACCCCTCACCCCTCACCCCTCACCCCTCACCCCTCACCAGATCACCCCTCACCCCTCACCCCTCACCCCTCACCCCTCACCCCTCACCAGATCACCCCCTCCACACACTGCAGGCATCATGCCCGTCATGACTTATGGAGGCTTCAAGCGCATGACTGGCTTCTGTAAGACCAAGGTGCCGGAGGACATTGCCAGCGTCATGGAGGCCAACAAAGACAACGAGGAGGCCACCAAGGTGTGACCCACATGCAGCCAAAAGTGTGACCCACATGCAACCAAAAGTGTGACCCACATGCAGCCAAACGTGTGACCCACATGTCCCAGCCCTGCTGTTGCCTGGCTGCTGCTGCCGCCACCCGCCTCCTGCTGTGCCTGGACCCTGCTGCTACGTCTTAGCTGCCTGCCTGCCTGCCTGCCTGCCTGGCTGGCTGGCTGGCTGCCCAAACGTGCGACGCACATGCAACCAAATGTCTAACCCACATGTCCCAGCCCTGCTGTTGCCTGGCCCCTGCTGCCGCCACCCGCCTCCTGCTGTGCCTGGACCCTGCTGCTACTGCCTGCCTGCCTGCCACGCCTGGCCCCTGCTGCTGCCCCCTGCTGCCCTCCAGGCATACGGGGTGGAGCTTGGGGCGGCCATGTGCCGCAAGCTGCTGGACGGGGGCGTGCCTGGGCTGCACCTGTACAGCCTGAACCTGGACAAGACGGTGCTAGCCATCCTGGAGCGCATGGGCATCATTGACACCCAGAAGGTCAGCAAGGGGTGGGGTGGGGGGGCTGCTGCTCCCTGTGCAGGCAGGTGTGCAGGTGTGCCCCTGCCATCCTGCCCCTGACATCCAGCATGGGCCCCTGCCCCCTAGCCAGTCGCAGCAGCAGCGGCTGGCCTGCACGCAGCACCAGGCTGCATCCCCGTCAGGTGTCCACAGGGTGGAGGGGTGGAGAGGTGGAGAGGTGGAGGGGTGGAGGGGTGGAGGGGTGGAGGGGTGGAGGGGTGGAGGCGGGCGGCAGGCAGGTGGCAGGCAGGCTGGCAGGCTGGCAGGCGGCTGGACAGGTGGCAGGCAGACAGGTGGAGAGCAGGCTGCCCAGGTCTGCTGCTGGCCCCAAGCTCCACCCCGTATGCCTGGAGGCAGCACGGCAGCAGGGGCCAGGCGGTGGCAGCCAGCCAGCCAGCCAGCCAGCCTGGGGGTGTAGGTGTGGAGAGCAGGTGTCCGTCAGGTGGCCAGGGGAGCCATAAGCCACTGGTACCGTGGCACACAACAACGACTGCCAGCGCCCCTCTCATCCCCTCTCACCACACCACCAACACACCACCCATGACCCCTGCCCTGTCCCGCCCCCTGCTTCGCCCCCTGCCCTGTCCTGCCCCCCGCTGTGCCCTGCGCAGTCACCTGGGCCTTGTGCTGCTACCTGTGCTGCTGTATGGACTGCCTAGTACACTGTCAAGTATGCTCTGCACCGCTGCAGGTGCCCCGGCCGCTGCCCTGGGCCCACATACCCCTGGGGGGGCGGCGGCTGCATGAGGGGGTGCGCCCCGTCTTCTGGCAGAACAGGCCCAAGGCCTACCTCAGCCGCACCCGGGACTGGCAGCAGCTGCCGTCCGCCAGGTGTGCGCCCCCTGATCCTGATCCTGATCCTGATCCTGATCCTGATCCTGATCCTGATCCTGATCCTGATCCTGATCCTGATCCTGATCCTGATCCTGATCCTCATCCTGATCCTGATCCTGATCCGATCCTGACCTACCTGACCCGATCCTGATCCTGATCCTGATCACGATCCTGATCCTGATCCTGATCCTGATCCTGATCACGATCCTGATCTTCACTGCAGCTGCTGCTTCCGCCCTCCGCTCCCTTCCCGCCCTAACACAGACCCCATTGCATCAACCTTTCCCATACTACGCCCCAAAGAGTTCCTCGGCCCCGCCTGCACCCCCTTCCCGTGTTCTTCACTGCAGCTGCTGCTTCCGCCCTCCGCCCCCTTCCCGCCCTAACACATACCCCATTGCATCAACCTTTCCCACACTACGCCCTAACGAGTTCCTCGGCCCCGCCTGCACCCCCTTCCCGCCCTTCTGCCTTCTGCCCTGTCTTCTTCACCCCACCCTCTTGCCCCCCTGCCCCCTCTTCTTCCCCCACCCCTGCTGCCCCCCACCCCCATCTTCTTCCCCGACCCCTGCTGCCCCCCGCCCCCCTCTTCTTCCCCCCCACAGTCCTGCCCCCCTGCCCCCTCTTCTTCCCCCACCCCTGCTGCCCCCCACCCCCATCTTCTTCCCCGACCCCTGCTGCCCCCCGCCCCCCTCTTCTTCCCCCCCACACTCCTGCCCCCCTGCCCCCTCTTCTTCCCCCACCCCTGCTGCCCCCCACCCCCATCTTCTTCCCCGACCCCTGCTGCCCCCCGCCCCCCTCTTCTTCCCCCCCACACTCCTGCCCCCCTGCCCCCTCTTCTTCCCCCACCCCTGCTGCCCCCCACCCCCATCTTCTTCCCCGACCCCTGCTGCCCCCCGACCCCCTCTTCTTCCCCCCCACAGTCCTGCCCCCCTGCCCCCTCTTCTTCCCCCACCCCTGCTGCCCCCCACCCCCATCTTCTTCCCCGACCCCTGCTGCCCCCCGCCCCCCTCTTCTTCCCCCCCACACTCCTGCCCCCCTGCCCCCTCTTCTTCCCCCACCCCTGCTGCCCCCCACCCCCATCTTCTTCCCCGACCCCTGCTGCCCCCCGCCCCCCTCTTCTTCCCCCCCACAGTCCTGCCCCCCTGCCCCCTCTTCTTCCCCCACCCCTGCTGCCCCCCACCCCCATCTTCTTCCCCGACCCCTGCTGCCCCCCGCCCCCCTCTTCTTCCCCCCCACACTCCTGCCCCCCTGCCCCCTCTTCTTCCCCCACCCCTGCTGCCCCCCACCCCCATCTTCTTCCCCGACCCCTGCTGCCCCCCGCCCCCCTCTTCTTCCCCCCCACACTCCTGCCCCCCTGCCCCCTCTTCTTCCCCCACCCCTGCTGCCCCCCACCCCCATCTTCTTCCCCGACCCCTGCTGCCCCCCGCCCCCCTCTTCTTCCCCCCCACACTCCTGCCCCCCTGCCCCCTCTTCTTCCCCCACCCCTGCTGCCCCCCACCCCCATCTTCTTCCCCGACCCCTGCTGCCCCCCGCCCCCCTCTTCTTCCCCCCCACACTCCTGCCCCCCTGCCCCCTCTTCTTCCCCCACCCCTGCTGCCCCCCACCCCCATCTTCTTCCCCGACCCCTGCTGCCCCCCGCCCCCCTCTTCTTCCCCCCCACACTCCTGCCCCCCTGCCCCCTCTTCTTCCCCCACCCCTGCTGCCCCCCACCCCCATCTTCTTCCCCGACCCCTGCTGCCCCCCGCCCCCCTCTTCTTCCCCCCCACACTCCTGCCCCCCTGCCCCCTCTTCTTCCCCCACCCCTGCTGCCCCCCACCCCCATCTTCTTCCCCGACCCCTGCTGCCCCCCGCCCCCCTCTTCTTCCCCCCCACACTCCTGCCCCCCTGCCCCCTCTTCTTCCCCCACCCCTGCTGCCCCCCACCCCCATCTTCTTCCCCGACCCCTGCTGCCCCCCGCCCCCCTCTTCTTCCCCCCCACACTCCTGCCCCCCTGCCCCCTCTTCTTCCCCCACCCCTGCTGCCCCCCACCCCCATCTTCTTCCCCGACCCCTGCTGCCCCCCGCCCCCCTCTTCTTCCCCCCCACACTCCTGCCCCCCTGCCCCCTCTTCTTCCCCCACCCCTGCTGCCCCCCACCCCCATCTTCTTCCCCGACCCCTGCTGCCCCCCGCCCCCCTCTTCTTCCCCCCCACACTCCTGCCCCCCTGCCCCCTCTTCTTCCCCCACCCCTGCTGCCCCCCACCCCCATCTTCTTCCCCGACCCCTGCTGCCCCCCGCCCCCCTCTTCTTCCCCCCCACACTCCTGCCCCCCTGCCCCCTCTTCTTCCCCCACCCCTGCTGCCCCCCACCCCCATCTTCTTCCCCGACCCCTGCTGCCCCCCGCCCCCCTCTTCTTCCCCCCCACACTCCTGCCCCCCTGCCCCCTCTTCTTCCCCCACCCCTGCTGCCCCCCACCCCCATCTTCTTCCCCGACCCCTGCTGCCCCCCGCCCCCCTCTTCTTCCCCCCCACACTCCTGCCCCCCTGCCCCCTCTTCTTCCCCCACCCCTGCTGCCCCCCACCCCCATCTTCTTCCCCGACCCCTGCTGCCCCCCGCCCCCCTCTTCTTCCCCCCCACACTCCTGCCCCCCTGCCCCCTCTTCTTCCCCCACCCCTGCTGCCCCCCACCCCCATCTTCTTCCCCGACCCCTGCTGCCCCCCGCCCCCCTCTTCTTCCCCCCCACACTCCTGCCCCCCTGCCCCCTCTTCTTCCCCCACCCCTGCTGCCCCCCACCCCCATCTTCTTCCCCGACCCCTGCTGCCCCCCGCCCCCCTCTTCTTCCCCCACCCCTGCTGCCCCCCACCCCCATCTTCTTCCCCGACCCCTGCTGCCCCCCGCCCCCCTCTTCTTCCCCCACCCCTGCTGCCCCCCACCCCCATCTTCTTCCCCGACCCCTGCTGCCCCCCGCCCCCCTCTTCTTCCCCCACCCCTGCTGCCCCCCACCCCCATCTTCTTCCCCGACCCCTGCTGCCCCCCGCCCCCCTCTTCTTCCCCCACCCCTGCTGCCCCCCACCCCCATCTTCTTCCCCGACCCCTGCTGCCCCCCGCCCCCCTCTTCTTCCCCCCCACACTCCTGCCCCCCTGCCCCCTCTTCTTCCCCCACCCCTGCTGCCCCCCACCCCCATCTTCTTCCCCGACCCCTGCTGCCCCCCGCCCCCCCTCTTCTTCCCCCCCACACTCCTGCCCCCCTGCCCCTCTTCTTCCTCCAAGGCTGCTGGGGTGGCGGTGTTGGGCTGCAGGTGGTCCGGCGCCACCCCCACCCCACCCCTGGCCGACCTTCCAGAGCAAAACCTCAGACGCCACACCTTCACTGCTGCCCGGCGGGCCAAGGCTGTAGCTGCCTGGGGCGACAGCTTGTCCACCGTGATGGACGTGCAGCAGGTGTTCAAGCGCTTCTATAAAGGGGACATCAGCCTTCTGCCCTGGTGAGGCCAATGCTGGGTGGAGAGTGCAAACTGCATGCCCTGCTGCTGCATGTGCAGCCCATGTGGCTCATGTACTTTGCTGTAGGTGCAGTGGCAGATGACAGGTCGATGATAGCATCATGACAGAACCTCGGCCCTGCCACCTGCCCTGCCACCTGCCCTGCCCTCTGCCCTGCCCTCTGCCCCGCCCTCCTGCCTGCCCTCTGCCCCGCCCTCTGCCCCGCCCTTCACCCTGGCACCCAAACCTGCAGTGCGCACTCTCCTCATCATCAGCCTCAGGCTCACACTGGGCACCTGCAGCCCCCCACCGCATGCACTCACCCATGGCGTGGCGCAGGGCGGAGATGGAGGGCGGAGCCATCAACAAGTCGCTGCACAACAACCTTGTGTCGCTAGCCTTCCACCAGGCTATGCTCACCATCAACGCGCTGCCGCATGCAAACGGCATCAGCAGCGAAGACCCAGTCTTAGGATGGGGCGCCTCCTAAGGGACAGGTCAGTGCTCGGGGGAGAGGGGAGGGGGGAGAGGAGGGGGGAGGAGGGGAGGGGTAGAAAAGGAGGAGGAGGAGGAGGAGGGGAGGGAGGGGGAGGGCGAGGGCAGGCATCCTCTCTGATTTCTCCTTGTGATCTTCACAACCAGCTTCTGATTGTGGTATCCCAACACCTTCCCACCACCTTCCCTGCACATTCACACCACCTTCCCACCACCTTCCCTGCACATTCACACCACCTTCCCACCACCTTCCCACCACCTTCCCACCACCTTCCCACCACCAGTGGCGATTATAACGCGATACATGTTTCGATACCAATACGTATTGCTCGTATGATACAAAAATACACGTATCGCAAAACAGATAGGGCCGGCCGGCAATCTCGTAAGGGAACCTCGCAAGGGCCGGCCGGCAATCCCGAATCCTGAATCGACGCGCCTCTGTATCGCTGTATTTTCTCGTATCCTCTGTATCGATACATGTATCACCCATCACTGCCCACCACCCTCCTTCCACCTTCCCACCACCTTCCCACCACCCTCCTTCCCACTTCCCACCACCTTCCCACCAGCTTCCCACCAGCTTCCCACCACCTTCTTTGCCCCTGGCCTAGCCGGCTGCAGGTGTACCAGCGCGCCTACCTGGAGGCATTCATGTCACCCGACACGTACAAGGCTCTGCGCGCCAGTCTGCAGGCAAGGGCTTTCCCTTCTTTCCCACCTGCCTGCCCGCCCGCCCGCTCCGCTCACCATACAGCCCCATGCGCTTCCTCCTCACGTTATGCTGGCAGCCATCACCAGCCAATGATCCCGCAGGAAGTGCCTGGGTTGCTGTGACAAAGCTGTATGCACCTTGCTTCATTGTTGCTGCAGCCGTATCAGTAGAAGGCAAATAGCCTGTTTGCTGCCATGGCGTTTGCCACCACCACCACCACCACCACCACCATCCTCTTCGCCCTCATCTGACCAGTTGCTCACCATCCACGTCACATGCCTCAAGGCTAATCTCCTCCCATAATGCACGCCCGACGGCGAGGGTGTATTCATTTCTTTCTTTCTTTCTTTCATTTCTTTCTTTCTATCTTTCTTTCATTAGCCATGTGCGCCTGCATGGGCAAGTTGACACATGGCATGGGTGTGGCTGCAGACCTGGCCCAGCGTGTCTTTCATCGCCACCTCCTCCCAAGGCCTGAAGGACACCAACATGGCGGCTGGCAGCACCACTGCCCTTAGCTGGGGGGTGTTCCCTGGTCAGTGCCTGGTCAAATCGTGACCCTGACTCTGACCCTGACCCTCACCCTGACCCTGACACTGACACTGACACTGACACTACACAGCCAGCTATGAAATGCCTCTGCCCTTGCTGCTGCTACCACTGGGTTGCCCTGGCCCTGACCGTTGTCTCCCGCCCTCACATGCTGCCGCAGGCCAGGAGGTGGTGCAGCCGCTTGTGGTGGACATGGACAGCTTCAAGGTGTGGAAGGACGAGGCCTTTGCCCTGTGGACCGCAGAGTGGGGCAGCTGCTATGAGGAGGGCTCCGCCAGCCGTGCGCTACTGGAGGAGATTGCAAGCACCTGGTGGGTGGCAGTGGGTAGCTGAGGGTGGCGGGGCGGTGTGACCCAGTGTGACCCGGTGTGGCGTATGACCCAGTGTGACCCAGTGTGACCCAGTGTGTGGCGTGGTGCAGGCCCAGATGGTGGGGGGTGATGGAGTGAACGCTGCTGAGGGCGTGGGGTGGAGGAGTAGATGCTGAAACTTGGCACTAGTTGTACAAGATGGGGGGTCGTGGGGAGGAAGAGGGCTGTGGGGTGGAGGGGTAGGTGGTAAGAGAGGCATTGTGAGTGTATGCCATGTGTGTGTGTGATTAGGGTGATTAGCATCACACACAGAGTGTTGGGCATGTGTTGGGCATGTGACCCTGTCCTGCGCCTGGAACCACTAGCTAGGCCCAGCAGCTAGCTGTGTGAGGATAACCGCATCCTGGCCTGCCAGTGGGGTCTTGATGCTGGTTGTGGCTGCCTAAATCTGTGGCTGCCTTAGTTTGTGTCAGTGTGTGCGTGTGTGTGTGTGTGTGTGTGAAAGTGTGAATATGTGTTTGTGTGTGTGTGAGTTTGTATGTTTGAGAGTGAGAGTGTGCAGTGAGGGTGTGAGTGCTGGCGGGGCCCTTGCAGGTACCTGGTGGCCATGGTGGACAACGACTACTCCAGCAATGCCCTCTTCGACAGCCTGGGTGCCACTGACATCAGCGCCATATAATGTTACACTCAGGGTGTGATGACGGGGAAGGTGGAGGCAAGCCTTGTGACATTAGCATGGTGGTGGTAGTGATGGTGATGGCACCCTTTTATACATCCTCATATGACCGTTGGCTTCAGTACCGCTCCATACAGGTCTTGCCCAGCAGCAACCAGGGCTTGGCTCTTGCAACCCTTGCAACTCACATGGCGACCCGCTCATGCGCTTGTTCCACAGTGTGTCAGGTGTCGGCCGAGGTCATGGACGGGTGCTTTGACCCGCCAGGCGTTGGGTGCGAAGGGGGGCGTACAAAGTAGTGAGCCGGAACGGGGACCTACAAAGCAGTGAGGATTGGAGTGGGGGGTGCCGGCGAGGTGTGGTGTGAGCCTTGCCTGTTATGGAGGCGGGGGGGAAGCCCTGGCAAAGCTCACCGTGAGGTGTTGTTGAGCCGCTGAAGACTACAAACCGCTGAAGACTACGGCGAGCGAGTATACAAGGCTGCGATTGCAGTGCAGGGTGCACCTCGGAGTGTTACTAACTATTCATGCGTTCAGTACAGTTAGATGTACCGTACCTCACCCAACACTCATGACTATAGATGGTTCGTTAGATCCGGGCCTCACAGTTTAGGCAGGATAAAAGAGTGAAGGAAATGTGTAGAATTATCTAGGATGAACGCTCGCAACCTTCGCAGCCGTCGGATTTGTAGCTCGCGAGAACGGGACGATGCTGTGCACTACGCAGTCGTTCCCAAGCATCGTACACTATACTTCCTGACCGAGAAACAAGATTTACCAGCCCATTATGTAACCTCCTCGGTAAGTTGTGGGCCTATCCGCGAACGGGCGAGAAAGTAATTCATTTTTTTTCCCTAACCGCTACGCTTTTTGGCCGCCCGCACGACTGGCTGCAGCTCTAACTGGTCTGACCCCGTAGGATTCTGTTGTGCTATAGCATCAGCCCGGGGAGTGGTTCAGCACTGCAAATGGTCGAAGTTTATGATCCTCACTCGGCAGAGATAATTTTCAAAATATTTTGAAATATTCTCTTTCACACGCACGTGCCCGTGGCCGGCCTTTGCGCGCCGTAACAGCCCAGGACGGTCTGCTGGGGGAGGTAATGAAAGGGGGGAGGTCCTGGCAGTGGCACCCCTCATATTTAAGAGGGATACGGCCCACGTAGCTGCCGCCGCCGGATGTACCTCTCAAGGGAAGATGCCAGCGCGATGTGTGCATGCCCTGCAACGCCTTAAATATGAATGACCATTATGCTCACTACTAATCGCGGTCGCACTTTTTGGCCGCCCGCCTGCCTGACTGGGGCTTTCGGGCTTGTGAGCGCGCATCGCTGTTGCGTAGTAACTCATTTCACCATCGCGCTGCTACAGAGCGAGGAAGAACGCCATTTTCGAGGCGGTTGGCCCAGCCATTAACGAACTAGAAAATCGGAAAATTTGAATTACTAGCCCGTTCGCGGATATGCCCTGTGAATCGGAGTCAAATGTCCCTTAGGTGGTGGTATAATGGGAGGGGTAACTGGTTGTCACTCATTGCATGTGGTCACCCCCGCCATTGGCTGTATGGAGAGAACCTCCGACTGGTGGCTTCCACTCGTACCTTGTCCACATGTCATGAAGTGGAAGCACACAGGCAAGAGCAACGCAAGCATCAGGTTAGTGGTTTAACAGCTTCGAGAATTACATTAGAACCGGACATCAAATCAGTATCGCACCATGATGTTCACGATCAACTTGGAGGATACGCATGAGAACCAGATCGCATCAAGAGTCGTAACTTCCAAGACAAGATCCTCGACAATCAAATCTAACGTTCCGGGTTACAATCAGTCTAGATTAGATCAATGGTCAAATCGGAGTCGACCAGATCACCCATTTGCACTCAAGTGTAATTGTCACAATCACGTTCAGTCCACCACAGCTGCACTAGCTGAAGTGTAAAACATATACTACACATCGCAATAGTACAATACAATCCACTCGTACATGTCGCTTTGGCGCTGCACATCACATGCTTGCAGTTTTCACTCCCCAACTTCCCTCACTTGATGCGCACAGCTTCATCCGGCTGCCAAGCATCATCAACAGCCTTCTCAATTGATGCGAATGGGCTTGCCGTGCTTGCGGTAGTAGATGTTGTCAGCAATGTAGAAGGTGATGAAAAACACTGGGCTGAACACCGACAACACGATGGCCGCAGCCGTCATGCCCGGCGTGATGCCCATCTCCACCTTGGTCTCAATGAAGTTTCCTGGCACTGCAGCAGCTGTCGCAGTAGCAGCAGACCCCTCTGTGCTCTCAAATGCGCACAGGTCTCTGCAGTAGATCTGCGCGTAACAACCATATCAATTGGTTATGATGGAAGTGACTGGTGGAGGCAGGGCATGGGCCACACAACACTAACAATCATATTCATCCAAAGCGACCTATGAAGTGACCAAACCCACTGTTAACCCTCACCACACCCAACCCACTGTTTGCCAGCTTCCCACCCATACAAAACAAAGCGTGGTGGTTGCACGCATGACATGCACTGCATCTGCTCGCCTCACTCACCCAGAGCATGCCGAACATGGTATAGGTGGACACTTGGTCAAAGGTATCAAAGTCGCCGATGAACTCCCCAGAGTTGGCCACTGGGTCAGCTGGAGCATTGGAGCCCACCCATTGGTTCACTCCCAGGCTCAGCTTGCAGTTGTCAGTCCACTGCAGCCAGCAAAGAGCAGCGTGCAGCAAGGTTAGCATACCCAGCTAACATGGCATGGCTGCAGGCAATGGGTACAAACTCAACAGAGGCTCCAAGCAGCAGTACTGTGCAGCATGACGCAGAGCATTGCGTCACATGCATGACAAGCCCAACTTGCCTACCATACACCTACCCGAGGGTAGGCCTTGTTCTTGGTGCGCCATGGCCTGTTCAAGGTCAGGCTGGAGGGTGCGATGCACAGCTTGCCCTGGAAGTAGGTGGGTGTCTGGTTGCGGAATGTAGCAATGCCACCATTGGCACCCTTAGGGTTGAACAGGGTGTACTGCATGCGCAGCAAGCCGCCGGAGTCCTGCAAGGCCAGGGTGAGCAAGTGAGTACATACAGGTCACATGCAAGGGAGCACATAGAATGCATACCAGACCTGGACATGCTGTGTGCACAAGGTGCAGATGGCATACATCAGGAAACCAACGTGCGCTTGGTGTGATATGCAACAAGGTCTAAGCAGCCACTGCAGCCAAACTAAGTGCAAAGACACTACCTGTTGCTAAGCGTGCAAGCTGTGGCAAGATAGTTGGGTCACATAGCCCCAAGTGACATGCCACCCGGCAAAGCAATGTCTGGTGCCCACCTGCTGCAAGGGCTGGTTAGGGTCGGCATTGGGCTGCATGGTGCAGACTCCAACAGTGGCATTCGTGCAGTTCACTGGCGTCCAAATGACA
Source organism: Haematococcus lacustris (assembly GCA_030144725.1). NCBI lineage: Eukaryota > Viridiplantae > Chlorophyta > Chlorophyceae > Chlamydomonadales > Haematococcaceae > Haematococcus > Haematococcus lacustris. The sequence continues at coordinate 8,346,006 of JASKMD010000004.1, forward strand.
CCTCCGCTGGCATTCACTACAGCCTTGTTCCCCGTCCACATCTGAATCCTGAACTGGCCTCTGCCGCCCGCAGCGGCGACCTGGGCGAAGGCTGCAAATCATCAAGACAGGTCCAACCGTTCATCTCCCGCTCAATTGCTCGAGCTTCGAGTGGCCTTGCTGCAGAAACGAGCCTCCACTCACTGAATTCATCGGCTGGCAGAGCTTGCAAAGAAGGTAGCAGCGCACAGGTGGCCAACAGCGTCAAGAGGGTGAAGCAGGACATGGCGGCTGCTAGCGACAGGATAAGGGGCCCTGGTAGAAGACTGAATGCTAGCGCAGTGTGTAGCTGTGCAAGTGCGGTGATGGCAGACGCAAGACCCAAGCGCAAGTGTTCTGTTCTGCTGCTGCGGAGAAGCGGGTACCTTTGTAGAAGCCAAAGGTGCTGGACCCCAGGAAAAAGGCTAACCCGAAAAGGCGCTCAAAAGTGGGGGCACGTGCCCTCCCCCGTGGACCCTACTGCCCCTTGGTCCCTACTTGAATCTTTCTCAGATTGGCAGCGATCGTTCATCAGTTCAGCACTCCTCGCCGCACTCCTGTGACAGCGCCCTTTGCCTAGAGCCTGACCCCCGCTTTAAGTCTCGAACACTTCCTTGCCACAATGGGAGCCGCCGACGCTGTCGTCGCCGAGAAGGGCACCCCTGTGATGCCGCAGTTCGACGTGCCGGTGGATTCCGAGTGGGTGCAGCCTTAGCCATCTTTATTGTTCAGCTGCTGCTGTTGTGTTAAGGCTTAAGCTGAACACTTGTGCGTTCTCAATTGTGTGCAGGCACAAGGCGAAGGTCATCAGAATTTTCAGCTTCGGCCAGCCGCATATGCGGTCAATGCACGTAAGAGCGCTGCAAGCAAGAGCATGTTAACAAGAGCATAAGAACGAGACGCACTGCTAACATGATGTGTTATGCTGTGCACTTCAACATCACCACCACCACCACCACCACTGTGTCGCTGCGGCAGTACTGGTGCTGCCAAGCCTACCTTCTTGTCATGGTGCACCTGCCTTCTTGCAGTTGGCATGGTTTGCGTTCTTCATGACCTTCCTGGCAACCTTTGCGCCAGCGTCCTTGATCACAGTCATTCGCGAAAACCTTGTCATTGACAAGTGGCAGAATGGTAGTGCAGGTGGGTGCCATGCTTCCTAACTACTAAGCCTATGTGCCTGCTGCTGCTCATGAAGCAGTGGAGGGAATAGTGTTGCCTGTGCAATGCAACCTGTGTGATGATGTAGCATCAGTTGAGCAGCAGTGAAGCCATCATCTGCACAGACATGTGGATGTTCATACACCACAACACATGCGCATGTCATACATAGCAAGTACAATGTATCATGATGGTTGGCCATGTGACCGCCTTGCTGCATGAGTGCAGGTGTGGCTGCGGTGTGTGGTGCGATTGCCTTCCGTCTCTTCATGGGTGCCTTCCTCGACAACGTGGGCCCACGCATGGGCACAGCCTTCACTCTCCTCATGCTTTCCCCAGCCGTCTTCTGCATTGCCTTGGTCAATGATGCTGCGGGCTACACCGCCGCACGCCTCTTCATCGGCTGCTCGCTGTGCATGTGGGCGATGTAGAACCCAGCGGCTTGCGCTCCCGGTCCCTGCGCCTGAGTAGGGCCTTGTTAGGCTCACCTGCTTGTGCTCCCCAACCTGCTGTAAGCAGGTGCCACCTCTCATCACACTGGTAGCATGGCACATGATGTGTAGCCCTCCAGATGTACATTTGCATCAGTGAAGGTGATGGACAAGGTGTGTCACTGTCGTGCTGCCTGCTCGCTGCTGCCTGTGCGCAGGTTTGTATGCTGCCAGTTTTGGGTGGGCATCATGTTCAACGTGCGGATTGTAGGCTTTGCCAACGCCATTGCTGCTGGCTGGGGCAACATGGGCGGTGGTGCCTGCCACTTCATCATGCCTCTGCTGTACCAGGTGAAGGCATAGCTATCTACAAATAGCAAAATGTTTGGCCACACCATTGTATGTCTTGCAGCTCGGGCTGTACTAGGACAGTGGTGTCTGCTGCTTTCCTCTTTCCGCATCACCAGCTGTGTAGCCCATCTGAAGTGTGGTGCAACAAGACAGCGGTGCCTTACGCGCATGACATTGGTTTGGGGCACTTGCTATGCCTTGATTTAACAGTGTCCTGCTGTGTGGCTTGTACAGGCCATCAAGCATGCAGTTCCTGGGTTCCAAGCCTGGCGTTGGTCCTTCTTTATTCCTGGTGGCATTTACATCATCGTCGGCATTGTGGTGCTGCTGTTCGGGCAAGATGCTCCTGATGGCGACTTCCGCGACCTGAAGCGCAGCGGTGCCATGGCCTCTGCCAAGGTCAGCAGCGCAGGCCTCTGTCCACTCAACCCTGTTGTCCGTGTCATGTGCCATGCTAATGCTGCCATGCTGTTTGCTCACTGTTGTTGATGCTGCTGCTGATGTTGCCGCCCTCGCCACCTAGTATTGTTCCTAACCCAGTGCTTGTTTCTGCTGCTGTTGCCCATGGTCAAGATGACTCATGTTCTTGCTGCTGCTGCTGCTGCTGTTGGTCCTGCAGGGTAACGTGTGGGCAACCCTGAAGTGTGGCATGCTCAACTACCGCACCATCGTGTTGGCCCTGACCTACGGCTACTCCTTTGGTGTGGAGCTGACAGTGGATAACATCATCGTGGCGTACCTGTATGACCAGTTCCAGATGAACCTGACCACTGCGGGCGGGCTGGGCGCGCTGTTTGGGCTGATGAACCTTTTCTCACGGGCCTCTGGTGGCTTGCTGTCTGACCTTGCAGCTGTCAGGTGAGGAGCAAGAGGGGTTGGAGCAGCAGCAGCAGCGCAATGGTTGTGTTGCAAAAGTGGCAGCAGCTGGAGCAAGAGCAACAGTGCAGTGGATGTGTGCTGTACGTGTGGCAGCAGCAGTAGATGGAGCGGTGGACGTAGTAAACTGGTGTGCAAGGACATGTTGTTACGGCAGTCCTGTGCCCTTATTGATGGCAGGTGGGGAATGAGGGGTCGGTTGTGGACGCTTTGGAGCATCCAAACCCTGGGCGGTGTGTTCTGCCTCATCATGGGCTACATGGACTACAGGTGAGGGCAGAGGAAGTAGGGAAAGAGGAGGAATGGGGTGGGTGGAGGTGGTAAGCATTGCAATCTAAACAGTGCATGTAGCTCCTGCTACAGTGTTTTTAACATGGGCTGCAATAGCAATGGCATGGTCAGGTGGAGCAGGAGGGATGTGTGTCTCATCCTGTAAATGTGTTGTTGCTGTGCAGCCTGGGCGCAACTGTGGCTACAATGGTGATCTTCTCCATCTTCTGCCAGCAGGTACTTTGGCCTGGGGTGATGGGCACAATGGAGCAGTTTCCCCACAGCGATAGCATGAGCTAACAGGCTAATCTAACAGCCCTAGCCCACACGTAATCAGCAGGTCATGTTTGGCATTCATCCCAATCATCAGAACAATGAAGTATGTTTGTTGGCATTGCTGCAGTGCGTGGTTGCTGCTGGCTGTGTCGCGTGCAGGCATGTGGAGCTCACTTTGGCATTGCCCCCTTCATCTCCCGCCGTGCCTATGGTGTGGTGTCTGGTGTGATTGGTGCTGGAGGCAACCTGGGCTCTGTGTCGACACAGCTCATCTTCTTCGCTGGGTCTGCTGGCTCCCCTGTGTGAGTGCACCTGTCATGCTTGGGTGGTGGAGAATGGGCTAGGAAGGGAAGTGATGTGTCGGGCTAGATCCATGCAACCATGCATGAGCCCCCACTCCATGTAGGGTGATGACACAATCGTTATGGTAGGGCGGGTTTTGGATGGTAGTGGGCACAAACCATGGTACAGATAAAGCATGATTGGAAGTAAGGTGGTGTATGCTTAGATCATGGAGGACTAAGTTGAGGATGTTGCACTCATCGTTGGTGTGCCTTGTGTGTGTGGTGTATGCAGAATGTCGCCCCAGCAAGGCTTGATCTGGATGGGTGTGATGACCATTGGCCTGACCATGATCCTCTTCACGCTCTGGTGGCCCATGTGGGGTAGCATGCTGACCCCTGCCAAAGAGGAGTATGCTGAGGAGGACTACTACTTGAAGGTGAGGCATGGTGCCATGCCAGGAGTGTTGATGCGAGGGTGGAAGTGGGGTTGATGTGGGTTAGATTGGAATGTGCATGAGCTTCAAGCTGTGGCATTGCATTGTCTGATCATGATGGAAACGTTTTCAGAAGCGCTAACATGGCAGTTGTGTTTCCCTCGTGTGTGCAGGAGTGGAGTGCTGAGGAGGTGTCCCAGAACTTGCATACCACTGCCATGAAGTTCGCCATGGAGTCTCGCAGCCAGCGCGGAGCCAAGCCAATGAACGGGCAAATGTCCGCCGCAGCACTCAATGCTACGGCAGGGATGGCAAACCAGAGCGTGCAGCCTGGGGTGGTCGAGGTGGTGAATGCTGGCGGCAAGGCATAAGCGAGCGACGCATTGTATTTTTGTGTATTACATTTTTTGGGGGGGACTGAAAACATTGCTGGGATGCATCTGGTTGTATGAGTGACAGTGAGTTATAATGGCAAACCCCTACCATTGAAGGGTGAAATGTTGGATTGTGCATAGAGATGTGCACGAGCTTAGGAACGTGTGAGTGATGGATGTGTGAAACTGGGTATGCACACCGTGTATCCGTACCCCCCCCACCACGTGGTGTATCCGTACCCCCCCCACCACGTGATCCAAACCATCTGTGGCCAGCTAGTCACCCCTCCCATTAAATCACAATCCCTCCAACGACAAGAAATAATGTCAATTCCACAGTAAGTCTTGCACACATGTACATGCGGAATAAAGTGACGGAGTGTGACTGAGGTGAGGTACATGCTCAGCTGGGTGGGACTGTTGTCGGGTATTTGTTGCTGCCGACTGTGCGGACCTGATGCAGGTTGACCCAGCAGCAATGAATTGTTGGTTAACGCGATGGATAGTGCACCATGTGTGATGAGGTGAACCTCATGATCATTACATGACCAACATGTGTGGGCTCATGGGCTTTGATTCTAGAGACCATGGCAGAAACATACCAGTGACAGGAACATCAAGCCTTTTGTCTACTAGGCTCCAAGACGTGGGTTAAACCACCACCTCAAAACAATCCCACTCTTTTGCTGCATGTCTGACGACGTTCGAACTTTATTCAACCCTCCAGCCCTGCGTCATCGGCCAGGGAACTCAACTGTAGACCCCCTGCCAAGTTCTCAACCCTTGTCGAGTATTCCCAAGAGGGGTTGTAGAAGCTGGCGTGTACACATGCCTGCAGGCATGGGCTTGTCCTCCCAATCCCACCCCTGCGTGTTGTGTGAAGTCTACGCCAGCTGGCAGCACTGGTTGGGTAGAGCTTCGTGTGGTGGGGGAGGCAGCTTTCTACAGCTCTGGATGCAGTCATACCGCCACTGGCCAGGTCACAGCCAAGATGTACGAAATCATCACGGCCTGCAGCACCCTGGAGCCTCCACAGGTTCCACTGACCCACAGAACCTGCGCTGAGGCTGCTGCGGCCAGCAGCTGGGCCAGCAGCTGCGGGGGCAGGATCCAGCCAGCCATTTGCAGCCCTTGCCCCGTCTCTTCTCCACACCCACGGAAGCAGCTGCACAGCTTGGGCCAGCCCATACGCCCTGCCTCCACCATCTCCCAGACCAACCACCCTCGCACTCATCACAGTCCCAGCTGCAGGGTGTCCAGCCAGCACCACCCGGCCCTAGCGGCACTGCTGCACCTATCGGTGCTTTTCATCCTCACTAGGCCTGCCACCCACCCACTGACCTCACCTGCTGAGGAGCAGCAGCCAAGCATGTGAGTGCCCCTGCTGGATGATGTGCTAACAAGGCAAGCCAGGTGCACAGCACCAGCTGCACACTCAAACTGCAGCCTGTTTTGCCACTCCACCTAGCACCTAGCACCACCCCGCACCAGCCCTGCCCTGCACCAGCCCCGCCCTGCTCTGGCTATGGCCATAGCCTGACCTTCGCTGACCTGCCCTGCCCGTCAATTACTGCTGCAGTTCTCCAGCAGATACATCAAGTACCCGCACTGTTGCGCCTTCACCTTCACCCTTCACCCTCCACCTTCACCCCCTCCCCTCCCTCCCCCATCCCCCATCCCGGTCCCACCACCTCCCAGCAAAACCCAGCCCCTGAGCGCCACAGCTATGCAGCAGTTGTTCCTGTGTCCTTGTGAGCTTGGCCATCAGCCTGGCCTTGCCTGCTCTCTGCGCACTTGCCAGTGTGGTGCAGCTAGTGTGGTGGAGCTATGGGGCTACAACACACTTCAAGGGCAGGCATGATTCAGAGGGAGGGGTGGTGAAGCAGTGGCTGAGGGGTGAGATCCTGGCTGAACATGTTGGGATGTGCAATGCATCAGAGCTTGTGCATCACTGCCATGCATATCACAAGCCTGCTACTGCTACTGACCCCAGCTAGGCTTATTGTGCTCGAGCAAATGTGGGTCATCGGTGGTGCTTGGAGCTGAGCACACAGGAGGTAGAGCTTTGCAGTGCTCCACCGCGGGATGCACATGCCTTTGCATCATCCATCCCCGGCTACATGAGCATGCACAGTTGCTTCTTCCCTGCTACAGGGATACAGGTTGAGTGGTCACAGACTGCATGTGCATGTGCCCAATGCACGCCCCCCGCACCAAGGGGTAGTAGTAGTTGTCACACTGAAGAGGCAGGGCTTGGATGGATACAAGCCAACCTCCAAAGGTAGAAAACCGAAGAGTTGAACTGAACTTAAAGCAAAAGAGGGAAACAAACTAGGAGAGGAGAACTCTCGGACCAAAGGAAAAGGAGCTTATAGAGAAGAGGTAAATACTGCGACACGTGCTAAGGGAGGCAGGAGGGTCAAAGGCTGAGCTTGAAGGAGGGGCTGGAGGAGGTAGGGTGACCAACGAGGGGTCCAGGTGGGTGAGGGGCTAAGGGAGGGAGGAGGTGGAGGGTCAAAGGCTGAGCTTGAAGGAGGGGCTGGAGGAGGTAGGGTGACCAAGGAGGGGTCCAGGTGGGTGAGGGGCTAAGGGAGGGAGGAGGGGGAGGGTCAAAGGCTGAGCTTGAAGGAGGGGCTGGGGGAGGTAGGGTGACCAACGAGGGTCCAGGTCGAAGATGAGGGTAAGGGTGGAGATGGAGATGGGGGTGTATGTGGCGATGTGGGGTGGGGAGTAGGCGAAGAGGTAAGTGTAGGAGAAGAAGGAGGTGGAGGTGAACATGGAGGTGGAGGTGAAGATGGAGGTGGAGATGGAGGTGAAGAAGGAGGTGGAGGTGTAGTGGAAGATGAAGGCGGAGGTGAAAAAGGAGGTGGAGGTGAGCAGGAGGTGAGCAGGAGGAACGATGTGAGTAGGAGGAGGTGGTGGACATGGCTGCGCGATATGCCCTGTGTCCGCGCGGGCTGCTAGCAGGAGGAGGTGGTGGACATGGCTGCGCGGTATGCCATATGTCCGCGCGGGCTGCTAGCAGGAGGAGGTGGCAATCAGGTCTCCCGGTAAAATGTACCCAAATAGTACCTTTTTTGTTGGCAGGGAAAGGGGTACATTTGCCCAACCGTCAACCGCCCTCTCCGCCCTGCCTGCCCGCTCTGCCCGTCTTCCGTCGAGGACTGTTGCTGCACTAAACAGGGCATCAGCAAGATGTTTGCAGCGCTATTAGAAGCAACCCAGCTGCAGCGCCATTAGTAGCGACCCAGCTGCAGGGCCCTTTAATGCGGCCCAGCAAGGGCTTAAGAAACGCACCTAAACGGCGTGGTTAAAACCCACCAGCTCGTAAAGCAGAGCCTCGGGCTAACCAGGACAATGCCCCAGAGCCACCCACATAAACGAATGTAAGCTCGTGGCTGTGTGCCCAGTTCAGTTCAGTCTACAGTTCCGAGCTCGCATTTTCGAGTCCGGGCATTTTCAAGTATACACGACGAGCGACGAACGCAACAAGACGCAGCAAGGACGCAGCAACTGCGGTACACAAGTGTTAATGCTGCAATGCATGAGCAGCAGCAGGCTGCAGTGCAGGCTGCAGTGCAGGCTGCAGTGCAGGCTGCAGTGCATGAGCAGCAACAGCAGGCTGCAGTGCATGACCAGCAGCAGCATGCTACAGTGCATATGTTGCAGTGCATGAGCATCAGCAGGTTGCAATGCGGGCTGCAGTGCATGTGCTGCAGTGCAGGAGCAGCAGCTGCAGGCTTCAGTGCACGAGCAGCAGCAGCAGGCTGCAGTGGAGGAGCAGCAGCAGCAGGCTGGAGGACGTGTGCTGCAGTGCACATGGTAAGTGGCTATCCCTTGCAACTATGGGGCTTTGTATACCGAGTCTGACCGCTAGCATGCCCTTGTTTGCTGCAGGTTGTAATGGTCACACCCATTCCCCTTTCCCACTACCACCACTGGCCCCTCCCCTCCCCTTCCCTATATGCCCACCCCCTCCCAGTTCGTCGACAAACTCCCCACGCCCAGCCCAGCCCCAGTTTAATGGCACCCTCCTTCCCCATGTCCCCTCCCATCCCCTCCCCCACCCTTCTCTTGTTGTCCCTTGTCATGGTGTTGAGCACTATACTACACTACTAGGTGTGCACCACAGCAGCCCCCGCCCCCCCCCCGCAGCCATGAGCTATCTCCTTGAGCAGCAGCCATGAGCAAGAACAGATGCAAAAGCAGCAAGTAGGAGGCGCTTGGAGCGGCAGCCAGGACTTCCGGTGAGTGCACATGCTGCTGTCGGCTCAGCCTTGCCTGCTTAGTTATGGTCATGCATGTCCTTATTCATCTGTTTGCTTGCAGTTGTCGATAGCTGGAACATGACAGGTGTAGCATGGCTTGGTGATTGTAAGCAAGGCGGTAGCAGCGTAAAGCAGCAACCAACAGCGTAGAGCGGCGTACCCTCCCCCATCCCACCACCACCACTTCCGAGTCTGCCACCCACCTACCTTCCTCCCCATCCCACAGCAGCCCTTGGAGTAGCAGCCTGGAGCGGGTAGCATAGAGCAGACAGCATGGAGCGGGCAGCATGGAGCGGGTGGTGCTGCCAGTGGTGATGGTGCTCCTGCTAGTGCTGCTGCTGCTGCTGCTTGAGCTGCTGAGCAGCCTAGTAGTAGCAACCAACCCATGTTAGGGACATGGGGCAGGGGCAGCAAGTCACCTACTCACCCCCTCCCCTCACCCTCACCCCACGGCACACGCTGCAGCCCCTTCCCTACCCCACCCAGCAGCCTTTGGCGTACCAGCTTGGAGTGACAGGGATAGGTGCACCTAGCAGCAAGCTCTGCTGCTTATGGAGCATGGCTGGCTGCTTGTCTGGCTGCGGCACATGATTGTTGTGTGCAAGGAGGCATGCGGTGAGCCTTAGCCGCATGGTGAGGCTGAGTCAGGTCAGCTAACCAAGGCTGAGGGCATGCACATGAGCTAGGAGGGCAGGGGCACGTGTACCACCCTTGTAATCCCTTGGTGGTCATGTAATGGTGGTCATGTAATGCTATCCAACCAATTATGTAATTCCTAACCGTTGAGAGCTGACATAACTAGACTTCCAGAGTCACCTGGTCCCAACCTATGCATGTAATCAGCCGCATCCCGAGGTGCCTATCTCCTGGTCGGAATAGTAGCTCTTTGCTGAAGCCCAGGCCAAATAGGAAGGGCCTGCCTCCTAGCCAACAAAACAACTACCGTAGTGACTGGCACACTGTGATACCACCCCGCCATACCACTAGCTCATTGCGCACCTACATACCTCGGCTATGACGTTTGCAGCATGAGCGCATCACCGCGTGGTGGTGTTGTCCATTCAAGGGGCATGTGGCGCACCACACCCTAGCATGTGGCTGGTTCTGGTGAGCCTCCACTACAGGTACCATCCGTAGTCCAGCTAGCTGTCACACATTGGGTGTGGATCACTGCCAGGCCTGCACTTGCTAAGCATGACCGTGATCCATACATGCAAAGGGGGTATGTAGCAGGTGGCTACCACGTTTGCAGCATTAGCCTCTCACCGCGTGGTGGTGTTGTTCATACAAGGGGCATGTGGCGCACCACACCCTAGCGTGTGGCTGGTTCTGGTGAGCCTCCACTTCAGGTACCATCCGTAGTCCAGCTAGCTGTGACACATTGGGTGTGGATCACTGCCAGGCCTGCACTTGCTAAGCATGACCATGATGCATACATGTAAAGGGGGTATGTAGCAGGTGGTTACCACGTTTGCGGCCTGAGCGCATCACCACGGGGTTAGGGTTAGGGTTAGTTTTCCTCTTTTGCTTTACGTTCAGCTCAACTCTTCGGCTTTCTACCTTTGGAGGTTGGCTTGTATCCATCCAAGCCCTGCCTCTTCAGTGTAAGAACTACTACCACGGGGTGGTGTTGTCCATACAAGGGGCGTAAGTATCATATGTGGTTGCGATATACTGCTAATGACCACCACTGTCATCATTACATCTTCATCATTACATCTTGACCATTCACTGCTTAACCATTCACGGAAGCTCAGGACAGCCATGCTGCTTATTGCTGATACAAGGCTGCCTTGCCACACACACAACCTGCTGTCCATGCACTGCTGCTCATGGACTACAGCCTGCTGCTGCTGCTGCTTATCCACTGCAGTACATGCACTACAGCCTGTTGCTGCTGCTCATGCACTGCAGCCTAGGCGGTGGCTGTGTTGTGGCGGGTAGGGGGAAAATGGGAAAGTGGAAGGGGAGAGGAGGTGCCCATGAGACCTGCAACCAAGGGGCGTGCACGTGAGGGAGGGGGATCAGGCTGGGTATTGGGTGTCAGTCACTTACTAACAGGCGGTTAGCCATTCATAAGAAGGGTTGGGGAGAAGAGGGAGAAGACAGGGTAGGCAGGAAAGGGAGATGACAAATGAGAGGGGGCAGGGAGAAGAGGGAGATGAGGGGCTTGCTCGTAGCTGCTGGGTAGGGTAGGGAGGTAGGGGGTAGGGAGGTAGGGGAGGGAGGTGAGGGGGAGATGAGGGGCAGGATGAAGTGGGGGCGCAGGAGACTTGGAGGTGTTGGTGATGGGACAGGGTAGGATTAGGGGGAAGTGCTTGTCAGACCTGCAGCAAGCAAGAGGCATGCTTGTTATCAACAAACAAGGACATGCATGACTAGAGGGGGGCAGGCTGGCCAAACACCCCAGCAACGCCTGGCTGCCGCTCTTGGCTGGGCTGGGGACGAGGCAAGGGCGGAAGCGGAACTGAGCGCTTCACCTACCACAACATTAACATAAGAACACAACACAACAGCAATGTTGGCTCATGCCACACTCCTGGCAAGCTGTTGCTGGCTGGCTGTTGACTGTTGCCACACTGCTGGCTGTTGCCCACTGCGCCACACACCTGCTGCCTTGACCTGGGCAATCAACATGTCATGGACATGTCATGGAGTTGGGCTCGGCTGCCGCTCCTGGCTGCTCCTGGCTGCTGCTCCTTGCTCCTCCTAGCGGCTGCTCATGGCTACTCTGGGGAGGGGAGGGGAGGGGAGGGGAGGGGAGGGGGGGGAAGGAGGGTACCATTAAACTGGGGCTGGGCTGGGCGTGGGGAGTTTGTCGACGAACTGGGAGGGGGTGGGCATATAGGGAAGGGGAGGGGAGGGGCCAGTGGTGGTAGTGGGAAAGGGGAATGGGTGTGACCATTACAACCTGCAGCAAACAAGGGCATCCTAGCGGTCAGACTTGGTATACAAAGCCACATAGTTGCAAGGGATAGCCACTTACCATGTGCACTGCAGCACACGTCCTCCAGCCTGCTGCTGCTGCTCCTCCACTGCAGCCTGCTGCTGCTGCTCGTGCACTGCAGCCTGCAGCTGCTGCTCCTGCACTGCAGCACATGCACTGCAGCCCGCATTGCAACCTGCTGATGCTCATGCACTGCAACATATGCACTGTAGCATGCTGCTGCTGGTCATGCACTGCAGCCTGCTGTTGCTGCTCATGCACTGCAGCCTGCACTGCAGCCTGCACTGCAGCCTGCACTGCAGCCTGCTGCTGCTCATGCACTGCAGCATATACACTTGTGTACCGCAGTTGCTGCGTCCTTGCTGCGTCTTGTTGCGTTCGTCGCTCGTCGTGTATACTTGGAAATGCCCGGACTCGAAAATGCGAGCTCGGAACTGTAGACTGAACTGAACTGGGCACACAGCCACGAGCTTACATTCGTTTATGCGGGTGGCTCTGGGGCATTGTCCTGGTTAGCCCGAGGCTCTGCTTTACGAGCTGGTGGGTGTTAACCACGCCGTTTAGGTGCGTTTCTTAAGCCCTTGCTGGGTCGCATTAAAGGGCCCTGCAGCTGGGTCGCTACTAATGGCGCTGCAGCTGGGTCGCTTCTAATAGCGCTGCAAACATCTTGCTGATGCCCTGTTTAGTGCAGCAACAGTCCTCGACGGAGGACGGGCAGAGCGGGCAGGCAGGGCGGAGTGGGCGGTTGACGGTTGGGCAAATGTACCCCTTTCCCTGCCAACAAAAAAGGTACTATTTGGGTACATTTTACCGGGAGACCTGATTGGAGGTGGTGGACATGGCTGCGCGATAGGTGTGTGTATTAGGGTACGAGTGGAAGCCACCAGTCGGAGGTTCTCTCCATACAGCCAATGGCGGGGGTGACCACATGCAATGAGTGACAACCAGTTACCCCTCCCATTATACCACCACCTAAGGGACATTTTACTTTGCGGCGTGCCAGGTGAGAGTTCAGTTGTTCTTTTGACACGGAACGCCTTATTTCTGCGTCGCGTTTGCGCGTGCGCGCCCGTGCTGCTGGCACCCATGGTGACCGGCAGTCTGCCAGATACGCGAACGGTTCCGCTTTTCGCGATGGGCCTTTCATGTGCTGCTTCACAACACCCACAACGCAGGATGCAGAGTTCTCCGCTGCGGTACACTTGCATGAAGCCCAGTTTTCTCAACGACACAGCCAGCTCAATCGCACTCTGCCTGCTCATTCAGATGCTCCAGAACCCAGGGAACCGTAGTTCAGCACGCAAGGTGCTGGCTGGCATATACAACCCCATTGCCTTGCAATACTCGTTCAGTATCTTCACGCTCAGCTTCTTGCCCAAGGTGCACAGCTGGTTCACGCTGTCTGGTGCAAATGAACACAAAAGGGTGAGGCACTCATCGTCCCAATGCTTATCATCCCTCTTCTGATCGAACATGGGCATTGACACAAAGGGCTTTGTGATGGAAGGCCTAATACACACACCTATCGCGCAGCCATGTCCACCACCTCCTCCTGCTAGCAGCCCGCGCGGACATATGGCATATCGCAATCAAGTCTCCCGGTAAAAGTTCCCCCTGCACGGGGGAAATTTGTTGGCTGTAGATGGGGGAAGTTTTGAATCGCCCAACCGTGCTACTCGACAAGCACTAGCGACTAGCAACCCACACTACAGCTTGCTGGGCTCCTCCGCATGCTTTGACGCGCAACCTTGACTGCCCAGGGGCGGTTGCTGGGGGCGGTTATTGCAATCGTTGATGAACGGCCGCAGCGATGCCGACCCCAATCCGTCCCTTAACACCAGCCGACCCACAGCAAAGCCAGAGCCACACTGACCGATACCATACTCGACATTCGTGCGCCCATCGTCAGCATGTTGAAGTGGTCTTAGGCAGTGAACCTACGTGGTGGTTTGCTTGCTGCTTTCGTGGAGAATGCGGGGAGTGCGGAGGATGCGGAGGAGGACAACGGGTTAGTGAGGAGCTTTGTTGGGCATGTTGCGCTGCCTGACAGACTCCCAACGGCCAGACCTTAGAGTAGCTGCCGGTCAGGCCATTATTGATTGCTTTATAGCCTTCATAATCGAGCACAACATCAAGAAGCGATTAGTGACAGTGACGGTACAGCATGCAAAGGCAGCAAACAAAGGCAGGGCACCAAGACGCAAGCCTGCTGAAGAGGGTGTGGAGTAGCATGTACCACCACAGCGGCAGGCGCGTGTGGGCACCGGGCCAACCACCCACGATGTGTTGGGCGGTCCGCAGATGTCAGCCATCAGCCCTGAGACGTTTGACGTCAACGAAGACCCTTTATGTAAGTCAGTGTGCGCATGCTGTCTGCCGCCAGCTGACAGTGTTCATGCCTATATGCCTATGCTATGACTGGGTTAATATAAGGCGCTAAGACAGCAACTATCCAACACTCGCATCTGTACCAATCTGCATCATCTTGACAGCCGGGCTTTCTCCCCTTGTGCAAAAGCATAGTCATTGCTTGCTTGCTTGCTTGCCTATGGCATCAAGGAAGTAGCTTGCCCTGCCTGCCTATTCACAGATGGGATAATGTCTCCGCTGGAGGGCAACATATGGCAACTGGGTGGCATCCCATCCCCTTGCCAAGGTATGCTATGCAATAGTGCTAGTGTTGTTGCGTTGATGCTGTTGTTGTTGATGACACAGGATTACTTGTCACAACCGCTGTGTCTAATCCTTAATCTAATCCAGCTATCTTGCATGTTCATGGCTTACATGACTGCTGGCATGATGACTGCTGGCATGATCTTGAATCTGATTTGTGCATGACTGCTGGCTGCATGACTGTCGTGTGATTTGATGCTCTGTGTGCCTACAATTGTTCCCCCCCTGTGCACCTCTCTCTGCAGCCCACGCCCCAGCCCAGCTCAGCAACCATCTGCCAAAAGGATTGGTGAGCCGCAGCTGGCAGGCGAGGCAGCTACAGACCTGCCGCTGACGGGGGGGCCCACCCCAACTGCCACACTCCCCCGCCTCCGGACACAGATTTAACCTCTGTGCCGCAGCTGCAGCACAGAACTAGTGCCGGGGGGGCCAAGCTCTGTGCTGCAGCTGGCTTGGGAGGCAGCCGTAGTGCCGCTACACAGCAAGGTGCACCCAGTCACCCGCCCACCCACCCATTTGCATTTTGGTGTTGTTGTCATGCCACCCCACCCCTCGCCGCCGCAGCCCAGCCCCACCCCACTCCCTCCCAGCCCTACCCACCCACCCCCCCTCCCAGCCCCGCCCCACCCCCTCCCAGCCCTGCCCCACCCCCTCCCAGCCCTGCCCCACCCCCTCCCAGCCCTGCCCCACCCCCTCCCAGCCCTGCTCCACCCCCTCCCAGCCCAGCCCAGACCTGCCCCACCCCCTTCCAGCCTTGCGTTGCCCCTCCCTGCCCAGCCCAGCCCTGCCCCGCCCCCTCCCAGCCCCGCCCCACCCCCTCCCAGCCCTGCCCCACCCCCTCCCTGCCCAGCCCAGCCCTGCCCCGCCCCCTCCCAGCCCCGGCCCCCCCCTCCCTGCCCAGCCCTGCCCCACCCCCTCCCGGCCCAGCCCAGCCCTGCCCCACCCCCTCCCTGACCTAACCTGACCTGACCTGACTTGCCTTGCCCAGCCCTGCCCTGCCCTGCCCTGCCCTGCCCTGCCCTGCCCTGCCCTGCCCTGCCCTGCCCTGCCCTGCCCTGCCCTGCCCTGCCCTGCCTGCAGGTGTGTGGCAGTGCATGCAGCAGGTAGCAGCAGGCTGCAGGTGTGCTTTAGTGCATGAGCAGCAGCAGCAGGCTGCGGTGCATGTGCTGCAATGCATGAGCAGTAGTAGCAGCAGGTTGTAGGTGTGTTGCGGTGCATGGACAACATCAGCAGGCTGAGGTGTGTGGCAGTGCAGTCTTGTATTAGCAATGAGCAGCAAATTTGAGCCTTCATCTGGAAAAAAAGGTTGCATGGTACAAAAGCTTTAGAAAAGCTGTCCTGAGCTTCCGTTCAGTTCCATCCCACACAACGTGATTTGTAAGCTGTGAATGGTCAAGATGTAATGAAAAAAACGGTGATGGTCATTAGCCGTGTATCCTCTTCTCATATGATACCTACGCCCCTTGTATGGACACCACCACCACGCGGTGATGCGCTAAGACCGCAAAGGTGATAGCCACCTGATACACACACCCTATGCATGTATGCATCACGGTCATGCTTAACAAGTGCAGGCCTGGCAGTGATCCACACCCAATGTGTCACAGGTAGCGTGACTACGGATGCTACCTATAGTGGAGGCTCACCAGATCCAGCCACATGCTAGGGTGTGGTGCACCACATGCCCCTTGTATGGACAACACCACCACGCGGTGATGCGCTAATGCTGCAAACGTGGTAGCCACCTGCTACACACCCCCTATGCATGTATGCATCACGGTCATGCTTAACAAGTGCAGGCCTGGCAGTGATCCACACCCAATGTGTCACAGCTAGCGTGACTACGGATGCTACCTATAGTGCTGCATCCTCACCACTCCCTAGTGCCTGGTAGAGTGCTGCCTCTTTGAGAAGATGACGAGCTGTCCTAAGCTTTGCCTTGATGGCGTTGCGTGCTGCGCGCGTGTCCTTGTCGCTCTGGCCCATACGGCCCATGCAACCCCAGCTCGTGCACATCGTTGGTGAGCTGCTCCACCTGGGTACGGTACCTACAACACACCGCACAAAACCAACTGTGCCACACCTCACCCTGAACACTCTGCACCCTTGCCATGCCACACACACCTTGAGACTTGACCTGTCGACCAGGAGGACCAGGCCTCGTGCAATGAGAGGGCTCTCACCCTCAGCACTGCCATGGTGCTTCTCCTTCTTAAGGGCATGCACGCCGTGCGCTGTCTCGAGCTCCATGCACTTCAGCTTGGCAGCTGCCATGCGCTGCTCGTGGGGCCCTCGTAACCCCCTTAGCTGCAGCTGAGCTATGTCTGTTGACAGCGAGATGGAGGGCAGCCGGGTGGGTGCCTGACCCTTGCCGCTGGCCATGGCCTCAAGGGCTTTTAGGCGCAGCTGCTGGTCCACCCACTGTCCCACTGCGGCACCACAAAGCACCGAGCAATCCAATAGCACTAGCCTAGGCACAGTTGTGCCACGTTTGCTATTGCCGTACCTTCCATGAATCTTCTGGCTGACCATGTGACGTCTTAGGGGGGAGGTGGCTGTCCTTACAGGCAGCGATGGCTGCTGTCTCATCCGTCACACCCTCGGCCAACGCGCGCGAGCAAAGGTTACCCAGCTTGACTTCCAGCTCACCTGAGCATGTGGCAGACAGCCAGCTGTGTGCTAGAAGGCAGATACCAAGGCTAGTAGCGGCACGCCATGGCAGCACACAAAGCCAACCACACCACGCACTGCACAAGGCTGGCCGGCTGTTATGTTGCTGGTCTCAGGCCTGGAAAAGGACAGCGAGGTTGAGCAGTCATGTGCCTCACTGTCCACGCCTGCCAATCTTGCTGCTACTACCCAGGGGGAGTTGCCCACTGTCATGCACCTGTAGGTAGGTTTCTGTGTGCTGTTCTAGGTCATGGGTGGCCTTGACCACACCGGCATAGCTGCTGGGCTTGTTGCAAGCATCGCCAGCAACACAATGCACATAGCACATCCATCTTGTGGCACACCTGCAGCATGCACACACACACGCACACACATACGCACCCATTGCCGTATGCTAATGATGATGATAATGATGTCACACACAGTTTTCCTGCATGGCAGCAGATGCATGCGACCACTTACCTTGGACGAGCGCACAGATGGGACAGTCACTAAATGCTCCTCTGGGGAGTTTGGCTTGTAGGTCTGAGCGCTGTTGCAACAAGCTGGGCATGGAGAGGAGCCCGTCAATGGCCTGCAGGTAGTCAAAGAATGCTTGGCTGAAGCTGTCTGTTCTGATCTGCTGAGGTGGGTACAAGGCCAAAGGATGGTGAGCGGCGTTGAGGGCCTCTAGGAAGGCTACATGACAGCACACACAAACACACATGATGATACGCATGGGTGGCGCATGGCGCAGTCTACAGCGCATGTGACTAGCGATGGCTGACCTTCCATGGGGACACCACACCCTTGCATCCGGGCATAAGAGCGCAAAACTCTCACATCATACCACGTTTGAGCGTGGGTCTGCTGCTAGGCCAGCAGAAGAATGAGAGAGGGTTGGGACTGATCGACTGATTGCATGAAGCGCACTCATAGCAAGGGAACATCAACTTAAAGCGGTCCTGCATGCTGATGTACTCCACCTGCATCACCTGAAGTGGCTTCAGGGGGTATCTTCTAGTCTAGTTGCCCTAGAGGCACAAGCATGGTGCTGCCAATCCTCGCTGATAGCTGTTTACATAACTGACGGCAGGGCTGTCATTTGAGCTGTCAAGCGATGCTGCAGCGATGAAGCAGATGCTGTGGCGCAGACTCCACATACTCCCTCTTGCGCTGCTCCGAATTGGAACGGCTCCCTGCGCTCCTGCCGAGGCAGAAAAGCTGCAGAACGCAGGTGCTGCTCCTGCTGCGGTTCCTCCTGTAGCTCGTCTGGCACTGCATTTGTGTCCGTCGCTAGGGGGATTTGGCCTGTCCTGTTCCCCTGGCAAGTCCCTTTTGGGCTGCGCGCTTGAGCTTATCAAAATAAGAACGGTCCATCGGCGGGGCGGGGAGGGGGTGGGGCAGGGCTGGGCAGGGAGGGGAGGGGCAACGCAAGGCTGGAAGGGGGTGGGGCAGGTCTGGGCAGGGCTGGGAGGGGGTGGGGCAGGGCTGGGAGGGGGTGGGGCGGGGCTGGGAGGGGGTGGGCAGGGCTGGGCTGGGCAGGGAGGGGCAACGCAGGGCTGGAAGGGGGTGGGGCAGGTCTGGGCAGGGCTGGGAGGGGGTGGAGCAGGGCTGGGAGGGGGTGGGGCAGGGCTGGGAGGGGGTGGGGCAGGGCTGGGCTGCGGCGGCGAGGGGTGGGGTGGCATGACAACAACACCAAAATGCAAATGGGTGGGTGGGCGGGTGACTGGGTGCACCTTGCTGTGTAGCGGTACCATGGCTGCCTCCACAGCCAGCTGCAGCACAGAGCTTGGCCCCCCCGGCGCTAGTTGCGGCACAGAGATTAAATTTGTGTCCGGCAGTTGCGGGTCCGGCAGTGTCCGGCAGTTGTGGTGGGCCCCCCCGTCAGCGGCAGGTCTGTAGCTGCCTCGCCTGCCAGCTGCGGCTCACCAATCTTTTTGGCAGATGGTTGCTGAGCTGGGCTGGGGCGTGGGCTGCAGAGAGAGGTGCACAGGGGGGAACAATTGTAGGCACAAGAGCATCAAATCACACGACAGTCATGCAGCCAGCAGTCATGCACAAATCAGGTTCAAGATCATGCAAGCCAGCAGTCATGCAAGCCATGATCATGCAAGATAGTTGGTTGCTTCCAAGGATTGCATTCCAAGTAATCCTGTGTCATCAACAACAACAGCCATAACGCAACAACACTAGCACTATTGCATAGCATACCTTGGCAAGGGGATGGGATGCCACCCAGTTGCCATATGTTGCCCTCCAGCGGAGACATTATCCCATCTGTGAATAGGCAGGCAGGGCAAGCTACTTCCTTGAAGCCATAGGCAAGCAAGCAAGCAAGCAATGACTATGCTTTTGCACAAGGGGAGAAAGCCCGGCTGCCAAGATGATGCAGATTGGTACAGATGCGAGTGTTGGATAGTTGCTGTCTTGGCGCCTTATATTAGCCCAATCATAGGCATAAGCATATAGGCATGAACACTGTCAGCTGGCGGCAGACAGCATGCGCACACTGACTTGCATAAAGGGTCTTCGTTGACGTCAAACGTCTCAAGGCTGATGGCTGACATCTGCGGACCGCCCAACACATCGTGGGTGGTTGGCCCGGTGCCCACACGCGCCTGCCGCTGTGGTGGTACATGCTACTCCACACCCTCTTCCACAGGCTTGCGTCTTGGTGCCCTGCCTTTGCCTGCTGCCTTTGCATGCTGTACCGTCACTGTCACTTATCGCTTCTTGATGTTGTGCTCGATTATGAAGGCTATAAAGCAATCAATAATGGCCTGACCGGCAGCTACTCTAGGTCTGGCCGTTGGGAGTCTGTCAGGCAGCGCAACATGCCCAACAAAGCTCCTCACTAACCCGTTGTCCTCCTCCGCATCCTCCGCACCCCCCGCATTCTCCACGAGAGCAGCAAGCAAACCACCACGTAGGTCCACTGCCTAAGACCACAGCCTCCACTTCAACATGCTGACGATGGGCGCACGAATGTCGAGTATGGTATCGGTCAGTGTGGCTCTGGCTTTGCTGTGGGTCGGCTGGTGTGAAGGGACGGATTGGGATCGGCATCGCTGCGGCCGTTCATCAACGATTACAATAACCGCCCCCAGAAACCGCCCCTGGGCAGTCAAGGTTGCGCGTCAAAGCATGCGGAGGAGCCCAGCAATCTGTAGTGTGGGTTGCTAGTCGCTAGTGCTTGTCGAGTAGCGCGGTTGGGCAATTCAAAACTTCCCCCATCTACAGCCAACAAATTTCCCCCGTGCAGGGGGAACTTTTACCGGGAGACTTGATTGCATATCGCGCAGCCATGTCCACCACCTCCTCCTGCTAGCAGCCCGCGCGGACATATGGCATATCGCGCAGCCATGTCCACCACCTCCTCCTGCTAGCAGCCCGCGCGGACACAGGGCATATCGCGCAGCCATGTCCACCACCTCCTCCTACTCACATCGTTCCTCCTGCTCACCTCCTGCTCACCTCCACCTCCTTTTTCACCTCCACCTTCATCTTCCACTACACCTCCACCTCCTTCTTCACCTCCATCTCCACCTCCATCTTCACCTCCACCTCCATGTTCACCTCCACCTCCTTCTTCTCCTTCACTTACCTCTTCGCCTACTCCCCACCCCCCATCGCCACATACACCCCCATCTCCATCTCCACCCTTACCCTCATCTTCGACCTGGACCCTCGTTGGTCACCCTACCTCCCCCAGCCCCTCCTTCAAGCTCAGCCTTTGACCCTCCCCCTCCTCCCTCCCTTAGCCCCTCACCCACCTGGACCCCTCCTTGGTCACCCTACCTCCTCCAGCCCCTCCTTCAAGCTCAGCCTTTGACCCTCCACCTCCTCCCTCCCTTAGCCCCTCACCCACCTGGACCCCTCGTTGGTCACCCTACCTCCTCCAGCCCCTCCTTCAAGCTCAGCCTTTGACCCTCCTGCCTCCCTTAGCACGTGTCGCAGTATTTACCTCTTCTCTATAAGCTCCCTTTCCTTTGGTCCCAGAGTTCTCTTCTCCTAGTTTGTTTCCCTCTTTTGCTTTACGTTCAGTTCAACTCTTCGGCTTTCTACCTTTGGAGGTTGGCTTGTATCCATCCAAGCCCTGCCTCTTCAGTGTGACAACTACTACTACCCCTTGGTGCGGGGGGCGTGCATTGGGCACATGCACATGCAGTCTGTGACCACTCAACCTGTATCCCTGTAGCAGGGAAGAAGCAACTGTGCATGCTCATGTAGCCGGGGATGGATGATGCAAAGGCATGTGCATCCCGCGGTGGAGCACTGCAAAGCTCTACCTCCTGTGTGCTCAGCTCCAAGCACCACCGATGACCCACACTTGCTCGAGCACAATAAGCCTAGCTGGGGTCAGTAGCAGTAGCAGGCTTGTGATATGCATGGCAGTGATGCACAAGCTCTGATGCATTGCACATCCCAACATGTTCAGCCAGGATCTCACCCCTCAGCCACTGCTTCACCACCCCTCCCTCTGAATCATGCCTGCCCTTGAAGTGTGTTGTAGCCCCATAGCTCCACCACACTAGCTGCACCACACTGGCAAGTGCGCAGAGAGCAGGCAAGGCCAGGCTGATGGCCAAGCTCACAAGGACACAGGAACAACTGCTGCATAGCTATGGCGCTCAGGGGCTGGGTTTTGCTGGGAGGTGGTGGGACCGGGATGGGGGATGGGGGAGGGAGGGGAGGGGGTGAAGGGTGAATGTGAAGGCGCAACAGTGCGGGTACTTGATGTATCTGCTGGAGGACTGCAGCAGTAATTGACGGGCAGGGCAGGTCAGCGAAGGTCAGGCTATGGCCATAGCCAGAGCAGGGCGGGGCTGGTGCAGGGCAGGGCTGGTGCAGGGTGGTGCTAGGTGCTAGGTGGAGTGGCAAAACAGGCTGCAGTTTGAGTGTGCAGCTGGTGCTGTGCACCTGGCTTGCCTTGTTAGCACATCATCCAGCAGGGGCACTCACATGCTTGGCTGCTGCTCCTCAGCAGGTGAGGTCAGTGGGTGGGTGGCAGGCCTAGTGAGGATGAAAAGCACCGATAGGTGCAGCAGTGCCGATATGCCATATGTCCGCGCGGGCTGCTAGCAGGAGGAGGTGGTGGACATGGCTGCGCGATAGGTGTGTGTATTAGGCCTTCCATCACAAAGCCCTTTGTGTCAATGCCCATGTTCGATCAGAAGAGGGATGATAAGCATCACTCGCAGAAAAGTTCATGAGAAAAGTTGAATTTTTTGACAAAGTGGCTTGATAGATTGTATTTTTTAGCGGTTCTAAGAATGGGGGTGTAAACCTAAAATCGAGGAAAAATCGGGCTGAGGAGATACGAGAAAACCAGTACTGGTCCACCCCCCCCCAGTACTGGTTCACCCCCAACCAGTACTGGTTCACCCCCCCCCCCAGTACTGGTTCACCCCCAACCAGTACTGGTTCACCCCCAACCAGTACTGGTTCACCCACAACCAGTACTGGTTCAACCCCAACCAGTACTGGTTTACCCCCAACCAGTACTGGTTCACCCCCCCCCCCAGTACTGGTTCAGCCCAAACCAGTACTGGTCAACCCCCAACCAGTACTGGTCCACCCCCAACCAGTACTGGTCCACCCCCCAACCAGTACTGGTCCACCCCCAACCAGTACTGGTCCACCCCCAACCAGTACTGGTCCACCCCCAACCAGTACTGGTCCACCCCCCAACCAGTACTGGTCCACCCCCAACCAGTACTGGTCCACCCCCAACCAGTACTGGTCCACCCCCAACCAGTACTGGTCCACCCCTAACCAGTACTGGTCCACCCCCAACCAGTACTGGCTGGCCCCCAACCAGTACTGGTCCACCCCCAACCAGTACTGGTCCACCCCCCAACCAGTACTGGTCCACCCCCAACCAGTACTGGTCCTCCCCCAACCAGTACTGGTTCACCCCCAACCAGTACTGGTCCACCCCCAACCAGTACTGGTCCTCTCCTAACCAGTACTGGTCCACCCCCAACCAGTACTGGTCCTCCCCTAACCAGTACTGGCTGGCCCCCAACCAGTACTGGCTGGCCCCCAACCAGTACTGGCTGACCGCAGGAGCTTGGGGCAGGGGGCCAGCAGCAGCAGCAGCAGCAGGGGGGCAGGGGGGCAGCAGCAGCAGCAGCAGCAGGGGGGAAGGGGGGCAGCAGCAGCAGCAGGGGGGCAGGAGGGCAGCATCAGCAGCAGCAGCAGGGGGGAGGGGGGGCAGCAGCAGCAGCAGCAGGAGGGGGCTGGGGGCCAGCAGCGGCAGCAACAGCAGGGGGCAGGGGGCCAGCAGCAGCAGCAGCAGCAGCGGGGGGGCAGGGGGGCAGCAGCGGCAGCAGCAGCAGGGGGGAAGGGGGGCAGGGGGGCAGCAGCGGCAGAAGCAGCAGTGGGGCAGGGGGGCAGCAGCAGGGGCAGGGGGCAGGGGGGCAGCAGCGGCAGCAGCAGCAGGGGGGAAGGGGGGCAGCAGCAGCAGTAGCAGGGGGGCAGCAGCAACAGCAGCAGGGGGGCAGGGGGGCAGCAGCAACGAGAGGGATGGGGTAGCTGTGTGACCCCCTTAAGTGCTGAAGGGCTGGGTAAAGGGCTGAAGGAAGGGGCTTGCTCGGAAACGGTTACCAAGCTGGAGATTATTACACGTTGGGCTAGAGCCGTTGGATGTACTTACACGTGATACCGAGCTGCAGATGTTGCAAGGTATACTGAGTACATATCACCATGAGGACAACATTCTATAACCACATGCACATGCTATGACCCACTCCTGGTTATCACAATGTTACATAGTAATGTCATTGAGATTACTTTGTACATGTGTTTGTTATCACTATCACTACCACTATCACTACCACTATCACTACAACATTGCATATTACAACATAGTATACAGCGCCAACTACAACATTGCATATTACAACATAGTATACAGCGCCGTACAACCAACCCCCTTTACAACCTCATGGGCTGGTTGTCCTAAGTCAATGTCCTCTTATAAATAGGGACCAACGACCTTGATGTAATGAAGGTACTCGTCCATGCTCCAGCCCCTGCAAAGTGACACAGAGTCATCTTACATGCAATGCTCTACTGTGCCCAATGACTACAATGCATGACACCCATTACTGGCTGGCATAACACACAGCAATGGCTGGCAACCAACACTGGCTGGCAACCAGCACTGGCTGGCAACCAACAATGACTAACAACCAGGCTGACCAGTACTGGCTGGCTGGCTGTGACCAGTACTGGCTGGCTGACCAGTACTGGCTGGCTGGCTGTGACCGGTACTGGTTGGCTGACCAGTACTGGCTGGCTGGCTGTGACCAGTACTGGTTGGCTGACCAGTACTGGCTGGCTGGCTGTGACCAGTACTGGCTGGCTGACCAGTACTGGCTGGCTGGCTGTGACCAGTACTGGCTGGCTGGCTGTGACCAGTACTGGCTGGCTGACCAGTACTGGCTGGCTGGATGTGACCAGTACTGGCTGGCTGGTTGTGACCAGTACTGGCTGGCTGACCAGTACTGGCTGGCTGGCTGTGACCAGTACTGGCTGGCTGACCAGTACTGGCTGGCTGGCTGTGACCAGTACTGGTTGGCTGACCAGTACTGGCTGGCTGACCAGTACTGGCTGGCTGACCAGTACTGGCTGGCTGACCAGTACTGGCTGGCTGGCTGTGACCAGTACTGGTTGACTGACCAGTACTGGGTGGCTGACCAGTACTGGCTGGCTGGCTGTGACCAGTACTGGCTGGCTGACCAGTACTGGCTGGCTGGCTGTGACCAGTACTGGCTGGCTGGCTGTGACCAGTACTGGCTGGCTGACCAGTACTGGCTGGCTGGATGTGACCAGTACTGGCTGGCTGGTTGTGACCAGTACTGGCTGGCTGACCAGTACTGGCTGGCTGGCTGTGACCAGTACTGGCTGGCTGACCAGTACTGGCTGGCTGGCTGTGACCAGTACTGGTTGGCTGACCAGTACTGGCTGGCTGACCAGTACTGGCTGGCTGACCAGTACTGGCTGGCTGACCAGTACTGGCTGGCTGACCAGTACTGGCTGGCTGGCTGTGACCAGTACTGGCTGGCTGACCAGTACTGGCTGGCTGGCTGTGACCAGTACTGGCTGGCTGGCTGTGACCAGTACTGGTTGGCTGACCAGTACTGGCTGGCTGGATGTGACCAGTACTGGCTGGCTGACCAGTACTGGCTGGCTGGTTGTGACCAGTACTGGCTGGCTGACCAGTACTGGCTGGCTGGCTGTGACCAGTACTGGCTGGCTGACCAGTACTGGCTGGCTGGCTGTGACCAGTACTGGCTGGCTGACCAGTACTGGCTGGCTGGCTGTGACCAGTACTGGTTGGCTGACCAGTACTGGCTGGCTGACCAGTACTGGCTGGCTGACCAGTACTGGCTGGCTGACCAGTACTGGCTGGCTGGCTGTGACCAGTACTGGTTGACTGACCAGTACTGGCTGGCTGACCAGTACTGGCTGGCTGACCAGTACTGGCTGGCTGACCAGTACTGGCTGGCTGGCTGTGACCAGTACTCACTCACACAAATTAGCAGCGGCTCCCGCGCTGGAGCCAATGGTTTCAGCGCGGGAGCCGGTGGTTTCTGCGCGGGAGCCGGTGGTTTCTGCGCGGGAGCCGGTGGTTTCTGCGCGGGAGCCGATGGTTTCTGCGCGGGAGCCGGTGGCTACTGCGCGGTAACTCATGACTACCGCGCTGGAGCTATTGGCTACCGCGCTGGAGCCTATAGCTACCGCGCTGGAGCCATTGGCTACCGCGCTGGAGGTAATGACTACCGCGATGGAGCCAATGGCTACCGCGCTGGAGCTAATAGCTACCGCGCTGGAGCTATTTGCTACCGCGCTGGAGCTAATGACTACCGCGCTGGAGCCAATGGCTACCGCGCTGGAGCTTATGACTACCGCGCTGGAGCCAATGGCTACCGCGCTGGAGCTAATGACTACCGCGATGGAGCCAATGGCTACCGCGCTGGAGGTTATAGCTACCGCGCTGTAGCTAATTGCTACCGCGCTGGAGCTAATAGTTACCGCGCTGTAGCCAATCCCTACCGCGCTGGAGCTAATGATTACCGCGCTGAAGCTAATAACTACCGCGCCGGAGCTAACATGTACCGCGCTGGTGCCAATGTCTACCGCCTTGGAGGTAATGGCTACCGCGCTGGAGGTAATGGCTACCGTGCTGAAGCTTGTGACTACTGCGCAGGTGCCTATGGCTACTGCGCTGGAGGTAATAGCGATTGTGTCCTTGCAACGTCATTGTGTTTCTGCACTTGTGTACCTTGCCCTAGGGCAACGCTGTTTCTCTGTTCCCTTTATTTCTCTATCGTTTGTTGTGTGGCTTGTTGTGACAGCGGTTATTGCTGATGTTGATGGTCAACCTACGGTTGTTTAAGGTTGTTGTGTTGATGCAAGGCCAGGTTGATGCCTCAAGTGTATGTCCACCCGTGTAAACCTTAAGTCATGTTGCCTGTGTCTATGGCTCATCTCACTGGCTCATCTTAATCAATGTAATCATATCTGGATGATAGGATACTGACTATTACTGTAGGCCGGGCTCTTCCACTCTGCGGGACCTTACACACGTCAACAGGCTCATTTACCAGCATCTGAGACATGAACAACGACAACATCATGAGCAACAACGACATCATGACCAGCTGGCCTGGCAACACCACACCAACATCACCAACTTGAAGGCAACTTGAGCAGCAACAACAGCATGACGCACACCTGCATTGGCCCTATGTGTACCTTGTGGTGCAAGGCGTGATGATGTGCAATGGCTATTGATCTGTTGGCGCCCTACACAACCCCCTACTTTGGTCCCTTCTGGCGCTTAGCCTGTGGAGCCTCCCCCCCACCCCCTTCCCCAGCACCAATCTGCCCGTTGCCCCTGCCTCTGCCCCTGCCCCCGCCTCTGCCGCTGCCACCGCCCCTGCCTCTGCCGCTGCCAGTGCCACTGCCCCTGCCCCTGCCCCCCTTCCTGGCCTGGCCTCCGCTCCTGCTTGCAGCTGGCTTGGTCACCTTCTTGGCCCCACCCTTCTCCTCTCCCGCTGCTGGACCACTCTGGACCGCTGCTGCTGGTACTGCCGTGGCAGCCCCCCCCTATGGCTTCAGCGCGGGAGCATAGCGCCTCCCGCGCTGTAGCATAATGGCTTCAGCGCGGGAGCATAGCGGCTCCCGCGCTGTAGCACTATGGCTTCAGCGCGGGAGCATAGCGTCTCCCGCGCTGTAGCACTATGGCTTCAGCGCGGGAGCATAGCGGCTCCCGCGCGGTAGCACTATGGCTTCAACGCGGGAGCATAGCGGCTCCCGCGCTGTAGCACTATGGCTTCAGCGCGGGAGCATAGCGGCTCCCGCGCTGTAGCACTATGGCTTCAGCGCGGGAGCATAGCAGCTCCCGCGCTGTAGCACTATGGCTTCAGCGCGGGAGCATAGCGTCTCCCGCGCTGTAGCACTATGGCTTCAGCGCGGGAGCATAGCGGCTCCCGCGCGGTAGCACTATGGCTTCAACGCGGGAGCAATGCGGCTCCCGCGCTGTAGCACTATGGCTTCAGCGCGGGAGCATAGCGGCTCCCGCGCTGTAGCACTATGGCTTCAGCGCGGGAGCATAGCGTCTCCCGCGCTGTAGCACTATGGCTTCAGCGCGGGAGCATAGCGGCTCCCGCGCGGTAGCACTATGGCTTCAACGCGGGAGCAATGCGGCTCCCGCGCTGTAGCACTATGGCTTCAGCGCGGGAGCATAGCGGCTCCCGCGCTGTAGCACTATGGCTTCAGCGCGGGAGCATAGCGTCTCCCGCGCTGTAGCATAGGGGCTTCAGCGCGGGAGCATAGCGTCTCCCGCGCTGTAGCATAATGGCTTCAGCGCGGGAGCATAGCGTCTCCCGCGCTGTAGCACTATGGCTTCAACGCGGGAGCATAGCAGCTCCCGCGCTGTAGCACTATGGCTTCAACGCGGGAGCATAGCGTCTCCCGCGCTGTAGCACTATGGCTTCAGCGCGGGAGCATAGTGGCTCCCGCGCTGGAGCATTATGGCTCCAGCGCGGGATTTTAGCGGCTCCTGGTCTGCGCTGGAGCATTATGGCAACAGTAGCAAGCAGCAGGAGCACGCTACTGAGTGGTGCCGGCAGCAGAGTGGACAGACCTACTGCCCGCATGCTGCTCATTACTTGCCTCTCGCCTTTCGCACTTGCTGCCTGGCTGGGAGGGCTGCTGCTCCTTGCCACCGCTCCTGTGTGGGAGGAGGCTGGTGGGAGGGAGGGAGGAGGCTGGCTGGGAGGAGGCTGGTGGGAGGGAGCAGTAGTGGGAGGAGGCAGGGGGTGTGGTGGGAGGTGTGTTGGGAGGAGGCAGGGGGTAGAAGGCGAGGGGGAAGGGAGAAGTATAGGAAGAGGGGATAGGAGGAGAGTGTGGTGGGGTGGGGTGGGGGATGGGGTGAAGGGAAGGGAGAGGGGGAAAGGTGAGATACTGAGAGTTACCATCGGGCCTGCAGCAAACACAGTGCGCGCTAGTGGTTAGGCTGGATACTAGTGGACACTATAAGGCAACGGCGAACCACTCACCGCTTTCGCCTTGGTGCTCCGTGCTGCGCAATGCGCCTTGCTGGCTCCTTGTATTGGCTCTGCACCACCTGCCATATGGCAGCTAGCTCCCGACAACTTATGCCTTGCACCACATGCCCCCTAGCTGCCTCTCCAGGCTGCTGCTCTGGCTGCTAGTATTGGCTTGGGAGGTGGTGGTTGTGGTGGTGGGGGGAAGGGTGGTGGGGCTTGCTCCAGATTGCAAGGCATGGTAGGGGTGGTGAGTGGCGAGGGGCATGGGGTGGGGTGGGGTCCTGGTGGGGTGGGGTGGGGTGGGGTGGGGTGTTCCCTTTGGCTGCTCCTGGCTGCTCGCCTTTGTTGCGCCTCCTGGCTGCGCCTCCTGGCTGCGCCTCCTGGCTGCGCCTCCTAACCGCGCCTGGCTGCTAGCTCCTGGCACCATGCCAGTAGCTGTGCACATCAGCAGCGCACAAGGGACGGTCAAGGAGTCATGGCGGTAGTGGAGGTGGTGGTCCGGGATGGAGAGGAGGGTGAGAGGGAGGGAGGTAGGGGGTATAGGAAAGGAAAAGGAGGATGGTGATGGTGGGTGGGGGGAAGGAGCACTAAGTGCGACCGTCAGACCTGCAGCAAACACATGGCAAAGCAGAGGTGAGACTAGGTAATCAGGGCCACTAATCAGCAAGGGGGTCAGCACTCACCGCTCACTCCATGCTGCTCCATGATCACTTATTGGTGGCTCTTGCCTTGCTCTTACCGTGCTCGTACTAACCTCCGAAGCTGGTCTCCTACCTGCTCACACCTTGGGCTAGCTGCCTCCTCGCTGCTCACGGAGAGGCAGGAGGGGAGGGGAGGGGGAGGGGGAGGTGGGCAACAAGGGAGGGGAGGGGTGGGGAGGCAATAGGGGAGGGGAGGCAACTCTTGACTTTGTTCACTGGCTGCCGCTCCTGGCTGCTCCTCCTAGCCGCTGCTCCTGAGAGGGGAGGGAAGAAGAAGACCACCAGACCTGGTGTGATCACCAGACCTGCAGAAAGAGCCATGCTAGCAATAGAGCTGTACTCAGGGCACTTATTGGCAGGGGGCTATCCACTCACCATTTGACCCTTGCTATGTCCTTGCTCTTCCTTGCTGTGTCCTTACATGTTGCTGCTCTATGCCTATGCAACCACCTTGTCAGTACAAGGCAACACAACCCACCTGCAGGGGAAGGTAACGAGGTGGTGGTCGTCATCATTGCACTGCCGCACCTGCACAAGCAAAGAAAGTTGCATGGCTGCATTGGTGACGCTGGCGGCGAGGGTGGCTGCGTAGCGTTGCGGGGCTGCGCTGGCTATGAAGCTATCTGTGTGGCTGCGAGGTTGCGTGGTTGCAAGTCCAGATCAACCTGAGAAGATGCTTTGCGTGGTGCCTGCAAGGCTGGGCAGCTGCAGGGATGCAAGGCTGGGCAGCTGCGGGGATGCCTTGCCGCGGGGCGCTCGATGGCTAGTCGAGGCTGTGTGGTCTAGGGGCCGTGTGTTGCAGGCTTGCCGCGATTCTGGGCTCAGGAAAGTTATTCATAACTCCATGATGCCGTTTTTGAAGCGCGCAAAGAAAGGTGTGCTAGGTACCAGCGTCCCAGCCAGCCTCGCAGCCAGCCTCGCAGCTAGCCTCTTAGCCGGCCAACAACGCAGCCGCAATCTAACCTGAAGCTCCGAGCCAGGTAACCCCGTTGCTGCCTCGCAACCCAGCCACACACCAACTCGCCACTGAGCAAAACTCCACCAGCCTGCTTCGCAACAATGCAGCCCTGCAATCTGGCCTAAAGCTCCTAGCCGGCAGCCCCGCAGCTGCCTCGCAACCTAGTCACGTAGCCAAGCAACCTAGCCACAACAATACTCCGCCAACAATACTCCGCCATCCCGCAACGCAGCCTGGCAATCTTGCGAGGTGTAGTCGCGTGCGTGCAAGCCGCGTGCACACAGCGCCACGCATCTACCCGCTCATCATTGGCGTTGTCCCACTCCATTATCTGCTCCATTGTCTCATTATTTAGCCCTCCTTCATTGACACCCCTTCATTGCCCCTCCTTCATTGTCCCACCCTTGCCGCAGATATTGCCCAGCCCCTCCCCTCCCAGCCCTTCCCAGGCCTGCCCATCCCAGCTGCGCCTTCTGCCCCATCTCAGTGAGTACCTTGCCAGTTCCTAGCCGGTGAGTAGCGAGCTCCCTGCTAGTGTGTTGCCCCTAATAATCCCGACTGAAATGTCACCATGCCCCTTGCTTGCCGCAGGTCTAATGGTTTCCACCTTTCCTTCCCTCCTCCTCCCTATCAATAACCCCGCCTCTCTGCCTGTCTCCCAGCAGCAGCCAGGAGCGGTGAGTGGCAGTGAGCAGCCAGGAGCATGGAGTGAGCGGTGAGTGCTGACCCCCTTGCTGAATAGTGATCATTGATCACCGAACCTCACCTCTGGTTTGCCATGTGTTTACTGTAGGTGACGGTCGCACTTAGTACTCCTTCCCCCCACCCACCATCACCACCTCCCACCATCACCACCATCACCACCTCCACCCCCCTTCCCTCCTCCACTCACCCCTCTTCCCCTCGCCTCCCCTTGCTCCCCCACCTACCCCACCCCACCCCACCCCTCTGCCTTGGGGGCTGCCCTTGGAACCAGTGCAGGTTGCACCACGACCAGTTCAAGTTGCATCAGCTATCCATGTTTTCTTCAGGTCTAACGGATACACCCGGAACCTTCACCCTCACCTCCACCCTGACATCCCAGCCCCCTCCCTTACCCCAGCAGCCCCATCCCAGCCCCCCTCCTTATCCCAGCATCCAGAAGAGAGCCCACCCCAACCTCCAGGTGAGTGCCTCCGTCATGCACTACGTGACAGCTAGCTTCCCAGGATGTTATGCATGCCTCATTGTAGGCACGCTCCATGCTTGCTGCAGGTCTATACACCCGCCTATACTCCCGCCCCGTGCCTCCTTCCCCCTTCCCAACCCCGTCCCACCACCTCCACTTCCACCTCTCCCCACCCCCCACTTCCCCCCTCCCCGTCACCTCCCCCATGACGTCCCAGCAGCCAGGAGAAAGCCCACCCTACCTGTGCGCAACAAGTCAAGAGCTGCCTCCCCTCCCCTCCTGCCTCCCCACCCCTCCAGCCTCTCCTCCCCTCCTGCCTCCCCTCCCAATCCTCATCCGCCTGACCGCACAGTGCAACAACAGATGTAGCTGGCATGCCGTGTGTTTGCTGCAGGTTTTACGGTCACACTTACCTCCCTTCTCCCTCCCCCCCACCCCCCTTCTCCTTTCCCATACCCACCGGGTGCTACCACCATGTACTAGCACCTTCAAGTCTATCACCCTCCCCTCACTTCTCCACATCTCTCCTCGCCTCCCCAACTACCCCACCCCACCCCACCCCTCTGCCTTGGAAGGAATCACCCTCAGCACACCTAGCTGCCACATGCCAATGGATAGTGGCAGTGGCATTATCACCACACATGAATTGAGTACAGCCAAAGCACAAGTCAAGCCAAAGTTTAAGATGGTTCAAAAAGCTTTAAATTGAAAGCACTATGTTGACAGCACTATATTGTAAAGCACTATGTTGTCAGCTGAAGATATACAGTAGTACAAACATTGTAATTGTAAGATAGCTGCAGCGCGGGAGCCGCAAGGCTGCAGCGCGGGAGCCACATTGCTCCCGCCCTGAAGCCAATGTGCTCCAGCGCGGGAGCCGCATTGCTCCCGCGCTGAAGCCACCGTGCTCCTGCGCGGGAGCCGCATTGCTCCCGCCCTGAAGCCACCGTGCTCCTGCGCGGGAGCCGCATTGCTCCCGCCCTGAAGCCACCGTGCTCCTGCGCGGGAGCCGCATTGCTCCCGCCCTGAAGCCAATGTGCTCCAGTGCGGGAGCCGCATTGCTCCCGCCCTGAAGCCACCGTGCTCCTGCGCGGGAGCCGCATTGCTCCCGCCCTGAAGCCAATGTGCTCCAGCGCGGGAGCCGCATTGCTCCCGCCCTGAAGCCACCGTGCTCCAGCGCGGGAGCCGCATTGCTCCCGCCCTGAAGCCACCGTGCTCCAGCGCGGGAGCCGTATTGCTCCCGCCCTGAAGCCACCGTGCTCCAGCGCGGGAGCCGCATTGCTCCCGCCCTGAAGCCACCGTGCTCCAGCGCGGGAGCCGCATTGCTCCCGCCCTGAAGTCACCGTGCTACAGCGCGGGAGACGCATTGCTCCCGCCCTGAAGCCACCGTGCTCCTGCGCGGGAGCCGCATTGCTCCCGCCCTGAAGCCACCGTGCTCCTGCGCGGGAGCCGCATTGCTCCCGCCCTGAAGCCAATGTGCTCCAGTGCGGGAGCCGCATTGCTCCCGCCCTGAAGCCAATGTGCTCCAGTGCGGGAGCCGCATTGCTCCCGCCCTGAAGCCACCGTGCTCCTGCGCGGGAGCCGCATTGCTCCCGCCCTGAAGCCAATGTGCTCCAGTGCGGGAGCCGCATTGCTCCCGCCCTGAAGCCAATGTGCTCCAGTGCGGGAGCCGCATTGCTCCCGCCCTGAAGCCACCGTGCTCCTGCGCGGGAGCCGCATTGCTCCCGCCCTGAAGCCAATGTGCTCCAGCGCGGGAGCCGCATTGCTCCCGCCCTGAAGCCACCGTGCTCCAGCGCGGGAGCCGCATTGCTCCCGCCCTGAAGCCACCGTGCTCCTGCGCGGGAGCCGCATTGCTCCCGCCCTGAAGCCAATGTGCTCCAGCGCGGGAGCCGCATTGCACCAGCGCTGAAGCCACCGTGCTCCAGCGCGGGAGCCGCATTGCTCCCGCCCTGAAGTCACCGTGCTACAGCGCGGGAGCTACATAGCTTCAGCGCGGGAGCCGCATGGCTGCAGCGCGTGAGCCGCAAGGCTTCAGCGCGGGAGCCGCAAGGCTGCAGCGCGGGAGCCACATGGCTGCAGCGCGGGAGCCGCATGGCTGCAGCGCGGGAGCCGTAAGGCTGCAGCGCGGGAGCCACATAGCTGCAGCGAGGGAGCTAATAGCTGCAGCGCGGGAGCCGCATAGCTGCAGCGCGGGAGCCGCAAGGCTGCAGCGCGGGAGCCACATGGCTGCTGCGCGGGAGCCACATGGCTGCAGCGCGGGAGCCGTAAGGCTGCAGCGCGGGAGCCACATAGCTGCAGCGCGGGAGCTAATAGCTGCAGCGCGGGAGCTAATAGCTGCAGCGCGGGAGCCGCTGCTAATTTGTGTGAGTGCTGGCTGGCTGACCAGTACTGGCTGGCTGGCTGTGACCAGTACTGGCTGGCTGGCTGTGACCAGTACTGGCTGGCTGGCTGTGACCAGTACTGGCTGGCTGACCAGTACTGGCTGGCTGGCTGTGACCAGTACTGGCTGGCTGACCAGTACTGGCTGGCTGGCTGTGACCAGTACTGGCTGGCTGGCTGTGACCCGTACTGGCTGGCTGACCAGTACTGGCTGGCTGTGACCAGTACTGGTTGGCTGACCAGTACTGGCTGGCTGGCTGTGACCAGTACTGGCTGGCTGACCAGTACTGGCTGGCTGGCTGTAACCAGTACTGGCTGGCTGGCTGTGACCAGTACTGGCTGGGTCAGTAACAGCAGGGGGGCAGGGGGGCTGCAGCAGCAGACAGTAGGCAGCAGATAGTGGGCGCAACCAGCGTTGGTGCCCCCCCATTCAGCAGCAGGGTTACAGCAGCACCAGCAGCAGCAGCCGGGGGGCAAGGTGGTAGGGGGGCAGCAGCAGCAGCAGCAGCAGTAGGGGGGCAGCAACAGCAGTAGGGGGGCAGCAACAGCAGTAAGGGGGCAGCAGCAGCAGCAGCAGCAGCAGCAGCAGCAGCAGGGGGGCAGCAGCAGCAGTGGGGGGGCAGCAGCAGCAGCAGCAGCAGCAGCAGCAGCAGCAGCAGGAGTAGGGGGTCAGGGGGGCTGCATCAGCAGGGGGTCAGGGGGGCTGCAGCAGCAGGGGGGCAGGGGGGCTGCAGCAGCAGCAGCAGCAGGGGCGCAGCAGCAGCAGCTGGGGGCGGGGGGGCAGCAGCAGCAGCTGGGGGCGGGGGGGCAGCAGCAGCAGCTGGGGGGCAGGGGGGCAGCAGCAGCAGCAGGGGGGCAGGGGGGCAGCAGTAGGAGCAGCAGCAGGGGCGGGTTGGTGTGGGCAGGGTTGGTTGGGGTGGAGTGGCACTCACCTAGCAATGCGGGCAGAGGGGCCACGGTACACGTTTCATGCTCTCACTGAAAGCAGGCAAGAGCTAGGTTTGGATCAGCAAGCACATTAGCAGCAGCAAGAGCACGCTATTGAGTGGCGCCGGCAGCAGAGTGGAGAGCCCTACTGCCTGCATGCTGCTCATTACTTGCCTCTCGCCTTTCGCACTTGCTGCCTGGTTGGGGAGGGTTGCTGCTCCTTGCCACCCCTCATGTGAGAGGGGGCAGTGCAGCGTGGGAGGAGGGTGGGAGGGAGCGAGGGTTGCAATGGGGAGGGGAGGGGGTGGGGAGGGGAGCAGTGGTGGGGTACACAGCTGTATCTCCAGGTGAGTGTGATGGTGTCGTTGGAGGTGGTGGTCGGGGGGCTGGGCTAGGCGGGGACGGGGGTAGGGACAAGGGAGGGCAATAGTGTTGATGATCTGTATGCGGGGGATAGAGAAGGGGAGGGGCAGGGAGCAAGGAGCGAAAGGGGGAGCTTGTGTGTGGGCGGGGGGAGGAGCGGGAGCGGGGGCGGGGGCGGGGATGGGGGAAGCGTGTCGATGAACTGGGAGGGGGTGGTTGTGTAAGGGAAAGGAAGGCTGGGCGGGGGTAGGGGCAGGGGAGGGAGCGGGGGCGGGGGTAGGGGGGGGACGGGGTCGGGGGCAGGGGCGGGGGAGGGGGGAATGTGTTGATGGATTGTGTATCAAGGGAGTTGCCCATCAGACCTGCAGCCAAGGGGCATGCACGTGAGGTAGGGAGATCAGGTTGGGCGCTGCGTGTTGGCCACTTACCGGTAGGCACCAGCAACCAGGGAGCGAAAGGGTAGGGAAGAAGGGGGAAGAGGGAGCTTGTGTGTGGAGGGGGGTGGGAAGGGGGTGGTAGTATGTTGGTGAAGGTATGCTCTTGGCTGATGGGAAGGGTAGGGAAGGGATGGCAGATGGCTACGAGCAGCAGCGGGAGCACCACCCCCATGTCAGCCTACCCCCCACTTACTCACCCTCACACACAGCAACACAACCACTAACGGATCAGACACCATGCTGTGGACCAACAATACTCAATGGACACTCATCCGCAGGCAGTATCACCTGCCCCTACCTCTGGATCAGAGCGAGACCAAAGACGCCCAAGACTGGAGACTGGCATCAACACCAGGGGACTCAACCTCAGCTGGATCTTTAACGCGGCAGCAGGGGAAGGGCCAGAGACTGGTAAGAACACATGGACGCACTCCCAATACCACACATCGCACGGACACCACAAGCCCACCCCCTCACCTGCCTAACCGCATAGAGCACACTCCCTACACACCCCTACCCATGACGAACCCCCATGACTGCCCTTGCACAGGCGTCACCCCCGAGGGGGATGCTGAGACTGGCACGGAAGCAGAGCAGCCCCATGGGGACACTATGAATGAGGTGAGTGGCATGACATGCATGACACACCACACAGCACAATATGTATGGACACACATGCACCATGACTTGTGCACCCCGCCGCCCACAGGAACCCCTGGAAGACCAGCCTGGATCGAGTGGGGATACTCTGGCTCAGGAAGACGTCGTGCCAATGGAGTGAGACAAACGATGACCACTGAGATGGCAGCGAATATCACCTCCAGCTGCCTAGCGTACAGCTCCAGCTGCCTAGCGTACAGCTGCCTAGCGTACACTCAGCACAAGTTGCCTCTTAGGGGCCGCCAAGCCACTATTCAGGCCATGCACCTAGACAGACGCAGCAACAGCATCGCGACCTGTCAATGGGGTCACCGGGATATGCTCCCTTGTAAGACCCAACACACCTGCTCCCCACACAGACAACACAAGTTAGAACGAAGGGGCAGCCACACATGGCCAGCCACACACACCCCACACCCGCCTCTAACCCACATCCTCGGCCCACTTCAACCCCCAATCGGACACCCGGGCTGGAAACCACTAAACCAGCCTAACCTACGCCCCACCACCGACATCCTACTAATAGGAGCCGTGATGTGGACCCTTATCAGATTAGGAAGCCACCACACTACAACACCCACCAAAGCTCAATCACAACGGTGCATTAGGCGACAACGTAAGAGACTTACTAAGCTCGCAGCTACTCTCCATGTCACTACCTACAATTGGCTCCACGGCATGGATGGTAATACCACCAGACTATGGGCTATAAATAGCATGGCGTACCAAACTAAAACGTATATGAAGGGGCATACATGCAGTAACACCACGACTGTACACCAATACAACACTACCATCCAAGCCTATATGACCCACCGCACGAACCCGCACACCCCCGCATCCATTAACGTACGAATGCTGACCTGGGAAGCTATTTCATACCTCACCCACATAAGCTGGCTACTTATGGCATCGGGAGACGTCGAACCCAACCCTGGCCCTGAGGGACTCCATTTTGAGAAACAAGTGGCCTCCCATTGCCAAATACATGCTCTCAATCACGCCGCGGGGCATCAATGGCTCACCAACCAGGACCTGGCCAACTTCCACATGTCGGAGCTGAGCGCCAGACACGGCGACCAGCGCACGATGTGGGCGCTCGCCAGAGACGAGCAAGGCGCTTGCAATGACACGGTCATCAACCTCTATCTAACATCACACTACGGCCTCTCCACACACAGTGTGGGGCACCTGCGCACACGGAAGGACTGGTCCACCCGCAACCTTGACGTGCTATCAGCCACCCACGGCACGCATGCCTTCCTTTGCAAAGCCCCGACCCACAGTATGGCGATAAGGAAGCACAATGGTACTTGGTACCTTCTAGACTCGCAAGCGGAAGCGCCTACACTACTACATACCACCAGCAACAACACATACCACACGGCCTGCGAAGTACAAGTTATTATCAGTATACCAAACCACACGGAGGCAATGGCTGTGGCACGCAGCAGGGCAAGGCTAGGGCCCATCATCAGCAGCCCACCAGATACACACATCCCCTACATGGAACGCCAACACAAACAGTGCTGCCTGGTGCATGCCCTCAACATGGCCGTGGGGAAACCTATGATTAAGCCCGAGGACGTTATCACCCACTGTAGATCGCTCGGCACACACATCCAAGACCTAGCCAACAAGGCAAGGCGGGAGCACAGATCGATACCACTACACAGTAGCCTCCCACACATCTACGAGGAATCTGGCAACTTCACCATCTCCACCATCAATCACTACCTATACCATTACCACAAGGACCTCCACCTATGCCCTACCACCACAGAGCATACACTTGACCACATCACACCTGAGCTCCTCAACACGCTCACTGGCAATGTAGACAGCTACACCAACACAGCTGCCATTCTCATCACCAACAATCACGCTACCACCATCCGCCGCATAGATCACGCATGGCAATGGCTGGACTCGGAACGCGGCCACCCACGTCGGTTGGACACCCCGGAAGACTGGCTCCAGCTGCACGGCATGCTCGTTCAAATTAAAAAGGGCGACGCGGCTAATACCAACCTCATCCATCCACTATGCTGGCTAGCTGACCCTACAAGGCGCGCCACCACGGAGCAGCTGGAACAACATCTACGCACTGTTACGCGACCATGTAAGGCTAAGCTAATGCCGGTTGAGAGATCTGGATCTCCCCTGTGAGAAGTGTGATGTGGTGAGGTGATCTGAGGCCGGGTTCGATTCCCGGGCAGACTTCCTGACAACGCCCAGTCTGTCATGGAGAACTCTGTCACCGCCACTCATCACGCAACAGTTGGTTTCCGACCGATGTTGTCCGACTGGATCTATTTGCCACGTATCTGCCTGAGGATGAGCGGCAGAGGACGTTCTGGTTAGCGTGTAAGACGCGCTTGAGTCGGAGCTGGCTGTAGTGCGCCATTTGAGCTGGCCGTAGTGCGCCATTTATGAAATTGTCGCGAAGCGACGGCTGTGTGTGGGCTCTGAGCTGAGCGAAGAGGCTAGAGAGCCTGAAACCAGTGGCTAATGAGCCTTTGTGCGGTACAACCAGTCGGCGGAGGTTTATTCTGCGAGAGTGGCGATGGAGGTGACAGTAGTCGCCGAGAGGCCGGTGATGGCTCAGTGCGAAGAAGATGCTGTCAGGAGCGTGCAAGCCGAAATGCCGAGGTGCAAGCCGAAGTGTTGCAACTGTTGTTTAGGCGGACTTGGCCTGGGAGAAGCTCTTGATCTTGTGCCTATGTTTGAGGCCAACTCTGGGTGTAAGAGAACGGCTATGGGGCTATGGATGCACCACCGAATGCTGCAGAGGTTCAGCCTGAAAGGCTGCAGCTACCTTTTCTGTTTAAGGGACGGCTAGGTAACAAGCCGTGCAGAGCCATGCTTGACACAGGTGCCAGTTGCACCATAATCAGCAAGGAGTGGCTGGAAAGACATGAAGGCAATGTTAACCCTGCTGCACTGCAAAGGAAGATCATGATGGAACCCCTGAGAGTGCTGACCGCAATTAATCAGCCTGTGGTGATTACTGAGACAAATTGCAATGCAGTGGTCATGCCAGGAATGCTCAATGGTGTCGACCTGATCCTCGGTGTCGATTGGATGCACGAGCACGATGCAGTGCTTAAGGTGAAGCACGGGGTGTGCACGCTGTTTGAGGCACTGGGAGAGTCGGGAAGCCTGTAAACTTGTTCGCACTGCAACCAAAGCATCTGCCTGGGTTTGCGGCTGTTGCTGCTATGAAGGAGCAGTGGGAAAGCGCAGCCGAAACTAAGCTGCTCAGTCCGGGCCAGGCCGTGCGACAGCTGCGGAAAGGCTGCAGTAGCTGGCTGATACTAGTGAAACCTGGCGATGCTGGCGACCAGGAGGGCTGGCACCAGGGCAGCTTAGCAGCTGCAGTGGCTATATGCAGTGAGCAGAGCACGACGACTGAGCAGGACCCCTGGCTAGTGCCACAAGCAGTGCTAGATGGGTTGCTATCTGAGTATGCTGATGTGTTTGGGGACATGCCACCGGGGTTGCCCCCTAACAGGCCAGTGGGGCACACAATCAGGACACCACCCGGGGCTGAAGCTCCCTACAAACGTATGTACAAGCTCAGCCCTAGAGAGGAGGCTGAGGTGAAGAAGCAGGTGGCTGAGCTGCTGGCCAAAGGGTTGGTTGAGCCAAGCAGCAGCCCATACGGGGCACCAATCCTGTTTGTGCAAAAGAAAGATGGGAGCCTGAGGATGTGCATTGATTACCGTGCTCTCAACAAGTTAACAGTGAGGGACAGGTACCCCCTCCCCAGGATTGATGACCTATTTGACAAGCTGGCTGGCAAGAGGGTGTTCAGCTCCCTTGACCTGCAGTCTGGATACCACCAGATCAGGATTACAGAGGAGGATGTGCCTAAGACTGCCTTCTTGACGCCAATGGGCCAGTTCCAGTTCAAGGTGCTCTGTTTTGGGCTGACCAACGCTCCTGCTACGTTCCAACGGATGATGAATAACGTATTCAAGCCTTTGATCAATGAGTGTGTGTTGGTGTACATTGATGACATTCTGGTGATGAGCAACACCCCTGAGGAGCATGTGCAGCACCTGAGGCAAGTCCTGCAGCTCATGCGAGAAAACAAGTTCTACGCCAAACTGGCAAAGTGCGAGTTCAACAAGACGCAGCTGGCGTTCTTGGGCCACATCGTGGGCAGCAATGGCATTGCTGTCGACCCTACGAAAGTGCAAGTCGTAAAAGAATGGCCGACGCCGCGCAACTTAAAAGACCTGCAGGCTTTCCTGGGGCTAGCAAACTACTTCAGGCGGTTCATACCCAACTTCAGCTCTCTGGCTGCGCCGTTGACGAATCTGACCAGCAAGCAAGTGGCTGCTGCGTATGATTGGGAACACTTTGGGGGGGCTGAGCTGGAAGCTTTTAATGCCCTGAAAGAGGCGCTCTGCTCTGCTCCTGTGCTGGCTCTGCCTGACTTCAGCAAGCCTTTTGTAGTGTGCACCGATGCGTCGCTGGTAGGCACCGGTGGGGTGCTGATGCAAGATGGCAGACCAATTGCTTACACAAGTAAAAAGATGTCCCCAGCTGAGACGCGCTATGCCACTGGAGAGCAAGAGCTGTTGGGTATCATTAGAGCAGTCAGAGAGTGGAGGTGTTATTTGGATGGAGCGGTTGATGTTACAATCCTGACTGATCACAATCCCCTCATCTACCTGCAAACACAGCCCAATCTGTCGAGGCGGCAGGTCAGATGGATGGAGGAGCTATCACGCTACAAGTATGAAATCAAATACATACCCGGTGCAACTAATGTGGCTGACCCCATCAGCCGTAATCCCGCTCTGGCCAATGAGGTGGCGCTAACAAGCTCATCATCACCACAAAATGCTGACTCTGAAGACGCCATGACTATGATCATGACGCTAAGCTCCCGGGCTGAAAGGCCAGTCTACGCCATAACTACACGCCGCACTGCTGCCCGGCTGCGAGAGAATGCTGAGCTGGGGCAGGTGGCTGCCCGGGAGGCTGCCCAAAGAGCAAACCAGCTGGTCCCACCAGAAGATTTGGCTGCTGCCCATACGCCTGGCCAGGCAAGAATGACAAGTGCACAACAAAAGAAGGCGCAGCCAGGTGGGGGGGAATCCCTGCGGCAGCAACAACAAACAACAGAGTCACAAAAAAAATCAAACAAACAAGGTGATGACGGGCAGTCCACAACCGAGTCGGGTCCCTTAACCCTAATGCAGGCAATTAAACAAGCCTATGCGGCTGACACACGCTTTGCTGATGAGGCCTTCACATCGCAGCTGTACCAGCATGAGGGGCTGTGGCTGACTGAGTGGGGCAGAGTGGTGGTTCCTGATGACGCTGCGTTGCGGAAGAAAGTGATATACACCATGCATGACACCAGGTCTGCTGGTCACCTGGGTATGACGAAGACCCTTGAGCAGGTGACGCGCTGGTTTACATGGCCCGGTGTGTCAGAGAATGTGAAGAGCTATGTGCGCAGCTGCCACTCGTGCCAAGTGAACAAGTCAAGTGCCAAGAAGCCTGCTGGCCTGCTGCAGCCGCTGCCCATACCTGAGAGACCGTGGGACAGCGTGTCAATGGACCTCATAGTGAAGCTACCTGCAAGTGGGCCCAACAAATATGACTCAATATTAGTGTTTGTGGACAGACTAACAAAGATGGTACACTTGGTGAAGACCTGGGAGAGCATGACTGCCACACAGTATGCCAAGCTGTTCCTTGAGCATGTGTTCCGGCTGCATGGGATGCCAAGGAGTGTGGTCAGTGACAGAGGACCCCAGTTCCACAACAAATTCTGGGCTGAGGTGACCAAGCTGCTCCAGGTCCAGGTGAACCTATCCAGCGCCTACCACCCTGAAACAGATGGCCAAACAGAGCGTGTTAACCGGGTAATTGAGGAAATGCTGAGGCACTTCATCAGGCCTGACCAGCGGGACTGGGCGGAGTACTTACCTCTGGTGGAGTTCGCCATCAACAATGCCTGGCAGGAGTCGGTCCGCAGCACGCCCTTCTACCTGAATTACGGCTATCACCCGCGGCTGGCTGAGCTGCTCGACTTGCCGCAGAAGGTGCCGCAGGCGCATGATTTTGTGAAGGGCATGAAGACAGCGGTTGAGCAAGCGAGGCAGTGCCTAGCGCGGGCGCAGAAGCGCATGAAGTCATATCAGGATAACAAACGGCGTGAGGCACTTTACCTGCCTGGTGACATGGTGCTGCTGAGCACACAGAACATGAGGGGTAAGGCTAACCAGCCTGGAGTCCGTAAGCTAAAGCCTCGCTATGTGGGCCCGTTCAGTGTGCAGTACATGGTAGGCAAGGCAGCTGTGAAGCTGTGGCTGCCAGAGTGGTCTCGACTCCACAACGTGTTTCATGTGTCCTTGGTGAAGCCCTATCGCACAGATGCTTCAGGGGCAGTGCCTGGGCTGGCTGGACCACCTCCTGTGCAGTGGCTAGATGGAGAGCCCCAATACACAGCGGAGAAGGTGGTGGGCCACAGGCTGGAGCCCAGCAAAGGCAAGCGCAAGGGCAAGTGCAAGAAGAGAAGGCTTGAGTTCCTGGTCAAGTGGCAAGGACACGGTGACGAGCATAACACTTGGGAGTTGAGCACTCAGCTGGTGGGCTGCCAAGAGCTGTTGGCCAGATACCTGACAGAGCACAACCTGAGCGCCGAGGCTGAGGAGGCGGCTGATGGCGAGGCTGAAGCTAAGGATGATGTTGAAGCTGAGGCCCAGGCCTGATGGTAGAGGCATGGTTGGAACTCAGACACCTAGCGCTAGTGTGGGCGCGAGTGATGGCACAATGTGCCTGAGCGGGGCAACACCACAGTGGTCAGCTGAGGACAGCTGAGCCAGGTGGGGGGGAATGTTACGCGACCATGTAAGGCTAAGCTAATGCCGGTTGAGAGATCTGGATCTCCCCTGTGAGAAGTGTGATGTGGTGAGGTGATCTGAGGCCGGGTTCGATTCCCGGGCAGACTTCCTGACAACGCCCAGTCTGTCATGGAGAACTCTGTCACCGCCACTCATCACGCAACACGCACCACACACATCGACCTTACTACTCAAGACTTGGGGACACAACCCGCGCACGGCCCCCGACCAGACCGGCCGCTACCCAAGATCGCCACTGCACAACCAGCGAGTTCTAAGCGCACAGGAACAGCCACCGAAGACATGAACGCCGGGCCGCGACTGCGCCAAGTCGCTCCCACAGTCACTCTTCCCACTCTACAAGACCGGTCAAGCAACAGTAAACGGCCCACGTCATCGGGCACCATCGTAGATAAAAGACGGACCAAGCCAAGGGCACAACCTAAGGACTCGCACACGCAAACCCTGATGTACAGATACCTAAACACAGCCCCCACTCCACCCCCCGCCGCCACCCCCAAAACACCGCAACCCCCCACCGATAACCTACCTGAGCACCCAGGACCACACCCACAACACAGCACCTTGCCAACACAGCCACAACCAACACATAATCGACAGCATATCACACTAACGACCCTGAATGTCAGAAGCCTCCATAGGTCAAGGAACGACGTCCTCAACCTTGTGCACCAGCACAGCCCGGACATCTTGATCCTAACTGAGACCATGACCCAGCCCAGGAGCAACAATCCAGGCTCTGGTTGGTTGAAGAGAGTCATGCCAGACTATACGATACACCGGCACAGAGGCCACAGTGAAGTACTACTAGGCATCAAACACAACTTAGCCATCCAAATGCAAACCACTATGCTTTCACCGAGCACTGAGGCTGAGGTAAATGCACGATGCGTCATCCTGACCCTCAACCAACACCAGTGCGAACAGCTCACCATCATCGCCACGTACTGGCCGTCGGGATCCAATGGCGAAGCGCTCTCACTGCGCGAGAAAATGCAAGAGCATATACGAACAGCCACTGGGCACCTGCCCGGCTCACTTATCCTGGCGGGAGATATCAACGCCACGATGAAAACAGAGGATCGCTCCGAGCACACTGAATACACACAAGACAGCATGATGAGGGGGTTCGCCACAGAAATGCACCTGATAGAAGCGGACCCCGGCGACCGGGCCTGGACCTACCAACAACCGCACTGCAACAGCCGCATAGACGCTATCCTAACACGCGACGCAAGACACGGCCCTGAGCACCGCACGCACGTCCATACCAACGCCTATCTCAGCGACCACAGGCCACTCACCGCCACACTGAATACAACCCGCCTAGGCATAGACCTGGCAGCCCCACACAAACCACCGAAGCACAGCCATACCATCCTCACCACCCCCATTACCAATAAGGACAGGGAAGCCTACCGCCTGGCAGTGCAACAACCCAGCT
Organism: Haematococcus lacustris; assembly: GCA_030144725.1. Lineage (NCBI taxonomy): Eukaryota > Viridiplantae > Chlorophyta > Chlorophyceae > Chlamydomonadales > Haematococcaceae > Haematococcus > Haematococcus lacustris. The sequence continues at coordinate 8,390,512 of JASKMD010000004.1, forward strand.
CAGGCGTCCCACAATTACATGCAGAACTGACAGCCTTCTTAGCCCCCATATACACAGAGGCTACCCACCACCTGGCTACACTTGGCAGGACCAACCCTCAACAACCACAACGCCTGACATCAGTGGCAGGACGCCCGGCCAGGGAAGCTGTAGACACCGCAGCCACCATGCTCACAAACCTCCTACAAACCTGCAGGACGGCAGCTATAAAGACATGCAACACTAAGACCCTCACAAGGGGAGGCCAGCACTACCAACGCAGGACCATGTGCAGGATTAGACTGGCACTGGGCAGAAAGCTTAAGACCGCTAGAGACCTTAGCCGGAAGGCTAACTCCCTATTTAAGCAAACCAACGTGCACCCGACAATCGACGAACTCATTCCAGAGACAGATGCGACGAACGAAGAGATCAGGGACGCGGTGCAAGCGCGACAGGGTGAAGACCCAACCGAAAATCACGTGCAGGCCGCGCTAGCCCAACTGGCCAATACGTACCGCGACCAAATCCACCAACTAGACGACGATGACTCCGCACTCGCCATCGCACAAGCTCGTGTCAGAATGCAACAACTGATCAGCACCCAGCCCAAGAAGGCTAACAAACGTATCCTACGCCCGTCCCGCACCGACCACAAAGGCCTGCAGGCGCTAGCTGATCCTGACACCAAAACCATATGCACCGCCCCCGCCGACCTCAACCGGATAGTCACCGCCGCATATGGGCAGAAGCTGTCGGCCCCGACCCCCAAGACTGGCCACTACACCAACAAACAGACAAGAAACTACCCGTGGGCTCGCGCCAAAGCAGACGACGCCTTCTCTATGCACGCATGCCAAAACATACACTGGCTGCACACAGCCATCATGGACAAGGCAGGCTTCCAGGAATGCATCAGCAGGCTGGCAGGAGGCAAAGCCCCGGGACCAGACGGCGTGGAAAATGAAATCATCAAGATGCTGCCATGGGAGATGCGGGAAACCATCCACCAGCTCTTCATCATCATGTGGGCAACAGGCTGCACACCCACCACGTGGAAGACCAGTGACACGTGCCTGCTCTACAAGGACAAGGGGCAAGAAACGGACCTCAACTCCTACAGGCCAGTGGGACTAGCCAACACCGTTTATAAGCTGTGGACCAGCCTCATTACCAAGACACTGTCTGAGTATGCTGAAGCTAATGGGATGCTCAGCAAGAACCAGGCTGGGTTCCGCTCCCACAGGAACACCACACAACAGCTACAGATGCTTGTCATGGCCCTTGAGGATGCCAAGCTGGCCAAGGCGGATATCTACGCGCTCCTGGTCGACTTCACCAGCGCGTTCAACACCACCTGCCAAGACAAACTACTCTGGATCATGCATGACCTAGGCTTCCCCACGGACGCGACCGACGCAGTTAAGGACCTATACACGGGCGCTACAACGCGCTTTAAAACACCCTACGGCCACACTGACCCGGTATCCGTCAACCGGGGCACCATACAAGGCGATTCTCTCTCGCCCTTCCTATTTCTCATTTACATCGAACCCCTCCTGCGGTGGCTGCAAGTCGGCGCGAGGGGCTATAAATTCAAATCAGCAACGGCCGACAGCGGGGAACACACCACCGTCAGCAGCGTCGACTATGCGGACGACATAGCTATACTCTGCAACACCCTTCGCAACCTCCGATGCCAAGCGGACAAACTCTCGGCCTTCTCGGACTGGGGTCACCTCATCATCTCACACAGTAAAACCCTCGCAACAGCGGCGCTCCATCACTCGGTCGAAACCGGCATGTGCAGCAACGCGGCCGAAGCGGACAAGCGGGCCCGCCACCAACTCCAAACCGTCAGCCTACAAGGGAAACCCGTCACCTACCACCGCCCGACCTCACCCTTCACCTACCTGGGGGTGCTCATCACCATGACGTTGGACTGGAAACCACAACACACAGCTATGATTACCCAGCTCCGCCAAAAACTTGAGAGACTCAGACGCTCCTTTGCTAGCGCTAGACAGGCCATACACATCATCCGCACGGCCATCATACCCAGCCTAGCCTACAGCTTCTGTGCCGTGCCCTGCACCCCAGGGGACCTTGAGCTGTACGACAGGTCCATCAATCAATGCGTGAAGCTTAAACTCAGACTCCCCCTTGGAACGCCCAATGCCATCATCAGGGAAGACGCCGAGAAGCTAGGCATGGGCATCAGCTCCACAGCCCAGGAATACCACGCTCGCAACACGACAGCCCTCATACACAGTCTCCAGTCCACAGATGTGGCACACGCCCACATATCGAGGAGCATGCTGCACAAACAAATCACATGGCTCAGTACCCAGGCTAGCACACAAGGACACCGCATGCTCACCCTCCTTCATCACACCCTTAGGGCACGGCAGCTAGTCTATGCCTCTATATCCGGACTGTCGGCCACGGAAGAGGGGCTACCTCTCTACCATGAAGAGTGCCAAACACTCGGCCGCCTCATCACACAGGCCAGCAGCTCTCAAGCACACGATGTCGTCAGCGCCAGCATCACCTGCCTCAAAAGCCTAGGCATCACGCACGCTTCTGAACTCAGCTGCAAGGGCAACACACACATCATCACCGGTAGCATGCTCACATCAAAGTACGGGAAAAAGGTCAAGCAGAAGCACATCATCGCTCTCAACACACTAGCGGCCATGGCGGCCCAACCCTCATGCCCAGACGCGACCGCAACGCGTGCCATCCGAGACAGCCGCAACACATCACTCGACCTCCCGCCCGACCAGCGCAAAATCACAACATGGGCCGCGGGCCTCACGGAACTTGCGCCCACACCCGCAGTGCCAGACACCAGAACTCGCTATATGGATATGAAAGCGTATGCGGTCAAGCACGTAACTCAACCGGCAACGGCGGACCGGACCGCAGCGGCACCCGCAGCCCACGAGGTCATTAGGACGAGCTCACGTCTGCTGAAACGAGAGCAACGAGCAACACAATCGGCCCCAACGAAGCCCACTCCACCCAAGGCGGGCACGAAACGGAACAATGAGGGCAGACAGACACAAACTATCCCGCAGGATATAGTGCGCATAGTAGGCCTTGACCTCCCAGGACTCTCCAGCTGGAAGGTGGATAAAGCCTGCCGTTGTAAACCCAAGAAGCTAGGCTGCATACTAGGGGCCATGTACGGCCACCAAGAGGCCATTACCAGCATAGATGGCTGGCAATGGGACGGCATCAACAAGGAAAACTACTACAAGGTACATTGGAAGCCCACAGTCATAGACAGATGGGCTTTACCACTATGTGCAGAAGAAGGCTATACACCCACACACATAGAGACCATCAGCAGGGAAGAGGCTAAGGACGTGTGCACCTGTGAGTTGTGCTGGCTACCAAAAGGAGACAGCCCAATGTGCCACAACTGCAAGAGGGCCTACCACCCAGCCTGCCTTGAGGAAGCCCACCTGTCAGGACACAAGGAACCAGGATACTGGCTGTGCCCTATATGCAAGTTTGGCAGCAATGACTTCAAGACTACCATGCGTCAGTCAGCACACTCGGACCTCATACGAGTACACTGGCACCCCACTCTCGAACCGGCGCCGCTCATCACGGCACACCTGGACTACATAGCAAAGCGCAACGACTACGACGAGGAAAATAGGCAGATACAAGAGGCCAGACATGCGAGGCCCGACACGCACCTGCCGGCCCACACCCGACAGGGACTACCGGACCCGCACACCTGGCTACCCCGGTGCACCAACCTGCACTCGAAGGCCACCTTTCACACCTACCCCATCAACCCGCAGACGGACATCGTCGGCACGGGCAAATGCGAAACCTTCCTCCAACTTCACCCCCACATGACCGCCCCCGCGATGAGCCTCAGCACGGGGGAGCCCATTATGCCACGGCACGACTTAGTGCAACACGTAACGGTCCACGACGAGTCGGGTCGCACAGTTGGCCTCCTGACAAAAGACCAACACCAACATCTACACGCTTGGTTACAACACACACCCCACACACGCAACCTGGCCACAGAGGTAGTGGCCCTCCTAAGGAGACAGGACGCACAGAGCAGCCACCACCCCATGAGAGGGGCACAAGACAAAGCCCTGAACACCCTACACGCCACACGAAGCTTTCCAAGTACCGTCCAAAGATGGGCTGATCCACTCACAGTTAGACCAGAAACCACCACCTATTGGAGCCCTGACACCAACGACACGGCATTTGGGGCACACCACAACTGCCTACTGGTACGCCACACTGGCTTATCCACATGGAATGTACCGGCAGACGATGCAGTGGCACTGAAATGCGTCAACCATGCTATACACTCAGCTACACAGGAGGAGGCCATGGCAACCATCATGCTGATCCCGGGGAAAAAGGGCATCTCCTACCCTAAACACATTGACACCCTGCGGCGCTACCCTGAGTACTGCCAGCACCTGGCTAACATACCCCCCACCAAGACCAAAAGCTCCAAGTCCGGCAAGCACGCCAACCTCCACATCTACGTCATTTGGAATGCAGCAGGACAACAACTCGTCACCAAAGGCAACCCCCAAGGATGGCTGGCTAGCACCGCCACTGCCCTCCACCCCCAACGAGACACACACCCAATCCGCAACAGACCAACGAATCAAAGCCAGCCAGCCACACCCCCTAGCGGCCACAAACAACACATGCGCCTGCCGTTGGACAGGGACCTCCCCACCTCGGGGCACCAACGCAGCCACAACCAGCTCACGGAACACTCCACGACGCAGCCACGGATGGCCATCACCGAATGGGCCACGATCGCGTACACGGACGGCAGCTGCATTAAAACCTCGGGTGCAGCTCCGGAGAGCGTCGGGGCGGGGGTCTATATCCCGGAGACCAACGTCCTCGTCACCGTCGCCATGGATGACCCTGAAAGCAACACCATCAACAGGGCGGAACTCACGGCGATACACGCGGCACTCAAAGCGGGGGCCAAACGTATCGCCACCGATAGCCTTTGCTCCCTCTGCCAGATTCGCAGAGCCCTCGCTAACCCGATGTCGCTCATCACCCACAGACACAACGACATCCTGACCGATATCGCCACCCTCATCATCGACAGCCCCGCCACGATCCACTTCTACAAAGTCAGGGCCCACTCGGGCATCATCGGCAACGAAGGCGCCGATGCCCTCGCCAAGTATGCGGCGCTACACCCAGAGCTCGCCAACACCCCGGCCTACAGCCCGACCACACGGAATGAGACGAAGAACTGGCTCAGCAACGCAGCCGACGGCGGATTCCCCGCCCCATTGCCGGACTGCCGCCACAGCGTGCGGGCACACATGCACCGCAAACACAAGTTGGGCCTTGCCAATCAAGACAGTATCTACTACCAGATGACTCAGGAGATCACCAAAGCCGCGGCGAAAGGAGCAGGCGAAAGAGTGATGATCGACACGAACATCTCCACCCACGCGCAACGCACTGCCCTACTCTACCGTACCGGAGGGCTATACAACCAGAAACTAGCTATGCGCTGGAAACGGGCGACGGATGACCGATGCCCGCTCTGCGGGAATGCGGATAGTGCCACTCACCTCCTCTCGGGCTGCAGCGAGACTCTACCGATGGTGCAAGAAAGGCACAACGGGGCGGGCCGCCTCATCACCAAAGCTATCAGCAAGGGAACCCTAGGCGGGTACATCAGCTTTGCGGACACCGGCAGCTGGGAGAAGGGCGCAAAGGAAAGCCTGGACCTCCCCAGCGACACGCTACACACAACACTCCAGACACTCGGACTGAAACCAGAAGATACTAAACACACCACCAGGCCGGATATCCTCATGGTGACCCCTCATAAGAAGGCAAGCAAGGACGGCAAAGACACCAAGCGGGTCTGCATTATAGAAATCAAATACTGCTCGGACTCACGGTGGACGGACCAATTAAACAAGGCACTCACTCAACACACCCACTTAGCCGAGACCATACGCAAGGAAGACCATATGGTCGCTATCATACCAATCCTACTAGGCATAGGGGGCATAACCTACGAAGCGCACACACGGCAACACCTCTTGGCCCTCGGGATCACACAAGCCAACACTACCAAGCTGCTCAACAAGTTAACTAGACACGCCATGGAGGCAGCCCATTCTATTGCAAAGACAAGCTACAGACTCAGGGCTACAAGAGGGGGGGGAGGGTAGGGGGGACGCCTCTTCTTTGGCTTGATGGTGGGAGCAGGCCGCGCCCCAGGCGGTAGCTCCTCCCTTAATGCACGCCGGTGAATACCGGAGTAGTCTTCTTCTTTCTTCTTCTTCTGGTGTCGTTGGAGGTGGTGGTCGGGGGGCTGGGCTAGGCGGGGACGGGGGTAGGGACAAGGGAGGGCAATAGTGTTGATGATCTGTATGCGGGGGATAGAGAAGGGGAGGGGCAGGGAGCAAGGAGCGAAAGGGGGAGCTTGTGTGTGGGCGGGGGGAGGAGCGGGAGCGGGGGCGGGGGCGGGGATGGGGGAAGCGTGTCGATGAACTGGGAGGGGGTGGTTGTGTAAGGGAAAGGAAGGCTGGGCGGGGGTAGGGGCAGGGGAGGGAGCGGGGGCGGGGGTAGGGGGGGGACGGGGTCGGGGGCAGGGGCGGGGGAGGGGGGAATGTGTTGATGGATTGTGTATCAAGGGAGTTGCCCATCAGACCTGCAGCCAAGGGGCATGCACGTGAGGTAGGGAGATCAGGTTGGGCGCTGCGTGTTGGCCACTTACCGGTAGGCACCAGCAACCAGGGAGCGAAAGGGTAGGGAAGAAGGGGGAAGAGGGAGCTTGTGTGTGGAGGGGGGTGGGAAGGGGGTGGTAGTATGTTGGTGAAGGTATGCTCTTGGCTGATGGGAAGGGTAGGGAAGGGATGGCAGATGGCTACGATGTCAGGGGGTAGAAGGCGAGGGGGAGGGGGGAAGTAGGAAAGGAGGGTGGAGTAGGAGGGTGGGGTGGGGTGGGGTGGGGTGGGGGATGGGGGGAAGAGAAAGGAGAAGGGGAAAGGTTGGGTATTACGATTTACCATCAGCCCTGCAGCGAACACAGTGTGTGGTAGTGGTTAGGCTGGGTGATAATGGACACTGAGAGGCAAGGCCGAACCACTCACCGTTAACGCCATGTTGCTCCATGCCGCACCATGTTGGCTCCCTGTTGGCTCTTACCTTGGTCTTACCTTTGTGATGCGGGAGGTTGCGTGGTGTTATTAGAGGTGGTGGTGTGGGGGAGGGGTGGAGGGATAGGGGTGGTTAAGGTGGGGGCTGCCACGTCAAGTGAAGGGTGCGAGAGGGAAAGGGGGTTGAGAAGCATGGAAGGGAGTGGGAGGGAGAGGGGGAAGGGAGGGGGTGGTGGTGGTGGTGGGAAGAGGGCGGATGGGGGAGAGGTGACGGGGAGAGGGGAAGCGGGGGTTGGGGAGAAGTAGAAGTGGGATTGGTGGGATAGGGTAGGGAAGGGTGAAGGAGGCAGGGGGCAGGAGTATAGGCGTCAGACCTGCAGCAAGCAAGGAGCGTACTTACAGTGAGGCTAGCAAAACATCTAAGGAAGCTAGGTGCATGACGGAGGCTAGGTTCAGGAGCGGGGCCACTCACCGCTTGCTCCCTGATCCTCCATGCTCCTCCATGCTTCATCCTCGTTGGCTCTTACCTTGGTCTTACCCTTGTAGTGGGACGGGCTGCAATGGAGAGGGTACGGGGTGACGAAAGCGGGGGAGGGGAGGGAGAGAGGGTAAAGGAGGGAGGTGCGGGGGAGGGGGGGAGGAAGGGGACTTAAAGGGGAAGGGATGTGGACCTGCGGCAAGGAGGTGACAGGTTGTCAAAGGAGGAGCAATGAATGGTGGGTACAAGATGCACTCACCGAGTTTGATGCACAAGGGGCAGGGAAGATGGGCTCGGAGATGGTGGGTACATGTCAAAGGCAAAAAGATGGGTCGCTGCATGTGAAACGGTGCATTACCTCGCAACGCATTGGCTACGCGCAAAGCGTGGCGAGGTAATGCCCGTGTGTTATCGCGCAACGCGTGGCTACGGAGTTGGCTGAGATCTCCAGGTTGCGACACTGGCTAGGAGGCTGGCCGCTACGTGAGATGTGGCTGCCTGGCCGAATGTGGCTGCGATGTGGCTCTGATGTTGCGTGGCTGCGATGTGGCTCAGTGGCCGCCTGGCTACCTAGCCTGGCTACCGAACTGAGGGCAGGGGCTACCGAATTGAGGGCGTGAAGGGCGGCACGAACTGCAGATCGGCTTGCATGTTAGACATGAAATATGAAAAACTAACATCCGCCCAGTACGCGGCGTAGTCAACTAGCGACGATCCTAGTCATGCTAGGAACGTAGCCGCAGCTAGTGCCAGCTAGAAGGTCAGCCTTGAGGATAAGCAGCCTAGAAACTCAGCCTCGCAGCCTTGCAGCCACACTGCCCCTAATTCGCGTCCCGCATCTAGGTAGCCAGGCGCCTTGCAACCAGCCTCGCAGCCTCGCAGTCATGCCCGAAGCTCAGCTCGCTCCCAGCCACATCGCAGCTAGCTAGCTAGCTCAGACACACAAGGTAGTTTCAACTAGCGTTGCAGCCATTTCCATTTCCATTTCCATAACGCTGCCAACCTCGGAGCTAGGCGTACAGCCATTTACGTAGCTAGCTCAGCCCCGCAGTCCAGCCACTTCACCAGCATCGCGACACAGCTACACAACCTCGCAAAGTCGCAGCCACGCAGCCACGCGAGATGCCAACGTAGCCAGCCTAGCAACGCAGCGACACACTACGAGCAAGCCGCGCCGTCATCCATGCAAACCATGCGAAGTTGTCAAGGTGAGTGGCTATCCCTGTGCAGGTATGTGGCTCCCTCTACCTAGCTTAACCACTAGCGTGCCTTTTGTGCTGCTGCAGGATTAATGGTCCCCTCCCTCCCTCCCTCCCTCCCTCCCTCCCTCCCTCTCCTTTCCCTTCCCCTTGGCTGACTGCAGGTGTAACGGGCACCTCCCCTTCCCTCTGCCCTATACAACCACCCCCTCCCAGTTTGACAATACATCTCCCCCTCTCCCACCCCCACCCTCACCCTCACCCTGGCAGGTGCGTGAGCATGCATGTTGTGGGATGTATTGCCTTGCCTTTGGAAGCCTAAGCATGATTGCAAACAGCAAGGACACGACAAGGCTTGTACCCCTCTTCACAACATCCCATCATATTTTCTCTATGCCAGGTGAGTGCCTTCGTCATGCAATACGCACGGCTTCCCAGGATGTCATGCCAGCCTCACCATAAACACGCTCCTTGCTTGCTGCAGGTCCGACGCCTTCAGTCATGCCACTAGCCTCCCTTCCCCTTCCCTACCCTGTCCCACCAATTCCACTTTCACCTCTCCCCAACCCCTGCTTCCCCCCTCCCCGTCACCTCCCCCCTGACATCCCAGCCCCCTCCCTTACCCCAGCAGACAGAAGTGAGCCCACCCCACCCTTGACGCTCAACCCTACCCTGGCTCTTCCACCCCCACCACTAACAACACCACTCCAAGGTAAGACCACTCCAAGGTAAGAGCCAACTCCACTCCAAGGTAAGAGCCAACAGGAAACCAACATGGTCAGCATGGAGCAGCACGGCATTAGCGGTGAGTGGGTCGCCGTTGCCTTTCAGTGTCCTAACTAATCCATCCTAACTGCTAGCACGCCCCGTGTTTGCTGCAGGTTTGACAGTTACACCAAGTCACCTTCCCCCTTACCCCAACATCCCTTACCCCGTCCTTACCCCAACATCCCACCCCCCGCCCCCCTCCCTCCCCCCCTCCCTCCCTCCCTCCCTCTCCCCTCCCCTCCCCTTACCCCCCTGACATCGCAACCACCTGCCCTCCCCTCCCTACTCTTCCACCTTGCACGCTCTACTGAGGTGAGGACAAAGGATGGTGGGTTGTAATGGATGGCTGCTACACCTGCCCCTCCATCTGCCAGCTCTACAACTCCCTACTCTATGGGTGAGTGCATCCAGTACCCATGTCCCATGTTCCCTATACAACCACCCCCTCCCAATCTATCCTCCCCGGCCCCCGCTCCCTCTCCCGCCCCGACCCCCGCCCATGCCCCCAACCCATGCCCCTACACAACCCAACCCAGGACCCTACCAAACCCAACCCATGCCCCTACCCCAACCCACCCCGCCTTCAAGCCACCCCGCCCATTTAAACCCAACTGAGCCTCCCGCCTCCCCGCATCCCGCCTCCCTGCCTCCCCGCCTCCCACCTCCCTGCCTCCCGCCTTCCACATCTACCCTCCATCCCCGCCTTCAAACCTCCACTCCCACCCCCTTCCCAGCAGCAGTCATAGCAAGCAGCCAAAAGGTAGGTAGGTGCTATAGTGCCCCTACTATCTGCTGCTGCTGCCCCCCTTGCTGTTGCTGCCCCCCTACTGCTGCTGCTGCCCCCCTTGCTGTTGCTGCCCCCCTACTGCTGCTGCTGCCCCCCTTGCTGTTGCTGCCCCCCTACTGCTGCTGCTGCCCCCCTTGCTGTTGCTGCCCCCCTACTGCTGCTGCTGCCCCCATGCTGCTGCTGCTGCCCCCCTACTGCTGCTGCTGCCCCCCTTGCTGTTGCTGCCCCCCTACTGCTGCTGCTGCCCCCATGCTGCTGCTGCTGCCCCCCTACTGCTACTGCCGCTGCCCCCATGCCCCCTACTGCTGCTGCTGCTACTGTTGCAGCCCCCCTGCAGCTGCTGCTGCTGCTGCTGCCCCCCCTACCTTGATTGCAGGTCTGATGATTGCAGGTCTGATGAACACCTCTCCTCCACTTTCCCTACACAACCACCCCCTTTCCACAGCCAGCCAGTACTGGTCACAGCCAGCCAGCCAGTACTGGTCACAGCCAGCCAGCCAGTACTGGTCAGCCAGCCAGTACTGGTCACAGCCAGCCAGCCAGTACTGGTCAGCCAGCCAGTACTGGTCAGCCAGCCAGTACTGGTCAGCCAACCAGTACTGGTCACAGCCAGCCAGCCAGTACTGGTCACAGCCAGCCAGCCAGTACTGGTCACAGCCAGCCAGCCAGTACTGGTCAGCCAGCCAGTACTGGTCAGCCAACCAGTACTGGTCACAGCCAGCCAGCCAGTACTGGTCAGCCAGCCAGTACTGGTCACATCCAGCCAGCCAGTACTGGTCAGCCAGCCAGTACTGGTCACAGCCAGCCAGCCAGTACTGGTCACAGCCAGCCAGCCAGTACTGGTCAGCCAGCCAGTACTGGTCACAGCCAGCCAGCCAGTACTGGTCAGCCAGCCAGTACTGGTCACAGCCAGCCAGCCAGTACTGGTCAGCCAGCCAGTACTGGTCAGCCAGCCAGTACTGGTCAGCCAACCAGTACTGGTCACAGCCAGCCAGCCAGTACTGGTCACAGCCAGCCAGCCAGTACTGGTCACAGCCAGCCAGCCAGTACTGGTCACAGCCAGCCAGCCAGTACTGGTCAGCCAGCCAGTACTGGTCAGCCAACCAGTACTGGTCACAGCCAGCCAGCCAGTACTGGTCACAGCCAGCCAGCCAGTACTGGTCACAGCCAGCCAGCCAGTACTGGTCAGCCAGCCAGTACTGGTCAGCCAACCAGTACTGGTCACAGCCAGCCAGCCAGTACTGGTCAGCCAGCCAGTACTGGTCACATCCAGCCAGCCAGTACTGGTCAGCCAGCCAGTACTGGTCACAGCCAGCCAGCCAGTACTGGTCACAGCCAGCCAGCCAGTACTGGTCAGCCAGCCAGTACTGGTCACAGCCAGCCAGCCAGTACTGGTCAGCCAGCCAGTACTGGTCACAGCCAGCCAGCCAGTACTGGTCAGCCAGCCAGTACTGGTCAGCCAGCCAGTACTGGTCAGCCAACCAGTACTGGTCACAGCCAGCCAGCCAGTACTGGTCACAGCCAGCCAGCCAGTACTGGTCACAGCCAGCCAGCCAGTACTGGTCACAGCCAGCCAGCCAGTACTGGTCAGCCAGCCAGTACTGGTCAGCCAACCAGTACTGGTCACAGCCAGCCAGCCAGTACTAGTCAGCCAACCAGTACTGGTCACAGCCAGCCAGCCAGTACTGGTCACAGCCAGCCAGCCAGTACTGGTCAGCCAGCCAGTACTGGTCACAGCCAGCCAGCCAGTACTGGTCAGCCAGCCAGTACTGGTCACATCCAGCCAGCCAGTACTGGTCAGCCAGCCAGTACTGGTCACAGCCAGCCAGCCAGTACTGGTCACAGCCAGCCAGCCAGTACTGGTCAGCCAGCCAGTACTGGTCACAGCCAGCCAGCCAGTACTGGTCAGCCAACCAGTACTGGTCACAGCCAGCCAGCCAGTACTGGTCAGCCAACCAGTACTGGTCACAGCCAGCCAGCCAGTACTGGTCACAGCCAGCCAGCCAGTACTGGTCAGCCAGCCAGTACTGGTCACAGCCAGCCAGCCAGTACTGGTCACAGCCAGCCAGCCAGTACTGGTCACATCCAGCCAGCCAGTACTGGTCAGCCAGCCAGTACTGGTCACAGCCAGCCAGCCAGTACTGGTCAGCCAACCAGTACTGGTCACAGCCAGCCAGCCAGTACTGGTCAGCCAGCCAGTACTGGTCACAGCCAGCCAGCCAGTACTGGTCAGCCAGCCAGTACTGGTCACAGCCAGCCAGCCAGTACTGGTCACAGCCAGCCAGTACTGGTCACAGCCACTGGTCGCTGAAATATCACATTGAGGTCGCCTTGCATTATAAGGGAATGAGATAGAGGACGGATGGAGTATCTTGGTTGATGCTACATAGCATGCGAAGCAGTGTACTATGTAATGTTAGTGACAGTGATAACAAACACACGTACATAGTAATCTCAATGACATTGCTTAGTGAGTGATAGCACATGCAATGTGTTACAGCGTGCTGTCCTCTTGTTGTAGTCGGTGCCTATACAGTACCTAACCAAGGCTCCCAGCCCTGACCTCAGTCCTTAGCCCTACCCTCCAACTATCATCCAATTGTCTGTAAGCATACTCGCATCATCCATAGGACTTGACATTATAGAGAGATGTTAACCCATTACAAGCGCATATGATAGCGCACATCGACTAGACATCGCACGTCAGAAAGACTAGGCAGTATTGAGAGTTGTCAACCCATCACAAGCGCACATTGTTGCGCACATCGACTGGACATCGCACATCGCACATCGACGTAGACAGCCGTTGGGGAGCTTCCAGCGAAGCGCTAAGACCAGCGATGCAAGTAGTACTATTGGGAAGGCTTGAATGTGATACGCGGAAACTTTGATATCTCCATGCCCTAACTCTGCCAAAGCTGACAACCAGTACTGGATGGCAACCAGTACTGGATGCCAACCAGTACTGGTTGAGGTCCAGTACTGGTTAGCAACCAGTACTGGACCTCAACCAGTACTGGTTGCCTCTCAAAACGGCACGACAGGCCAACGCTCGAATCTCGCCAGCCACTTGGAGTTGATTTTTTTTTTCAACAGCGTTGGCTTGCTTATGAGCAACTGCAGCCTTCCATCAAAAAAAAAAGTACCCTTAGGTGGCACCTATAATGCGATCTTTTCTGCGAGTGATTGGGACGATGAGTGCCTCACCCTTTTGTGTTCATTTGCACCAGACAGCGTGAACCAGCTGTGCACCTTGGGCAAGAAGCTGAGCGTGAAGATACTGAACGAGTATTGCAAGGCAATGGGGTTGTATATGCCAGCCAGCACCTTGCGTGCTGAACTACGGTTCCCTGGGTTCTGGAGCATCTGAATGAGCAGGCAGAGTGCGATTGAGCTGGCTGTGTCGTTGAGAAAACTGGGCTTCATGCAAGTGTACCGCAGCGGAGAACTCTGCATCCTGCGTTGTGGGTGTTGTGAAGCAGCACATGAAAGGCCCATCGCAAAAAGCGGAACCGTTCGCGTATCTGGCAGACTGCCGGTGACCGTGGGTGCCAGCAGCACGGGCGCGCACGCGCAAACGCGACGCAGAAATAAGGTGTCCCGCGTCAAATGGACAGCTCAACTTCGCAAATCAAATGTCTCTCACCTGGCACTCAAATGTCCCTTACGTGGTGATCCAATGGGAGGGGTAACCGGTTGTCTCTCATTGCATGTGGTCACCCCCCGCAAATGTGAGACGGTCTGGGGCGCGAATCTCCGTGTAGCTCGTGACAAAATTCTGACGCAGTCGGGTGTAACAGGCGTATGCGGCACCCAGCAGCCGCAAAACACTAGCTCAGATCGGCGCCCGCCCAAACCTGACCTGTGCTTTCCGCTCCTAAAAGACTCACGCACATCATAAGGCGAGGCTGGCAGTCCTTCTACGCACGCCGTAAGCCAAGGGCACAAGTGCAGTACGCCTGCTTGCATGTCAGTGCATGGAGCATATAGTTCGTGCATATGCGCACAAGTCAGCAAGCTGGCACCCCTTACCTCACTTACGTTGCGGCATGACTCTATGTAAATGTAAGCTGCCTTATGACAGCGCTACATCATCACTTGGCAATATGTTGTCGGGATGCCTCGGGATGGCTCTGGCTTTCAGTGTTACATGTGCCGTGGTGCCTCAACCTTCTTCCTCAACTTCAGCAGGCACATGTCACGCATCTCATTCTTTGATTTACTTGAAACCCCTCTGATGTTATTGTGCTTGCACCATGCTTTCAATAGGTCCTTGTTCGGTGTACCAAATTGAGGCATACCAGGGTTGTCCAAGCGCATGAGCCTAATACACTCTGCGTTCAAAGCAGCTTGCCTAGCAGCTTCCTTGTCTAGCAGCATGGGCATTGGCTCAAGAGGCATCGAACCACGGCACTGTGCACCACACGGCTGAGGGGGGTTGCTCATGCGTGCACCACAAGCACATGCCGTCATTGACCACATGAGCTCACCCTCGGTAGTAGCAGGAAGATACATGCTGTGTTGTGCACGAGACCCTTGTACTGTACCCTTGAAGCTGTCAGCATCCTCATCTTGCTTGTAGCACTCCTTCACCAACCCCTCATCCAATACCAAGCACTCCCTCCTCATCACTTTTGCCCTGTCCCGGTGGGCCTTGCATGCACCAACTTGGGATGCAGGCTCTGTGTGCTTATTATTGAAAGCAATATATTATTGATAATTGTTGAGCCCTACACGTGGCCAAGCCATCATGATCTGCCAGGACCATATCCCTGAGCTTATGCTTTAAGACTCCACCCTCCGAGTCATGCCTGCCCTTGAAGTGGGAGGTGGCACCATACGACCACCACAATGGCACAGACAAGTTCAGTGCCATGCGACGATGTTGTTGCAATGCTGGGGTACCTTTGAACTGCCCTGCACAACCATCAGACCACATGAACAACTCCTGCAAGTCCATGCCAGCGTTGTGCTTTAAGTGGGCAAATTGAGGCAAATTGAGGCAAATTGAGGCAAATTGAGGCATCACCTCCTGCTCCTTTTGCACCCCAGACTCCAGGTCAAGCAAAGCAAACCGGTTGAACAGCCTCAGTGGGGTCCTGGCAGGCTGTGCTGGTGGGTCTGGATGTGGTTGCAAGGCAGTCAATGCCTGATCCAGCTCATGGAACTGCTCTTGGAATTGTGCTACCAAGGCAAGCTCTGCCTCATAGTCAAACTGTGGCTGCTCTGGCTGGTGATGGTCGACCTGGGGGTAGCCTCCGGGTTGTTGTAAGGCACCACATTGCCAACACCTGCAAAACAAAAGACACATTACACAAGTTGTAGACCACTTCATTGGCACCTGACACATAGCTTCAACCACAGCCCTTACTACTTACTTGTGGGCAATGAAGGTGGGAGGTGGCTGCTGTGGCTGCTGGGTGGGGGTTGGAAGAGAGGGTCGGGGAGGGGCACTCCTACAAATTAATCCCTGCATTCTTCCCTGCGTTTTTGGCCAACCTCCTCCGATCGGGCTGAAAATTTGATAGATGGTGTTTTGCAGAAATTAAAACATATTGTTTTTTGAGAAAAAATTTCAAAAAACAATATGTTTTATCTTCTGCAAAACACCATCTATCAAATTTTCAGCCCGATCGGAGAAGGTTGGCCAAAAACGCAGGGAAGAATGCAGGGATTAATTTGTAGGAGTGGGAGGGTGGCAAGGGTGGCTGCAGCGGGGGGGAGGGCGGGGGGGAGGGGCATGGAGACACTTGATCCTGGTGCTGGTCATCCAGCTCGGGGGGCAGGGAGGTGGGAGGGGGCTGCTGCTCCAGGGTCTGGCCATGTAGAGAGTGTGGCGGGGAGGGGGGAGGAGGTGTGGGTGCCGGGGTGGGGAAAGAGGAGGAGGATGTGGAGGGAGGCAAGAGGGGGGGAGGGAGGAGGTGGGGTGAGGTGGGGTGGGGAGGGAGGGAGGAGGGGGGGAGGGAGAAGGGGGGAGGAGGAGGTGGCTGCCGGGGTGGGGAGGGAGGAGGGGGGTGTTGCTTCTGGTGCATCGTGACGCAATCTCTATGCGCCAGGGGGGCAAGCCCTGCACGTTGGCATGCATCTACCACGCAGCCCATCAGCACACTAGCGCGGCCAAAGACAATCCGGTAGCGGCCGTGGCACGCATCCTCCCCCACTCTCTCAACCGTCACAAACCCAATCTTATTCTTGGCTGCAGTCGTGAATCCACAAAGAGCACACAGTCTAGCATCTGGCTCATTACTTGCAACCCGGTGATGGAGATGGGGGTGATTTACGTATAGTATAATGTCGGAGGCCAAGCTGTTACGGGAAAATAACGGTCGAGGCTGGGTCGAGAGTTGCGGTAAACGTCGAGGCGCAGCCGAGACGTTTACGCAACTCAAGACCAAGCCGAGACTGTTATTTGGACGTGAACAGCGCTGGCCGAGACATTATGCGATATCCCTTTACATTACGAGCATACGGTGTTCTTGCCTTGTCATAAGAATGCCCCCTCCACCCTATCCTCTTAAGAAGCGCAAGCAGCAAGTGCACCAATGTGCAACTCGTGCAAGCCGTAGCTCGCATTATGATAGAGCTTGCACGGTGAAGCGCATGGGTGTAGCGGTAGACGACGTAGTAGCGAGGTTAAGAAAGTTGCACGCACTTTCCCAGTAATCGGGGTCAAGTCGCGCACTTTTCCCGTAATTGTGGGTTCAGTCGTGCACTTTTCCCGTAATTGTGGGTCAAGTCGTGCACTTTTCCAGTAATTGTGTCAAGGCGTGCACTTTTCCAGTAATTGTGTCAAGGCGTGCACTTTTCCCCGCGAGTCAGCGCTAATGCCGCGACCCTTATTAAACGCTACCCGAAGTCATGTATGAGGCCATCCACGCCTCAAGTCATCAATTTCAGCGTCCGAAGTGCCGACCATTACGGGGATATAACGAACTGTGATTTTCTCGTAATGGAAAGGGATTGATGGCATCCTGCACACACAATGCAACAGAGCTGTTTCGTAGCTAGGATGCATGGTAGGATTTCCCGTTGTTCATGTGCATGCGATGATGTGCCGGGCCGGCTTTCACCGGGCTGTCAGGTGTCAACGTGCGTGTGACAAGGTGTGGGTTGTTTACTTCTTAAGCTGAGCTTCTGTTCTGGTCTAGAGTCCCGTGGGGGAGGAGTTGAGATGGAGGACTGTACACTATGTAAGACACTACCACTACGCTATTCGGAAAGCGACGAGTATGTGGACAGCAGCAGCCACAGCAGTAGCTGCGAGTCCCTGCAGTTCTGGCAGCTTTGGCAGCATTTCAAACCAGGACGCAGCATGCATACTGGCGAAGCAAGACAACTGTTACATTTGGTTTCCGTGGTCCGATCATCCCTGTGCAGAACAATAATGAGCCTGCTCGCATCATCGCGGAGGCCGCTTTTTCTCGGTCATCCCGCAACCCAACCCGCAACTCAGAGCAGCGGAGCTTTAGGACGCCCGCTCTTGCGGAGTATCAGCAGCACCTGCGATATTGCGGAGTTCCTTTCAAAGGTTCGGCCCTGTCACCTGCGACTTGTCCCCTGCAACCTGTCACTTGCAGAGTCTTAGCTTGCCCGCAAGTGCATCAGCATGGCGAGTCTTCAGCAGCAGCGCTCTTAGCACCAGCGTTAACAGTTGAGGCTTCAGCATCCCTCCGCCTCACGGCGAGACCCTCCACAGCCCCGCCACCACCCCAGCCTTTATGGGAGTTCAGCGCGCCTGTAGCACACCAGCTGCATCGTTGCACTTCAACATTCCGCATTAAGCGAGAACCTCCACAGCCCCGCCACCACCCCGTCCTTACGGGAGGACATTGCACTCTTAGGCACTCACACGTGCAAGTTGCAGCTCACTACTGTGCCTTGAAACTGCAACCATCCTTTCACAACCTGCTCCTTGCAGAGTTGCATGCACCCTATACTAGGTGGAGAGCATACATACAACCTGCCCCTAGCAGAGCTCTAACACAACCTGCTCTATGCAGCGCATCATTTTCATCAACAGCTTGCTCAAGCAAAGCACACAGCCTACCACCACCATGATTGTCACTCCACAACCTGTTGGCATTAACCACAGAGCTGACACACATCAGTAGCACAACGCCTTCAGTTACAGCCTACACACCTGCTGTCCTTGCAGAGAGTAGGGCACCACCATACATCATGGCAGCTCACCCAGCAGCCTGCCAATACACCCAAGCCGCATAGTTGCACAACATGCGCACACTACCACAGCCCAGGTGTCCCCTTAGGTGTCCACACATCATGGCAGCAAAGCACCTTAGCCAGCAGCCTGCCATTACAAACAAGCCGCTAGCTTCATAGATAGCGCACAATCAAGCAGCCCAGGCATCCCCTGAGGTAGCTTACACACATCTTGGCAGCAAAGCACCCTAGCCAGCAGCCTGCCATCACACTCAAGCCGCATAGTTGCACAGCATGCGCACACTCTCACAGCCCAGGTTCTGCCTGAGGTAGCACACGTCATGGCCGCAAAGCACCCTAGCCAGCAGCCTGCCATTACAAGTCGTTAGCTTCACAATTAGCGCACATCGAGCAGCCTAGGTGTCCCCTAAGGCAACGCACAATCGAGCAGCCCAGGTGTCCCCTGAGGTAGCGCACAACGGCACGGGGCAAAGCGATCATGCATTTGCCTAGGGTTGCAGTTTCCATACTGCTTCTCTCATGTTCACTCATGCATGGGCCACACACTATGCAGTTAGGCACAGCAGCCTCTGCATGCCAGCAAACAGGTACATACGCCTAGGATCTTGATACGCCCCAGCTTTGGAACTCAAGTTACCTGAAGTGCACAGTATTAGCTTACCACAGCTGTACTGGCTGGCAAGCACGCCAGTGGCAATAGCAGAGCCGGGGGAGTCTGAGCATTCCCATGCGCACCGACCTGCAACACATGGGCATGAGTGTAGCACAGCACATGACCCCGCGATCATCCACTCTGGTTAGGGACAAAGCATATGTCTGCTTATATCCCACCAACTCTGTTCTAGCACTATGCAGCCAGCATGGATTGATCACCCATTGCAACCTGCGCTGAACACAGCTACCACATCTTCTGTTTCTCAGTTTCTGACATGATGGTTTCTATACCTGCCACCGGCTTTGGAGGAGAACGAAAACAAGACGAGATGGAGCCCAAGACTTCGGTTTGATAGTTCCAGCATGGTTCGCATGGATTTCACCGCATTGCGTGTCTGTTGCATGTAGCTTGTCTTTGCATGGAATTCTCTGAATACGCTTGTCTGTCGCGTAGCTTAATGCAAGACTATTGTTGCATCTTCTTACACTGGTTTGCATGTAGCGTTGCTTTGCATGACTGAGCCTGCCTTTGCATGATTGCTTCTGCCTGCCAATGTACTCAATGTTTGGCTGCCTAAGCCTTCAAGATGAGCTCCGGGACGTAGCTCTTTGGAGTGGGGGAGAGTGCAACAGAGCTGTTTCGTAGCTAGGATGCATGGTAGGATTTCCCGTTGTTCATGTGCATGCGATGATGTGCCGGGCCGGCTTTCACCGGGCTGTCAGGTGTCAACGTGCGTGTGACAAGGTGTGGGTTGTTTACTTCTTAAGCTGAGCTTCTGTTCTGGTCTAGAGTCCCGTGGGGGAGGAGTTGAGATGGAGGACTGTACACTATGTAAGACACTACCACTACGCTATTCGGAAAGCGACGAGTATGTGGACAGCAGCAGCCACAGCAGTAGCTGCGAGTCCCTGCAGTTCTGGCAGCTTTGGCAGCATTTCAAACCAGGACGCAGCATGCATACTGGCGAAGCAAGACAACTGTTACACACAACCACAAAGACACACCACATGGCACACGCCACAAAACATGCTTATCAATTAGTTCTAATTAATCAAATCTTAAGGCTCACGACAGTTGTGTGCTTCCCTCAGCTGCTCATGCCTGGCATGCGTTTCACAAGTGTTCACACGAACACCAAACTGACCTAGACAAGGTGAGGTAAATTACAACCTTACTCACCTCTTGCTCACTGCTTTCAAGAGCTGATTCGCTTGCTGCACTCCTGCTTGGAAGAGCCTTGGGCTGCTGTGGGTTTGATGCTGATCTTCACAACAGCCAAGCACCTGTGGAGGTCAGCAGATTTGGTTGCATGTGTTGACATTGTATGCAGAACGCACTAAGAAACAGCACCCCGTGCTTACCTGAGATGTATTCGCGAGTTGCCCAGTCCAACGGCAGCAAAGGCTGCTCGGCACGGAAATGCCCCGGCCACCAATTCATCTCTCCTGTTGCGACACGCATATAAACAGATGGAGAATGACTTGCGAAGCTAATCAAGTCGTCGAGACAATGCAGTACAATCGACAAAAGAGGGCCTAACCTGCTAGCGACACCGTTGTGAGATGTAGAGCCCAATGGTGGAAGAATTACATGCAGCGGATCAAAGACGGTGCCAAAAAGTGAATTGCGGGGCCAATGGCGGGGGTGACCCGGTCACCATGGGTGCCAGCAGCACGGGCGCGCACGCGCAAACGCGTCGCAGAAATAAGGCGTTCCGCGTCAAAATAACAACTGAACTTTCACCTGGCACGCCGCAAAGTAAAATGTCCCTTAGGTGGTGGTATAATGGGAGGGGTAACTGGTTGTCACTCATTGCATGTGGTCACCCCCGCCATTGGCTGTATGGAGAGAACCTCCGACTGGTGGCTTCCACTCGTACCTTGTCCACATGTCATGAAGTGGAAGCACACAGGCAAGAGCAACGCAAGCATCAGGTTAGTGGTTTAACAGCTTCGAGAATTACATTAGAACCGGAGATCAAATCAGTATCGCACCATGATGTTCACGATCAACTTGGAGGATACGCATGAGAACCAGATCGCATCAAGAGTCGTAACTTCCAAGACAAGATCCTCGACAATCAAATCTAACGTTCCGGGTTACAATCAGTCTAGATTAGATCAATGGTCAAATCGGAGTCGACCAGGTCACCCATTTGCACTCAAGTGTAATTGTCACAATCACGTTCAGTCCACCACAGCTGCACTAGCTGAAGTGTAAAACATATACTACACATCGCAATAGTACAATACAATCCACTCGTACATGTCGCTTTGGCGCTGCACATCACATGCTTGCAGTTTTCACTCCCCAACTTCCCTCACTTGATGCGCACAGCTTCATCCGGCTGCCAAGCATCATCAACAGCCTTCTCAATTGATGCGAATGGGCTTGCCGTGCTTGCGGTAGTAGATGTTGTCAGCGATGTAGAAGGTGATGAAAAACACTGGGCTGAACACCGACAACACGATGGCCGCAGCCGTCATGCCCGGCGTGATGCCCATCTCCACCTTGGTCTCAATGAAGTTTCCTGGCACTGCAGCAGCTGTCGCAGTAGCAGCAGACCCCTCTGTGCTCTCGAATGCGCACAGGTCTCTGCAGTAGATCTGCGCGTAACAACCATATCAATTGGTTATAATGGAAGTGACTGGTGGAGGCAGGGCATGGGCCACACAACACTAACAATCATATTCATCCAAAGCGACCTATGAAGTGACCAAACCCACTGTTAACCCTCACCACACCCAACCCACTGTTTGCCAGCTTCCCACCCATACAAAACAAAGCGTGGTGGTTGCACGCATGACATGCACTGCATCTGCTCGCCTCACTCACCCAGAGCATGCCGAACATGGTATAGGTGGACACTTGGTCAAAGGTATCAAAGTCGCCGATGAACTCCCCAGAGTTGGCCACTGGGTCAGCTGGAGCATTGGAGCCCACCCATTGGTTCACTCCCAGGCTCAGCTTGCAGTTGTCAGTCCACTGCAGCCAGCAAAGAGCAGCGTGCAGCAAGGTTAGCATACCCAGCTAACATGGCATGGCTGCAGGCAATGGGTACAAACTCAACAGAGGCTCCAAGCAGCAGTACTGTGCGGCATGACGCAGAGCATTGCGTCACATGCATGACAAGCCCAACTTGCCTACCATACACCTACCCGAGGGTAGGCCTTGTTCTTGGTGCGCCATGGCCTGTTCAAGGTCAGGCTGGAGGGTGCGATGCACAGCTTGCCCTGGAAGTAGGTGGGTGTCTGGTTGCGGAATGTAGCAATGCCACCATTAGCACCCTTAGGGTTGAACAGGGTGTACCGCATGCGCAGCAAGCCGCCGGAGTCCTGCAAGGCCAGGGTGAGCAAGTGAGTACATAGAATGGGGTGGTCGAGGTGGTGAATGCAGGCGGCAAGGCATAGACGAGCGATGCATTGTATTTTTGTGTATTACATTTTTGGGGGGGGATGAAAACATTGCTGGGATGCATCTGGTTGTATGAGTGACAGTGAGTTAAAATGGCAAACCCCTACCATTGAAGGGTGAAATGTTGGATTGTGCATAGAATGTGCACGAGCTTAGGAACGTGTAACTGATGGATGAGTGAAGCTGGAATTGCACAGTATGGCTAAGTACCCCCACCACTACGTGATATGCTCGTCAACCTGTCCAAACCGGCTGTGGCCAGCTAGTCACACCTCCCGTCAACCCCCCCCCCCCTTACGACAAAGAAGAATTGCAATTCCACACCAACTCTTGCACAGATTGCCATGCGGAATATAGCGTCGTAGTGTGGCTGCGGTAAGGCACATGCTCAGCTGGGTGGGGCTGTTGCCAACTATCTGTTGCTGCTAACTCTGTGGACCTCATGTAGGTTGACCCAGTAGCAATGAGTCGCTGGTTCACGCAATAAATAGTGCACCATGTGTGAGGAGGTGAACCTCATTCAGCATGGGGTCCATCACTATCAGCCTGGCACCTGTACAGGCACGGTTAGCCTGTGGGCAAACAGCCACCATGCAGCAAGAGGAGGCAAAACAATATGCAGCAGACAAGGCTACAGATGAGGGCAGGCACCTGCAGGCAGTAGCTTTGTACCGCTGCAAGCTAGCTAGCAACAAGCTGCCACCAACCACCTCAAAGTTGCTGAAAAACCAGCTGCAAGAGTTGTGGGTTGTGGTGGGCAATGGGCAGCCCACCGTGAAGCAAGTGCGGAACATGCACATAGTGTAACGTGCGGGAATCGTCAACCACGCACCCCACAGGTTGACCTAGCCTAGATGCCAAATACACGAGCTTAGAGCGGGGTAGCTCGTTGGGTTCTGAACCCACTGTTCCCATTACAGGGTCCATGTAGCGTTCCGATTCTGCACTAAGCGGATCGGCGCTAGTGTCACTGCTGAAGTGTGATACAGGCAGGTTAAGTGGTGGGCTGTACTGCTGCCCACCATTCGGGTTCGATCCCCGGAGGCCGTTCTATGTCTTAGCCTGGTTGCGCTGCAGCAGTCTGACACCTGTAACTGCGGTTAGCGTTGCATGGCGTTCACACACTGAAAAGATTTAAGGCGCGTTCTTTCTGAACGCTACATTGGTTTCCGTATTCCGATACCTCAGTGACTGGCCGCACCATGACTGACACCACGCCCAATGGCGAAACACCAGGCGCTGGCTCAGCCGGCGGTCCTGCGGGTTCCCAGGCCATTTTGGCCCAGGCCCTATCTGATCGCGAGTTTGCCAGGTCCCTGAGGGCGGCTTTGTTCCCCGACGGCTTTCCTGCTGCAACTCCGCCGCGGAATGGGCAGGGCGATGGCCCAGTCCCTCCAGGCGATGAAGAAGACGAAGAGGAGGAGCAGGATGAGGAAGAAGAGGCTGACGACGTCTCTGAGGGCGAGATTGACTTGTCTTCCGCAGACCAGCTGGCCCAGTCGCTGCTGGACACGCAGGACCAGCTGAAGGAAGCCAAAACCGAGCTGGCCAAGATGAAATCTCGCCAACAGCTGACAGATCGCACACTGGCTGCGCTGGCTGATAAGGTGGGTTTATTTCCTGGGTCCCCTCCCTCCATTCAGGACAGGCTGTTTAGTATGCGCACTCCGTCCCCAAGTCGGTCAGGTACACGCCCTGCGTGTATTCCTGGTACCTTCAACTCAGTCGGTGGGAGAGGCGGCGCTCTGCACCACCTCTTTCCCCAGGTTAATAGTCAGGCTCCAGCTGCTAAATCTGTGCCTGGCCCTGATAAATGGACAGACAATTGCACCAAGTCTCGCCGCAGGGCCAGTGCCTTCTGTGACGACTTAGAAGCACATTGCCAGCGCTTCAACCTAGACATTGCCTCTGTCTTTCCTGCATTCCTGTCCGGGGCTGCGCGTGATGCTTGATTGCCATCCATCCGTGCTGCTCATTTCGCACAAACCCGCACCGCACCTACCTGGCCTTACCTGCGACTGTCCTTTCTTGAGTATACAGGAGACGACTTGCGTGACGATCAGACTGATGCCCAGAAACAGCTACTTGAAGGCAGCATTCGCATGTCGTCCCAGCTCCTTCTCAATGAATATGTCACTGCTTTCAGGAACAATCTGCTGACTGCTGGTGTCCAGTGTATGGATGAGAGTTTGCTTGTCTCCCTGTTTATCAAGGGACTGACATCTGAGCTGAAAAAGGCAGTCCTAAGGGATTCTGCTCCTTTTCCTGCCTTCACCCTGGCTCAGGCTATCGATTCTGCCAGGCAGGCTCAGCGTGCTGCTGAGATCCTTGCTGAAGCAGTCGGCTCCAAGCGGCATGTTGCTGCGGTGCAAGCCAAGCAGCTGGTGGATGGCCTGGACAAAGCAAGCAACCCTCGTCCTCCTAAGAGCACCCAGAGCGACCCACCTGCCAAACCCCCCAGCTTCAGAGCCAGGGGCTTCAGGGCTGGCATGGCTGCTGGTCCTGCTGCTGGCTACCGTGTCATTCTGAAGCAGAAGGCTGAGGAGGCTGCTGAGCAGTCCAACATGAAGCCAGGCCAGTATTGTCATCATTGCTATGATCCTCGTCACCTAAAGCCTCTGTGTCCTTATAAGGACATGCCAGCTCTGGAAGCCAGGAAGCTATCTGGCTACCCTCGTCCTCCTGCTGATGCAAAGGCTGCAGGAAAGCGGCCTTCTGAGCAGCATGACTCTGAGCCAAAGAAAGGCAGGCTTGCGTCTGCCAATGGGAAGTAGGGTGTTGCCCAGCCAGGCCTGTGCCACGCCTGTGCTGTGGTACATGCTGATGAACCTGTCTTATGCAGCTGTGCTAAAGAAAGAAAGAAAGACTACTCCCCCCGAAGCTTCAGGGGGCGTGCACTAAGGAACCGCGCGCCGCTTCTGGTCTTTCACACCATGGGGAGGGCCCCCGCGGGCTGACGTATGCCTAAAGGGCGCTCTCACAGCACGACACGCCCCGGCTCGGAAACGTGTCTACCCTCCTGAGCTTCATAGGGAAT
The DNA here is from genome assembly GCA_030144725.1 of Haematococcus lacustris. NCBI lineage: Eukaryota > Viridiplantae > Chlorophyta > Chlorophyceae > Chlamydomonadales > Haematococcaceae > Haematococcus > Haematococcus lacustris. The sequence continues at coordinate 8,416,155 of JASKMD010000004.1, forward strand.
TAGCCTACTCCACTCCAGCTCCCACCCCGCACGATGGCGGGCACTGCCCTCAAGAGAGATCGATTGCGCCAAGTATTTCTGGCCCCTTGCGGGTGTCGATCCCCCGGCCTCTCGCAAGAAGAGGGAGGTTTGTAGCTACTGAACCACACCTGCTGCATGGGGTGCTACTGGCTTCGGGTCCTAACCCGGTTGATTGCAGCTGTGCTACTGATTTGACTGGGACTGAGCCCCAGCTGATGGTTGTTGATGGTGTTGCTGTGCATGCTATGAGCCAGCCTTTCCCTGATCCAACTGTTGATGGCCATGCGTTCTCTGAGCAGACTGCTGTGACAGCAGCTCAGAACTGTGGTTCCTGTTTCAGTGCTGCTGACCCCTGTGTGGGTCATATTCTCTCGTGTAAGACTGCCATGTGTTGTCCCCGTGCACCGTCTCAAGTCATCTTGGGGGTCTCTGGTCAAGACGACAAGGTGAGGTTCCAGTTTGCTGGCACCATTGATTCTCATGCCTGTCACATGTTAGCTGATAGTGGTGCTGATGCATCACTCATCAGTGCTAGCTTTGTTCAGCTGCATAACATCCCAGTGTTTACTTATCCCATGTCACTCAGGTTTGATGTTGCCAACAACCAGCCTGTGATATGTGAGCATTATGTCAAAGTGCAGCTGCGCATCAACAGCTTCTGCTGCATGTGCCTGTTGACTGTCATGCCTGATCTCGTTCATGCTTATGACGTGCTCCTGGGTGCTGACTGGTTGACTGTGCAGGGAGCCTTAGTCGACTACGTCGACAAGACTCTTACCCTGCGCACTCCCCAAGGTAATAAAACCTTGCACCCACACTCAGGTGACCAGAGTGCTGCTGGCCAGTGTGGTGCCACAAGGCCACCTGGATCCACCCACTCACTGCCCCGCCCACCTGCTGCTGTCCTGGCTGCTGTGTCCAAAGCCAATCCAAAGGCTCTTGTGACAGCAAAGCAGGCAGCCAGATGGCTGCGTAAGGGTGGCTCAGCCATGGTGGCTATGGTGTCTCTGGAAGACCTTGCCTTACCAGTAGACGCTGTGTCCCATGCACAGAGGCAGCACCTGCAGGAATTGCTTGATGAATACTCTGATGTATTCCAACCTATCACAGGACTCCCGCCAGAGCGTGCAGTAGGGCACTCCATCCCCTTGCAGCCTGATGGCAAGCCTCCAGCAAGGCCCAGCTATAGGATGTCCAAACCTGAACAAGATGAACTGCGTAAACAGATCACTGACTTGCTAGCTAAAGGCCTGATAGAGCCAAGCTCATCACCCTATGCTGCACCTGTGCTGTTTGTCCAGAAGAAATCAGGTGAGCTGCGCATGTGTATTGATTACCGCCAGCTAAATAAGATTACAATTAGGGACCAGTATCCTTTGCCACGCATTGATGATCTGTTTGATCAGCTAGCAGGAAAAACTGTGTTCTCCTCCCTTGATCTGCAGGCTGGTTATCACCAGATCCGCATCCCGGCTGAGGATGTCCCTAAGACCGCGTTCAGGACTCCCATGGGGCACTACCAATTCAAGGTACTGTGCTTTGGCCTGACAAATGCTCCTGCCACGTTCCAACGTGTAATGAATGAAGCATTTGCTGAGGTGATCAATGACTGTGCACTCGTGTACCTTGATGACATCCTGGTGATGTCCAAGGACAGTGAGGAGCACCTAGTCCACCTCAGGCGTGTGTTTGACTTACTGCGTAAAAATAAATTTTATGCTAAGCTATCTAAATGTGAATTTATGCAAAGAACACTGAAATTCCTGGGCCATATTATTAGTGCTCAAGGCATCTCTGTTGACCCGTGTAAAGTTACTGCAATCTCTGAATGGCCAGTACCTACTAGCCTCAAAACCCCGCAGTCTTTCCTGGGCGCTGCTAACTATGTACGTAAATTTGTACATAATTTTAGCACTATCGCTGCACCCCTCACTAACCTGACTGGCCCCAAAAAGGAGTCCTTCCCTTGGAAGGCATGGCCTCAGGCTGAGCTGGATGCCTTCAATGCTCTGAAGCAGGCCATTTCTAATGTGCCTATGCTCAAGCTTCCTGATCACAGCAAGCCGTTTCAGGTGCACTGCGATGCGTCCCTTGAGGGCATCGGTGCAGTCCTGATGCAGGATGGCTACCCTTTGGCGTATTACTCCAGGAAATTAATTCCCGCTGAGATTAATTACACCACGGGCGAACAGGAACTGCTGGCATTGGTATCTGCTTGCCAACAGTGGCGATGCTACCTGGAAGGGGTACCATTCACACTGTACACAGATCACAAGCCGCTCATCTCTCTGCCTACTCAAACTATACTCTCACGCAGGCAGACTAGATGGATGGAATTCCTGGCCCGCTTCTCATATACCATTGAATATCTACCTGGTATATCTAATCCTGCTGACCCGTTGTCACGCATTCCGGCAGCCCCATTGCAGACGTGTAAGGGCTCTGGTGCTGATGATGTGCGTAGTATTCTAGTGACGACTAGAAGCCAGCGTCGTTCTCAGGAGGGGGAGGAAACTTGTGCTGAGGCGCAGAAAAACAGTGCTGGTGATGCCGCTGCGCCACCCACACAACCACCACCAAGCCAAGGTGCTGGTGCTGCCGTCAGGCCACCCACTAAGCGTGTCACTTGGGCCGCTGACATACCAGCAGATGGAGAACCCAGTGCACCCAAACCACCAGGTCCTCTGTCAAACCTGCATGAGTGGTTGGTCAGAGCTTGTGCTGCTGATTCCAACTTCACCAAGCGTAGGAAGACAAAGAACTTTTACCTGGATGAACATGGCTTATGGAGACATAACAAACGACGTACCATTATTGTGCCCCGTGACAAACAGCTACGAGAGCATATCTTGCATGAGATGCATGATGCTAAGTATGCTGGCCACGTTGGGATCACTAAGACGTTGGAACGTGTCATGCGTGTGTTCTGGTGGAAACACTTACGCACTGATGTGCGTCACTATGTAACAACATGTGATGCATGCCAGAGAAACAAGTCGGTTACAGCTAAGCCATGGGGGTTCCTTCATCCTCTGTCTATACCTGGATACCGCTGGGAAGTCATGCACATGGACTTCATAACCAAACTACCGTCCGGATCACATGGATATGATTCCATCTGTGTATTCGTTGACAGGCTCTCCAAAATGGTGCATCTAGTGCCATGTAAGGAAAGCATGGATGCTCCTGAGTTTGCACAACTCTTCATTGATAAGGTATTTGTCCATCATGGACTACCCTCTGAAGTTGTGAGCGATCGGGGCTCCCTATTCGTGAGCAAGTTCTGGCAAGCTGTATGCAAGCTAATGGGCATGAAACATTCTCTTACCTCCAGCTATCACCCCCAGTCAAATGGGCAGGTTGAGCGGTACAACAAAGTGCTGGAAGAGATGCTTCGGCATTATATCTCTCCCACTCAACGAGATTGGCCTAAACACCTCTCGTTCGCCGAGTTTGCAATTAATAACTCATGGCAAGAAAGCATTAAGTCTACACCTTTCCTGATTAACTATGGACAGTCCCCAGTGACACCGGTGACCCATGAGTTACCTCGGCTGCCACCTCCCATGGCCCAGTTCTTCTCTGATGGCTGGGAGAAAGGTGTTCAAGAAGCCAGGAGATGTATGAAACTGGCACAAAGTCGGCAGTCAAATGATGCTAATCCACACAGGAAATCCGCGGACAGTATGTTCCAAGTGGGTGACCGTGTGCTGCTTAGTACCATGAACCTGCGTAATATGGTGGGCAAAGCCAGGAAGCTGCTGCCACGGTATGTGGGGCCTTTCAGGATTGAGGCTCATGTGGGTAGAGACGCTGTAAAGCTGACCCTGCCACAAGCCATGTCCAGGATTCATCCCGTCTTCCATGTGTCACTGTTAAGACCCTATGAGGGCAACTTTGGTCGTCTACCCCCCACTGAGCTGGGCTGGTTAGATGATTCCCCACAGTATGAAGTAGAGCGCATTGTGAACCACCGGCATGTGCGTGCAGGTAAAGCGAAGGAGTACCTCGTCAAGTGGAAGGGTTATGATGACTCTGACAACACCTGGGAGCCAGCCAGCAATCTAGCAAATGCCCCTGACTGCGTGAACTTGTATAAGGCTCAGCATGGCTTGCTGTGATTTAAATGTGGGACATGGGCTCCATGTGGTCGTGCTGGTTGCTTTGCTGCATGCTATGTGCCTTGGTGTGCTATGGGTCCAGTTGCTCATGTGAGCCTGGCTTGTCTTGTTCCCAGCGTCCACTGGCTCTGTGAGTCTGGGCTGAAGGGTCCATGGTGACCATAATCTCCAGAGAGCGACCTGCGTCCGGATGGGCAGGAGTTCCAAATTAGCGGTCATGTACTGCGAGTCCATGCCATGATGGCCTATGGGCGAAACGGCCATCCCTTAGGAGGGGGAGGAATGTAGCGTTCCGATTCTGCACTAAGCGGATCGGCGCTAGTGTCACTGCTGAAGTGTGATACAGGCAGGTTAAGTGGTGGGCTGTACTGCTGCCCACCATTCGGGTTCGATCCCCGGAGGCCGTTCTATGTCTTAGCCTGGTTGCGCTGCAGCAGTCTGACACCTGTAACTGCGGTTAGCGTTGCATGGCGTTCACACACTGAAAAGATTTAAGGCGCGTTCTTTCTGAACGCTACAGTCCAGGTATCTCATGGCCAACGTCACACTTGCATGCGCCCTACAACTGTAACACATAGCTGACTGGTTGGATGCTCTGGCGGTCCACATGTCACCTGTCACCAACTAGACCCATGCTTGCCATCACACACCTCAACAAGACACCTTGGCATGCCTTCCTGCAGCCGAATAGGATGGCACATGGTGGTAGTGAGAGGACATGAGCTTGGGGGGTTGCATACCCATGTTAGTGTTGCACGCATCGTCAGCGCCACATGAAACTTGGGCTGTAGTTTCATTTGGGTGCAAGCAGGCCACTAGCTAAGTGGCATACCATTTCATTAGTAAACATGGCTGTGGCATGGCTGGGCGTGCCATGGGCTTGTTGTGAAGTTGTCACTCACACCTCACTTGCATGTTGCAGCAACCTTGCCTACTGTGTAAATGTGTTTGCTACGGACACATGTGTGTGACAATGGTCGCGGATGGAGCCCTGGCTAGTGCTTGGCGCCAGTCACAGGAATACCGAATTCCGGTCAGTCGAGGCATGGGACATGGGATGGTGCTGCGCCACTTACTAGATACAACTAGGACTATAGATGCACCTCCCGCCACCGTCGCGCCCGACTGGACCGTCACGTGATGCTGCACGGTGCTGCGATAGGCATTCTGACCCGTACGACGTTATAACAGCTAGCACCCGATAGCAAGCTTGCGTCTCAAGCACAGGCTTCTGGCCAGGCACAACCATCAGCGGGATACAGCGCAAAAGGACGATTGCAATGCAGCAGGCGCAACCGCTGTCCGTGGCCAATCAAGTCTCCCGGTAACTCTTCCACCTGTGAGGTAGAATTACTTCCCGCTGTCAGGTGGAATAGCGCAACCGCCAAACCGCTGCCCGCACAGGTCGTGTTGCTCTATCTAGGGCCATCTGCAGCTCTGCGGACAAGACGGCTGCGCAGCAGGGTAAAGAATGCCCATGGTAATCCTCTCCAGTAGCCTCAGCGCCGGCAGCTCCTACCAGCACCAGACAAGGCGCACCAGCTGCAGTGCACAAATCAGCTGCTGGGCCAACGCTACGTCCGTACCAGCTGCTGCGGATGCTAAGGATGGACTGCGGTCCCAGCGGCCAACGCAGCTCGCGCAGTAGGAAACGGTCGCTCCAACCCAGGTATGAGCTGCGTTGTGCCCGTTGTTGCTGGTATCCCCGCACATGTTGTTGCTTGCTGCTGTTGTTGCACCTCACCAGCTCAAGTGCTTAATGCACAGCTATGCGCTGCATTGCTTCACTCCTATGTGTGGCATCGTCCTGGTTGTGGTGCTGGTCGACAGGTATGGCGATACAGAAGCGTATCACCCGTGAGCAGACATTGCCCCAAAAGGGGCAAAGCCATGTTGGAAGAGTTACAGGTGGAAGAGTTACCGGGACACTTGATTGGCTGCCCCGCAGCCAGCCCAGCCTATGCGAAGCCGACCGCAGCCAGCCCAGCCTATGCGAAGCAACCCACGACCAGCCAGAGCTCTAGGACCTCCGCATCCCAGTCCCGCCCCACCCCCTCCCAACCTTGCGTTGCCCCTTCCCTCCCTGCCCACCCCTGCCCCACCCCCTCCCACCCCTGCCCCACCCCCTCCCTGCCTTGCGTTGCCCCTCCCCTCCCTGCCCAACCCTGCCCCACCCCCTCCCAGCCCTGCCCCACCCCCTCCCAGCCCTGCCCCACCCCCTCCCAGCCCTGCCCCACCCCCTCCCATCCTTGCGTTGCCCCTCCCCTCCCTGCCCAACCCTACCCCACCCCCTCCCATCCTTGCGTTGCCCCTCCCCTCCCTGCCCAGCCCTGCCCCACCCCCTCCCAACCCTGCCCCACCCTATCCCAACCCTGCCCCATCCCAGCCCTGCCCCACCCCAGCCCATCCCTGCCCTGCCCTGCCCTGCCCTGCCCTGCCCTGCCCTGCCCTGCCCTGCCCTGCCCTGCCCTGCCCTGCCCTGCCCTGCCCTGCCCTGCCCTGCCCTGCCCTGCCCTGCCCTGCCCTGCCCTGCCCTGCCCTGCCCTGCCCTGCCCTGCCCTGCCCTGCCCTGCCCTGCCCTGCCCTGCCCTGCCCTGCCCTGCCCTGCCTTGCCCTGCCCTGCCTTGCCCAGCCCAGCCCTGCCCAGCCCTGCCCTGCCCTCCCCTGCCCTGCCCTGCCCTGCCTGTAGGTGTGTGGCAGTGCAGGCTGCATATAGCAGCAGGCTGTTGGTGTGCTACACTGCATGAGCAGCAGCAGTAGGAGCAGGCTGTAGTGCATGAGCAGCAGTGCAAGGACAGCTGCAGCAGCAGGCTGTGCGCTTGTAACAGTGCAGGTAGCAGCAGGCTGCAGGTGTGTTGCAGTGCATGAGCAGCAGCAGCAGCAGGCAGCAGTGCATGTGACGAAGTGCATGAGCAGCAGCAGGCTGTAGCGCATGAGCAGCTGTGCAAGGACAGCAGCAGCGGGAGGCTGTAGGTGTGTGGCAGTGCAGGCTGCAGGTAGCAGCAGGCTGTAGGTGTGCTGCAGTGCATGAGCAGCAGCAGCAGGCTGCAGTGCATGTGTTTTAGTGCATGAGCAGCAACAGCAGCAGGCTGTAGTGCAACGAGCAGCAGTGCATGGGCAGCAGCAGCAGCAGGTTGTAGGTGTGTTGCGGTGCATGATTAGCAGCAAGAGCAGCAGGCTGTAGTGCATGAGCAGTGCATGGACAGCAGCAGCAGGCTGTAGGTGTGTGGCAGTGCAGGCTGCAGGTAGCAGCAGTGCCCATCAGTCAGAGCCCATCAGTGCAGTCAGAGCCCATCTGAGAAGAATGTTGCATGGTACAAAAGCTTTCAAGAGGCTGTCCTGAGCGTCCGTTCAGTTCCATGCCACACAACGTGAATTGTAAGCTGTGAATGGTCAAGATGTAATGAAGAAAACGGTGGTGGTCATTAGCCGTGTATCCTCTTCTCAAACGATTCCTACGCCCCTTGTATGGACAACACCACCACGCGGTGATGCGTGGATGCTGCAAACGTAGTAGCCACCTGCTACATACCCCCTTTGCATGTATGCATCACGGTCATGCTTAGCAAGTGCAAGCCTGGCAGTGATCCACGCCCAATGTGCCACAGCTTGCTGGACCACGGATGGTACCTATAGTGGAGGCTCACCACGTCCAGCCATATGGTAGGGTGTGGTGCGCCACATGCCCCTTGTATTAACAACAACACACAGCTAGGTCCTGGAGACGCATCCATAACAATGTAGTGTGTGCATGTGGTCGGTGCTCGGCACTAGGGGTATCAGGCTGGCAGCTGCAAACACTTGCGTCTCGTGAGTAGTGCATTACATCAAGGCTTGGTAAGGCACGTTATGCTAGCAAGGGCAAGAACACGAGAACGTTACGAAGATGGGTTATCCGTACAAGCGGGCCATCCATGCACTAACCGGTTGTCAGCTTTACACAAAACATCCTACCCTCCCACTATTACATTAGAAGACTAGGTATCATTGAGACTTCAAGGCTGTGTGACGTACGCTTGCATCAACATGATGTTGCATACTCAACATGACTTTACAGGAGCCAAAGTTATGATGCATGGCAAGTACATGACACACATCACCCTAACCCTTTTCAATGCCATTCACAAAGCCAAGCAGCCCAATGCCTCGTCATCATCTGTGGGTGCTATTATCCACACAGCAAGGAAGTCAAGAAGCGCAATTGTTTTCACTTGTCCCACAGGGGCCAAGGGGCAGGTGGCCAGTAGGGCTGAGCCCGGCTAGGCTAAGCAGAGGCAGTGTTGTGGCAGGTAAGCGGGAAATGGTAGAAAGGAAGGGGAGAGGAGGTGCCCATCAGACCTGCAACCAAGGGGCATGCACATGAGGGAGGAGGTTAGGCTGGGTATTGGGTGTCAGCCACTTGCCGGCAGGCGATTAGCTAGAAAGGGACGAATGAGTAGGGGCAGGGAGAAGAGGGCTACTACTAGCTCTAGGCTGCCCGCTGGGGTGGGTAACTTGGTGGGAGTGGTTGGACAGCAGAGGGAAGGAGCAAGAAGCCAAGGGGCAGGAGGCCAGCTGGGCTGGGCTGGGCTGGGCTGGGTGTCAGCCACTTGCCGGCAGGTGGTTAGCCACTTCTTAGAGGGGTTAGGGAGAAGAGGGAGAAGGGGGAGAAGAGAGGGCAGGCAGGAGAGGAAGAAGAGGAATGAGATTGGGCAGGGAGAAGAGGGACAAGAGGGGGCTTCCTCCTGGCTGCTGGGTAGGATAGGGAGGGGACCACGATGTCCTGGGGGAGGTGAGGGGGAGTGGGGAAGTGGGGGCGTAGGAGACTTTGGTGATGGGTAGGAAGGGGGAAGGGGCTATGTGACTGTTACACCTGCAGCAAGCAAGGGGCACGCTTGTGATCAACAAACAAGGACATGCATGACTAGAAGTGGGCAGGCTGGCCAAACACCCTGACAACGCCTGGCTGCCGCTCCTGGCTGTGCTGTGCTGGGAATGCTGTGCTGGGAATAGACACACAGATAGGCACACATGATGGGACACACAGATAGGAACACGCAGGCACAAGCACAGGCTAGCACGAGACATGTGTACCTGGACATTTCTAGAAGATTGCCGACACTGCTGACTTGCATCGACATTTCCGCTGCTCCTGCCGCAACTGCCGCCGCTGCTGCCGCTGTTGCCGCCACTGCCGCTGTCGACGCCTGTTGATGTCTCTCTCGCCTCTGCCACTGGTGCTGCCCCTGTGCCACTGGTGCTGCCCCTGTCCCCCACTATCTGCCTATCCATTCTGTGCTTGCCATCGTTGTTACAAGGGCCTACTCCTGTTGTGCTGCCGCCACTGCTGCCACCATTGCTGCTGCTGCTAGCACCGCCTCCCCCACTGCTGCCGCCATCACATCATGCGCCTTGGGCGGGCATCTGCACAAGCACCAGTAGGCACAAGCATGGACATATTCTTCCCTGTTGATAAGCAAAGCATGCCTTTCTCTGATACTCTATCCCTGCTGCGTTTGCCACTGCAGCCCTGAGTGTATACTGTTGTCTTGCCTGGCTGCCGCTGCCCCTCCACTGCCTGCCTACCTAAGCTGCATGCAACCCGCATGCCCCTGCTGTTGTGCCTGCGTACTCCTGCAATGCTGCCTGCCTACCCCTGCTGCACCTGCCCCGGCTGCGCTTCATACCTGCCCCTGCCCCTTGTGGGCCAGCTGTGCTTACTGCATGCTCCTGCTGTGATGCCAACATGGCTTTGCCCCTTTTGGGGCAATGTCTGCTCACGGGTGGTACGCTTCTGTGTGGCCACACCTGTCGACCAGCACCACAACCAGGACGATGCCACACATAGGAGTGAAGCAATTCAGCGCATAGCTGTGCATTAAGCACTTGAGCTGGTGAGGTGCAACAACAGCAGCAAGCAACAACATGTGCGGGTATACCAGCAACAACGGGCACAACGCAGCTCATACCTGGGTTGGAGCGACCGTTTCCTACTGCGCGAGCTGCGTTGGCCGCTGGGACCGCAGTCCATCCTTAGCATCCGCAGCAGCTGGTACGGACGTAGCGTTGGCCCAGCAGCTGATTTGTGCACTGCAGCTGGTGCGCCTTGTCTGGTGCTGGTAGGAGCTGCCGGCGCTGAGGCTACTGGAGAGGATTACCATGGGCATTCTTTACCCTGCTGCGCAGCCGTCTTGTCCGCAGAGCTGCAGATGGCCCTAGATAGAGCAACACGACCTGTGCGGGCAGCGGTTTGGCGGTTGCGCTATTCCACCTGACAGCGGGAAGTAATTCTACCTCACAGGTGGAAGAGTTACCGGGAGACTTGATTGCCGTGGCCTATGGGCTCCGTTCGTCAAAATTTGAAATTTCCTCAGGGCGTGTCACAGCTGAACCTCATGTCCAATACATGACCAACATGTGTTGGCTCATGGGCTTTGAAACTAGAGACCACGGCAGAAGCACACCAGTGGCAGCAACATCAAGCCTCTTGTCTGCTAGGCTCCAAGAGGTGGGCTAAACCACCACCTCTATACAGTCCCACTTTGTTGCTGCCAGTCTGACGACCCTTCGAATTGAATCGAGCTCTCCAGCCTTGCGTCACCGGCTAGGGAACTGAACTGTGGACCCCCTGCCAAGTTCTCAACTCTTGTCGAGTGTTCCCAAGAGGGTTTTTAGGAGCTGGCGTGTACACATGCCTACAGGCATGGGCTTGTCCTCCAAATCCCACCCCTACAAATGGAAGGGGGGCCATGCTGCCCGCTGTGCGTGTTGTGTGAAGTCTACGCCAGCTGGCAGGACTGCCCAGGTAGAGATTCATGTGGTGGGGGAGGCAGCTTTCTATAGCTCTGGATGCAGTCATGCAGCCACCGGCCAGGTCACAGCCAAGATGTACGAAATCATGACGGCCCGCAGCAACGTGGAGTCTCCACAGGTTCCATTGGCCCACAGAACCTGCGTTGAGGCTGTTGTGGCCAGCAGCTGGGCCAGCAGCTGCGGGGGCAGGATCCAGCCAGCCAGTTGCAGCCCTTGCCCCGTCTCTTCTCCACACCCACGGAAGCAGTTGCACAGCCTGGGCCAGCCCATGCGCCCTGCCCCCACCATCTCCCAGACCAACCACCCTCGCACCCATCACAGTCCCAGCTGCAGGGTGTCCAGCCAGCACCACCCGGCCCTAGCGGCACTGCTGCACCTATCGGTGCTTTTCATCCTCACTAGGCCTGCCACCCACCCACTGACCTCACCTGCTGAGGAGCAGCAGCCCATCATGTGAGTGCCCCTGCTGGATGATGTGCTAACTAGGCAAGCCGGGTGCACAGCACCAGCTGCACACTCAAACTGCAGCCTGTTTTGCCACTCCACCTAGCACCTAGCACCACCCTGCACCAGCCCTGCCCTGCACCAGCCCCGCCCCGCTCTGGCTATGGCCATAGCCTGACCTTCGCTGACCTGCCCTGCCCGTCATTTGCTGTTGCAGTTCTCCAGCAGATACATCAAGTACCCGCACTGTTGCGCCTTCACATTCACCCTTCACCCCCTCCCCTCCCTCCCCCCTCCCCCATCTCGGTCCCACCACCTCCCAGCAAAATCCAGCCCCTGAGCACCACAGCTATGCGGTAGTTGTTTCTGTGTCCTTGTGAGCTTGGCCATCAGCCTGGCCTTGCCTGCTCTCTGCGCACTTGCCAGTGTGGTGGAGCTAGTGTGGTGGAGCTATGGGGCTACAACACACTTCAAGGGCAGGCATGCACTCGTGCAAATTAAGGGCTGGCTGGCTTTAAAAACTTGAGAGTTCAGGTCTAAAACTTGGCATGTAGGTTGTTGAGACCTAGGGGAGGTCAAGACTCTCTTGGGCCAAAGTGTAATTCTCACTCGGTGTCGAGTTGTTGGACCAGGTGTGGGGCTGTGACCCTGATTTTGGCTAAGGGAGTTGGCACCGAGTGATCAAAGTGTCTTTTCATGAAATGTGAGTATGAGAGGTTGTAGAGGGTGGTTACAGCTGCCCAACCTAGTAGGTAGCATGCAAAAAGTCCAAGCCAGTGATGAGCTATGGCCCGTGTCCTAGGACCCTGCGCAGGGTCCTAGCGTCACCATGGTCGTAGGACCCTGCGCAGGGTCTTGGCGACCCTGCGCAGGGTCCTACTGACCCTATGAGTCAAGAGTTTTCCAGGTTTTGTTCTGACCCTGTGTGCCAGGACCTTGTCAGGCTTCCCGCAGACCCTTTGCAAGGTCCTGTCGTTTCTGTTTGGTATCCTCCCGACTCTGTGTGCCAGGACCCTGCGCAGGGTCCTACGACCATGGTGACGCTAGGACCCTGCGCAGGGTCCTACAGACCCTGCGCAGGGTCCTGGAAACCCTGCGCAGGGTCCTGCTGACCCTGTGTGCCAGGACCCTGCGCAGGGTCCTACGACCATGGTTAGAATTAGAATTAAATATTAGAACAACTATTTTGTAGGTTTTTTTTTGTAGGGTCCTACAGACCCTCTGCAGGGTCCTGCTGACTGGCAGAGGTCGGTGGCATCTGGATGAAAGCCATAATGAAAATTTCAAAAAAATTCGCGCAACATGGCATGCAACCATGCAGCCTTCTTGTCACCCAGCCAACTTGCAACGTCCCTGCTCTACAACACGCCTAGCACAAACGCGATGTACGTGCTCTACATTGCGACATCTCGTACTGCCAAGTCGATGAACAACGCCTAAGGTGCGTCTCTAGCTAGTAGCGACTTCCAATTGCAATGAGTCAGCTCCACGCATTCAGAGCCTCGTAACTCAGCTCGCAGCCAGGCCCAAAACTATGCTCGCTTCCAGTCACATCGCACCTAGCTAGCTAGCTCAGACACGCAACTTAGCCGCAACTTAGCCTAGCCAGCAGTGCAGCCCCAGCCACTTCCCCTACCATGAGGCAGCCAACCCGAATGCTAGGCGTACAACCATCTACGTCGCTAGCTCAGCCACGCAGTCCAGCTACTTCACCAGCATCGCAGCCATCCACACAACCTCGCAACCTCGATATGTTACAGCCACGGAGCAACGCAAAAAGCCAACGTAGCAAGCCTAGCCACGCATCGACACACAACGAGCGAGCCTCGCCGTCAGCCATGCAAACATCCATGCGAAGTTGTCAAGGTGAGTGGCTATCCCTCTGCAAGTATGTGGCACCGCTTAACATCTGGCATGCCTTTTGTGCTGCTGCAGGATTAATTGTTTGGCCCTTCCCCTTTGCCACCACCACCTCCCAGGCCGTCGTCGCACCTTGCCCCACTCCCTATCCTACCTTGCAGCCTGGAGCAACCTCCTCCTTCCCTCCCTCCTTCCCTCCCTCCCTCACGCCCTTTCTCACGCCCTCCCTCACGCCCTCCCCCCCTCTACATGTCTCTACAGGTGGCTACAGGTCCCCTTACCTTCCTGACCTACCATTCCCCTTCCCTTCCCACTCGCCCTTGACCTCACCCTCACCCTCACCCTCACCTTGGCAGGTGAGTAAGCATGCATGTTGTGGTTCGTATTGCCTTGCATTTGGGCGCCTATGCTGGGTTGCATTAGAGAAGCCACCAGCAAGGATACGACAAGGTTTGAGCGCTTGTACACCTCTTCGCAACACACACAACGAGCTAGGAGCGGTAGCCAGGACTTCCGGTGGGTGCACATGCTCTGGTGGTGTCAGCCTACCCAGCCCAGTTCTGGTCATGCATGTCCTTATTCATCTGCTTGCTGGCTTATGTTTGCTTGCAGTTGTTGACAGCTTGAGTATGACAAGTGTAGCAAGGCTTGGTGATTGCAAGCAAGGTGGTAGCGGCGTGACATGGAGGGGGGCATTGAGCATAGCTGTAAGTGGCCAGTCCCTGCACATGAGTTGTCACCAATGCCAAGCCTAACTGCAAGGATGCCTCTTGCTGCCGCAGGTCTGATGGTCACACTGCTGCCCCTTGCCCCCTTCTCCCTTCCCCCTGCCCTGCCCAATCCCACCACCACCACATCCGAGTCTGCCACCTACCTCCCCTCCTCCCCTCCTCCCCTCCTCCCCTCCCCTCTCCTCTCCCCCACCCCATGGCACCCAGCAGCCCTTGGCGTAGCAGCATGGAGCGGGCAGCCTGGAGCGGGCAGCCCGGAGTGGGCAGCCTGGAGCGGGCAGCCTAGAGCGGGCAGCCTAGAGCGGGCAGCCTGGAGCGGGCAGCCTGGAGCCAAGCCTAGCCCAGCCTAGCCTAGCCTAGCCCAGCCTAGCCTAGATCAGCCTGATTTGGTGCCATGGGGCATAGGCAGCAAGGCAAAGTGCTTAGCAGTCCCGTGATGAGGTGTTAGCCCATAGCAAGTGCATCCAATCCTTGTGGTTGTGCACATGGCATAGGTTGTGAGTAAGGCATGAGTCGTTGTGTTGTTGTTGTTGTTGTTGCAGTGTATTGTGTTGTGGTGTTGTGTGGTGTTACCATCTTGCATCAATGCATGTGCTCGGCATCAGCAATGCAAGCCGTTTGTAGTGGTGTTGCATACGTTGTAAGGTTGTACCATAAGACATGACATGGCAGGTTTGCGCGTGCAAGGTGAATGTCATGATGGCTTAGATGACATGCACGTGAGCAACAAGAGGGAGAGTGCATGAGGGGTCATGTTGTAGTAGCAAGTACAAGAATCATGCCTTGTAGACCCTGTAGACTGGTCAGCAAGACCCTGTATAATGATCGGCAGGACCCTGTAAAAACTGCCATCAGAACCCCGCACAGGGTCGCCAGGACCCTGCGCCGGGTCACCAGGACCCTGCGCCGGGTCACCAGGACCCTGCGCCGGGTCACCAGGACCCTGCGCAGGGTCACCAGGACCCTGCGCCGGGTCACCAGGACCCTGCGCCGGGTCACCAGGACCCTGCGCCGGGTCGCCAGGACCCTGCGCCGGGTCGCCAGGACCCTGCGCCGGGTCACCAGGACCCTGCGCCGGGTCACCAGGACCCTGCGCCGGGTCGCCAGGACCCTGCGCCGGGTCACCAGGACCCTGCGCCGGGTCACCAGGACCCTGCGCCGGGTCACCAGGACCCTGCGCAGGGTCACCAGGACCCTGCAAATGGTCAGCAGTACCCTGTAAAAACTGCCATCAGGACCCTGCGCCGGGTCACCAGGACCCTGCGCCGGGTCCCCAGGACCCTGCGCAGGGTCGCTAGGACCCTGCAAATGGTCGTCAGGACCCTGCAAATGGCCGATGCGCTAGGACCCTGCGCAGGGTCGGCAGGACCCTGCGCAGGGTTTTTTCGGATTTCAAATGGTTATAACATCGCACGAACTTTGAGTTTTTCAATGACAACAACGGCGTTGAGTCGGCCTTTCCTGGGGCTATCTGCGGTATGCCTCCCGGGAGAAATGGTCCTGGTGACTTCCGGCCTTAATCGGCGCGAGTGTGGTTCAGAGGGAGGGGTGGTGAAGCAGTGGCTGAGGGGTGAGATCCTGGCTGACCGTGTCGGGATGTGCAATGCATCAGAGCTTGTGCATCACTGCCATGCATATCACAAGCCTGCTACTGCTACTGACCCCAGCTAGGCTTATTGTGCTCGAGCAAGTGTGGGTCATCGGTGGTGCTTGGAGCTCAGCGCACAGGAGGTAGAGCTTTGGTCACCCCCGCCATTGGCTGCACCCCCATCGCTCAAGAGATAACTTTCTAACTCATTTCTGCACGGATGAGGCCGCCGATTTGTGCGATGAGTTGCTGATGGCCCGAATAGAGTGCAGCCAGCCCCAGCGTTTTGCCGGGTGGCTGGCCCCCAACACGCGACGTGTTCTGGAGCGTCGCAGACACATTTAGCGACGGCTATAGGCAGCCTGGACCCAGAGCGGCGTGAATGGCGCATCCTGACTGGACATGCCAACTTTTCAGGTTAGCACGCATCAGTGCTGCAACGTCCTAGCACGAATCGAGACCCTCCCCCAAGCTCACTTGCTGCTTCCCGGCCTGTTTCCTTGACCCCCGCTCCAAAGTGTCACCTTTTGTCATCAAACGGCGCCTCTGCAGGTCGATGGCATTGCGGGTTGGGAGCGTGACTGCGATTGCGGATTGTTGCTGAAAACAGGTTCAGTCCACATGTTGCAGCCATTTTTAGGTTGCACACAATTTCCTGATTACTGGTGCTTGTGGCTTCTGAGCAACCTCGAACGGCAAAAATTAGTGAAAAACATGCAGACACTGAGCTGGGAAAAGTGTTTGCCGTTGTGCAGGCCTGTAATTACTCCTACAAATTAATCCCTGCGTTTTTCCCTGCGTTTTAGGCCAACCTTGTCCGATTGGACTGAAGTTTTGATAGATGGTGTTTTGCTGAAAATAAAACATATTGTTTTTTGAGAAAAGTTTTCAAAAAACAATATGTTTTATTTTCTGCAAAATACCATCTATCAAATTTTCAGTCCAATCGGACAAGGTTGGCCTAAAACGCAGGAAAAAACGCAGGGATTAATTTGTAGGAGTGAAACGCCATGGTTAACAAGAAAAGGGGGGCAAAGGCTAGATGTGCCGGTGCGCAACACTCCTACAAATTAATCCCTGCGTCCGTCCCTGCGTGTTGACCGACCTTGTCCGATCGGGCTGAAGTTCTGATAGATGGTAGTTTGCAGAAAATAAAACATATTTTCTCTGATTAAATATTTTAAAAAAATCAAAGGCGGCTGCGCTGTGGCCCTGTGGCTAGAGTGCAGGGATGAGTGCAGGGATAGGTTGCGGGCCACAGCGCAACAGCTGTTGATTTTTTCAAAATAATTTTCTTGCAAAATATGTTTTATTTTTTGCAAACTACCATCTATTAAAATTTCAGCCCGATCGGACAAGGTTGGAAACACGCAGGGACGGACGCAGGGATTAATTTGTAGGAGTGAAAAAGCGAGGGAGGTTATGGCACAGCGCAGGGCTGCTGAGGCTGAAGCCAAGGCCCAGGCTGGTGCTGCTGAGGCTGAGGCCCAGGCACAGGCTGATGCTGGTGCTTATGAGGCACAGTTGCACCAGCTGCAGCCTGAACTGCAGCAGAGGGAGCAACAAGTTACTGACACCGAACGCTTGCAACATCTACAGCATCAGCTGCAGGACCTGCAGCAGGATGAACTTCAACGTAAGGAGCAGCAGGTGGCTGAGCAGCAACAGCAGCTGCAGCAGCAGCAGGCAGACATGCACCTGAGGGAGCAGCAGTTGGCTGAGCAGCAACACCAGCTGCAGCAGCAGCAGGCAGACATGCGGCAGAGGGAGCAGCAGGTGGCTCAGCAGCAGCAACAGGTGCAGCAGCAGCAGGCGGACCTGCAGCTGAGGGAGCAGCAGGTGGCTCAGCACCAGCAACAGGTGCAGCAGCAGCAGGCGGACCTGCAGCAGAGGGAGCAGCAGGTGGCTCAGCAGAAGCACCAGGTGCAGCAGCAACAGGCGGACCTGCAGCAGAGGGAGCAGCAGGTGGCTCAGCAGCAGCAACAGGTGCAGCAGCAGCAGGCGGACCTGCAGCTGAGGGAGCGCTAGGTGAGGGTGGGCTAGAGAAGTTGGTGGGTGATGCCCAGAATGCCAGGGCTGCTGCAGGCGCTATAGGAGGGGGAGTTGCTACAATAGGAGGTGCCGCTGGGGGTGCAGACGTGAGGGTTGACTGCAAGCTAGCTAGCAACAAGCTGCCACCAACCACATCAAAGTTGCTGAAAAACCAGCTGCAAGAGTTGTGGGTTGTGGTGGGCAATGGGCAGCCCACCGTGAAGCAAGTGCGGAACATGCACATAGTGTAACGTGCGGGAATCGTTAACCACGCACCCCACAGGTTGACCTAGCCTAGATGCCAAATACACGAGCTTAGAGCGGGGTAGCTCGTTGGGTTCTGAACCCACTGTTCCCATTACAGGGTCCAGGTATCTCATGGCCAACGTCACACTTGCATGCGCCCTACAACTGTAACACATAGCTGACTGGTTGGATGCTCTGGCGGTCCACATGTCACCTGTCACCAACTAGACCCATGCTTGCCATCACACACCTCAACAAGACACCTTGGCATGCCTTCCTGCAGCCGAATAGGATGGCACATGGTGGTAGTGAGAGGACATGAGCTTGGGGGGTTGCATACCCATGTTAGTGTTGCACGCATTGTCAGCGCCACATGAAACTTGGGCTGTAGTTTCATTTGGGTGCAAGCAGGCCACTAGCTAAGTGGCATACCATTTCATTAGTAAACATGGCTGTGGCATGGCTGGGCGTGCCATGGGCTTGTTGTGAAGTTGTCACTCACACCTCACTTGCATGTTGCAGCAACCTTGCCTACTGTGTAAATGTGTTTGCTACGGACACATGTGTGTGACAATGGTCGCGGATGGAGCCCTGGCTAGTGCTTGGCGCCAGTCACAGGAATACCGAATTCCGGTCAGTCGAGGCATGGGACATGGGATGGTGCTGCGCCACTTACTAGATACAACTAGGACTATAGATGCACCTCCCGCCACCGTCGCGCCCGACTGGACCGTCACGTGATGCTGCACGGTGCTGCGATAGGCATTCTGACCCGTACGACGTTATAACAGCTAGCACCCGATAGCAAGCTTGCGTCTCAAGCACAGGCTTCTGGCCAGGCACAACCATCAGCGGGATACAGCGCAAAAGGACGATTGCAATGCAGCAGGCGCAACCGCTGTCCGTGGCCTATGGGCTCCGTTCGTCAAAATTTAAAATTTCCTCAGGGCGTGTCACAGCTGAACCTCATGTCCAATACATGACCAACATGTGTTGGCTCATGGGCTTTGAAACTAGAGACCACGGCAGAAGCACACCAGTGGCAGCAACATCAAGCCTCTTGTCTGCTAGGCTCCAAGAGGTGGGCTAAACCACCACCTCTATACAGTCCCACTTTGTTGCTGCCAGTCTGACGACCCTTCGAATTGAATCGAGCTCTCCAGCCTTGCGTCACCGGCTAGGGAACTGAACTGTGGACCCCCTGCCAAGTTCTCAACTCTTGTCGAGTGTTCCCAAGAGGGTTTTTAGGAGCTGGCGTGTACACATGCCTACAGGCATGGGCTTGTCCTCCAAATCCCACCCCTACAAATGGAAGGGGGGCCATGCTGCCCGCTGTGCGTGTTGTGTGAAGTCTACGCCAGCTGGCAGGACTGCCCAGGTAGAGATTCATGTGGTGGGGGAGGCAGCTTTCTATAGCTCTGGATGCAGTCATGCAGCCACCGGCCAGGTCACAGCCAAGATGTACGAAATCATGACGGCCCGCAGCAACGTGGAGTCTCCACAGGTTCCATTGGCCCACAGAACCTGCGTTGAGGCTGTTGTGGCCAGCAGCTGGGCCAGCAGCTGCGGGGGCAGGATCCAGCCAGCCAGTTGCAGCCCTTGCCCCGTCTCTTCTCCACACCCACGGAAGCAGTTGCACAGCCTGGGCCAGCCCATGCGCCCTGCCCCCACCATCTCCCAGACCAACCACCCTCGCACCCATCACAGTCCCAGCTGCAGGGTGTCCAGCCAGCACCACCCGGCCCTAGCGGCACTGATGCACCTATCGGTGCTTTTCATCCTCACTAGGCCTGCCACCCACCCACTGACCTCACCTGCTGAGGAGCAGCAGCCCATCATGTGAGTGCCCCTGCTGGATGATGTGCTAACTAGGCAAGCCGGGTGCACAGCACCAGCTGCACACTCAAACTGCAGCCTGTTTTGCCACTCCACCTAGCACCTAGCACCACCCTGCACCAGCCCTGCCCTGCACCAGCCCCGCCCCGCTCTGGCTATGGCCATAGCCTGACCTTCGCTGACCTGCCCTGCCCGTCATTTGCTGCTGCAGTTCTCCAGCAGATACATCAAGTACCCGCACTGTTGCGCCTTCACATTCACCCTTCACCCCCTCCCCTCCCTCCCCCCTCCCCCATCTCGGTCCCACCACCTCCCAGCAAAATCCAGCCCCTGAGCACCACAGCTATGCGGTAGTTGTTTCTGTGTCCTTGTGAGCTTGGCCATCAGCCTGGCCTTGCCTGCTCTCTGCGCACTTGCCAGTGTGGTGGAGCTAGTGTGGTGGAGCTATGGGGCTACAACACACTTCAAGGGCAGGCATGGTTCAGAGGGAGGGGTGGTGAAGCAGTGGCTGAGGGGTGAGATCCTGGCTGACCGTGTCGGGATGTGCAATGCATCAGAGCTTGTGCATCACTGCCATGCATATCACAAGCCTGCTACTGCTACTGACCCCAGCTAGGCTTATTGTGCTCGAGCAAGTGTGGGTCATCGGTGGTGCTTGGAGCTCAGCGCACAGGAGGTAGAGCTTTGGTCACCCCCGCCATTGGCTGCACCCCCATCGCTCAAGAGATAACTTTCTAACTCATTTCTGCACGGATGAGGCCGCCGATTTGTGCGATGAGTTGCTGATGGCCCGAATAGAGTGCAGCCAGCCCCAGCGTTTTGCCGGGTGGCTGGCCCCCAACACGCGACGTGTTCTGGAGCGTCGCAGACACATTTAGCGACGGCTATAGGCAGCCTGGACCCAGAGCGGCGTGAATGGCGCATCCTGACTGGACATGCCAACTTTTCAGGTTAGCACGCATCAGTGCTGCAACGTCCTAGCACGAATCGAGACCCTCCCCCAAGCTCACTTGCTGCTTCCCGGCCTGTTTCCTTGACCCCCGCTCCAAAGTGTCACCTTTTGTCATCAAACGGCGCCTCTGCAGGTCGATGGCATTGCGGGTTGGGAGCGTGACTGCGATTGCGGATTGTTGCTGAAAACAGGTTCAGTCCACATGTTGCAGCCATTTTTAGGTTGCACACAATTTCCTGATTACTGGTGCTTGTGGCTTCTGAGCAACCTCGAACGGCAAAAATTAGTGAAAAACATGCAGACACTGAGCTGGGAAAAGTGTTTGCCGTTGTGCAGGCCTGTAATTACTCCTACAAATTAATCCCTGCGTTTTTCCCTGCGTTTTAGGCCAACCTTGTCCGATTGGACTGAAGTTTTGATAGATGGTGTTTTGCTGAAAATAAAACATATTGTTTTTTGAGAAAAGTTTTCAAAAAACAATATGTTTTATTTTCTGCAAAATACCATCTATCAAATTTTCAGTCCAATCGGACAAGGTTGGCCTAAAACGCAGGAAAAAACGCAGGGATTAATTTGTAGGAGTGAAACGCCATGGTTAACAAGAAAAGGGGGGCAAAGGCTAGATGTGCCGGTGCGCAACACTCCTACAAATTAATCCCTGCGTCCGTCCCTGCGTGTTGACCGACCTTGTCCGATCGGGCTGAAGTTCTGATAGATGGTAGTTTGCAGAAAATAAAACATATTTTCTCTGATTAAATATTTTAAAAAAATCAAAGGCGGCTGCGCTGTGGCCCTGTGGCTAGAGTGCAGGGATGAGTGCAGGGATAGGTTGCGGGCCACAGCGCAACAGCTGTTGATTTTTTCAAAATAATTTTCTTGCAAAATATGTTTTATTTTTTGCAAACTACCATCTATTAAAATTTCAGCCCGATCGGACAAGGTTGGAAACACGCAGGGACGGACGCAGGGATTAATTTGTAGGAGTGAAAAAGCGAGGGAGGTTATGGCACAGCGCAGGGCTGCTGAGGCTGAAGCCAAGGCCCAGGCTGGTGCTGCTGAGGCTGAGGCCCAGGCACAGGCTGATGCTGGTGCTTATGAGGCACAGTTGCACCAGCTGCAGCCTGAATTGCAGCAGAGGGAGCAACAAGTTACTGACACCGAACGCTTGCAACATCTACAGCATCAGCTGCAGGACCTGCAGCAGGATGAACTTCAACGTAAGGAGCAGCAGGTGGCTGAGCAGCAACAGCAGCTGCAGCAGCAGCATGCAGACATGCACCTGAGGGAGCAGCAGTTGGCTGAGCAGCAACACCAGCTGCAGCAGCAGCAGGCAGACATGCGGCAGAGGGAGCAGCAGGTGGCTCAGCAGCAGCAACAGGTGCAGCAGCAGCAGGCGGACCTGCAGCTGAGGGAGCAGCAGGTGGCTCAGCACCAGCAACAGGTGCAGCAGCAGCAGGCGGACCTGCAGCAGAGGGAGCAGCAGGTGGCTCAGCAGAAGCACCAGGTGCAGCAGCAACAGGCGGACCTGCAGCAGAGGGAGCAGCAGGTGGCTCAGCAGCAGCAACAGGTGCAGCAGCAGCAGGCGGACCTGCAGCTGAGGGAGCGCTAGGTGAGGGTGGGCTAGAGAAGTTGGTGGGTGATGCCCAGAATGCCAGGGCTGCTGCAGGCGCTATAGGAGGGGGAGTTGCTACAATAGGAGGTGCCGCTGGGGGTGCAGACGTGAGGGTTGACTGCAAGCTAGCTAGCAACAAGCTGCCACCAACCACCTCAAAGTTGCTGAAAAACCAGCTGCAAGAGTTGTGGGTTGTGGTGGGCAATGGGCAGCCCACCGTGAAGCAAGTGCGGAACATGCACATAGTGTAACGTGCGGGAATCGTTAACCACGCACCCCACAGGTTGACCTAGCCTAGATGCCAAATACACGAGCTTAGAGCGGGGTAGCTCGTTGGGTTCTGAACCCACTGTTCCCATTACAGGGTCCAGGTATCTCATGGCCAACGTCACACTTGCATGCGCCCTACAACTGTAACACATAGCTGACTGGTTGGATGCTCTGGCGGTCCACATGTCACCTGTCACAAACTAGACCCATGCTTGCCATCACACACCTCAACAAGACACCTTGGCATGCCTTCCTGCAGCCGAATAGGATGGCACATGGTGGTAGTGAGAGGACATGAGCTTGGGGGGTTGCATACCCATGTTAGTGTTGCACGCATCGTCAGCGCCACATGAAACTTGGGCTGTAGTTTCATTTGGGTGCAAGCAGGCCACTAGCTAAGTGGCATACCATTTCATTAGTAAACATGGTTGTGGCATGGCTGGGCGTGCCATGGGCTTGTTGTGAAGTTGTCACTCACACCTCACTTGCATGTTGCAGCAACCTTGCCTACTGTGTAAATGTGTTTGCTACGGACACATGTGTGTGACAATGGTCGCGGATGGAGCCCTGGCTAGTGCTTGGCGCCAGTCACAGGAATACCGAATTCCGGTCAGTCGAGGCATGGGACATGGGATGGTGCTGCGCCACTTACTAGATACAACTAGGACTATAGATGCACCTCCCGCCACCGTCGCGCCCGACTGGACCGTCACGTGATGCTGCACGGTGCTGCGATAGGCATTCTGACCCGTACGACGTTATAACAGCTAGCACCCGATAGCAAGCTTGCGTCTCAAGCACAGGCTTCTGGCCAGGCACAACCATCAGCGGGATACAGCGCAAAAGGACGATTGCAATGCAGCAGGCGCAACCGCTGTCCGTGGCCTATGGGCTCCGTTCGTCAAAATTTAAAATTTCCTCAGGGCGTGTCACAGCTGAACCTCATGTCCAATACATGACCAACATGTGTTGGCTCATGGGCTTTGAAACTAGAGACCACGGCAGAAGCACACCAGTGGCAGCAACATCAAGCCTCTTGTCTGCTAGGCTCCAAGAGGTGGGCTAAACCACCACCTCTATACAGTCCCACTTTGTTGCTGCCAGTCTGACGACCCTTCGAATTGAATCGAGCTCTCCAGCCTTGCGTCACCGGCTAGGGAACTGAACTGTGGACCCCCTGCCAAGTTCTCAACTCTTGTCGAGTGTTCCCAAGAGGGTTTTTAGGAGCTGGCGTGTACACATGCCTACAGGCATGGGCTTGTCCTCCAAATCCCACCCCTACAAATGGAAGGGGGGCCATGCTGCCCGCTGTGCGTGTTGTGTGAAGTCTACGCCAGCTGGCAGGACTGCCCAGGTAGAGATTCATGTGGTGGGGGAGGCAGCTTTCTATAGCTCTGGATGCAGTCATGCAGCCACCGGCCAGGTCACAGCCAAGATGTACGAAATCATGACGGCCCGCAGCAACGTGGAGTCTCCACAGGTTCCATTGGCCCACAGAACCTGCGTTGAGGCTGTTGTGGCCAGCAGCTGGGCCAGCAGCTGCGGGGGCAGGATCCAGCCAGCCAGTTGCAGCCCTTGCCCCGTCTCTTCTCCACACCCACGGAAGCAGTTGCACAGCCTGGGCCAGCCCATGCGCCCTGCCCCCACCATCTCCCAGACCAACCACCCTCGCACCCATCACAGTCCCAGCTGCAGGGTGTCCAGCCAGCACCACCCGGCCCTAGCGGCACTGATGCACCTATCGGTGCTTTTCATCCTCACTAGGCCTGCCACCCACCCACTGACCTCACCTGCTGAGGAGCAGCAGCCCATCATGTGAGTGCCCCTGCTGGATGATGTGCTAACTAGGCAAGCCGGGTGCACAGCACCAGCTGCACACTCAAACTGCAGCCTGTTTTGCCACTCCACCTAGCACCTAGCACCACCCTGCACCAGCCCTGCCCTGCACCAGCCCCGCCCCGCTCTGGCTATGGCCATAGCCTGACCTTCGCTGACCTGCCCTGCCCGTCATTTGCTGCTGCAGTTCTCCAGCAGATACATCAAGTACCCGCACTGTTGCGCCTTCACATTCACCCTTCACCCCCTCCCCTCCCTCCCCCCTCCCCCATCTCGGTCCCACCACCTCCCAGCAAAATCCAGCCCCTGAGCACCACAGCTATGCGGTAGTTGTTTCTGTGTCCTTGTGAGCTTGGCCATCAGCCTGGCCTTGCCTGCTCTCTGCGCACTTGCCAGTGTGGTGGAGCTAGTGTGGTGGAGCTATGGGGCTACAACACACTTCAAGGGCAGGCATGGTTCAGAGGGAGGGGTGGTGAAGCAGTGGCTGAGGGGTGAGATCCTGGCTGACCGTGTCGGGATGTGCAATGCATCAGAGCTTGTGCATCACTGCCATGCATATCACAAGCCTGCTACTGCTACTGACCCCAGCTAGGCTTATTGTGCTCGAGCAAGTGTGGGTCATCGGTGGTGCTTGGAGCTCAGCGCACAGGAGGTAGAGCTTTGGTCACCCCCGCCATTGGCTGCACCCCCATCGCTCAAGAGATAACTTTCTAACTCATTTCTGCACGGATGAGGCCGCCGATTTGTGCGATGAGTTGCTGATGGCCCGAATAGAGTGCAGCCAGCCCCAGCGTTTTGCCGGGTGGCTGGCCCCCAACACGCGACGTGTTCTGGAGCGTCGCAGACACATTTAGCGACGGCTATAGGCAGCCTGGACCCAGAGCGGCGTGAATGGCGCATCCTGACTGGACATGCCAACTTTTCAGGTTAGCACGCATCAGTGCTGCAACGTCCTAGCACGAATCGAGACCCTCCCCCAAGCTCACTTGCTGCTTCCCGGCCTGTTTCCTTGACCCCCGCTCCAAAGTGTCACCTTTTGTCATCAAACGGCGCCTCTGCAGGTCGATGGCATTGCGGGTTGGGAGCGTGACTGCGATTGCGGATTGTTGCTGAAAACAGGTTCAGTCCACATGTTGCAGCCATTTTTAGGTTGCACACAATTTCCTGATTACTGGTGCTTGTGGCTTCTGAGCAACCTCGAACGGCAAAAATTAGTGAAAAACATGCAGACACTGAGCTGGGAAAAGTGTTTGCCGTTGTGCAGGCCTGTAATTACTCCTACAAATTAATCCCTGCGTTTTTCCCTGCGTTTTAGGCCAACCTTGTCCGATTGGACTGAAGTTTTGATAGATGGTGTTTTGCTGAAAATAAAACATATTGTTTTTTGAGAAAAGTTTTCAAAAAACAATATGTTTTATTTTCTGCAAAATACCATCTATCAAATTTTCAGTCCAATCGGACAAGGTTGGCCTAAAACGCAGGAAAAAACGCAGGGATTAATTTGTAGGAGTGAAACGCCATGGTTAACAAGAAAAGGGGGGCAAAGGCTAGATGTGCCGGTGCGCAACACTCCTACAAATTAATCCCTGCGTCCGTCCCTGCGTGTTGACCGACCTTGTCCGATCGGGCTGAAGTTCTGATAGATGGTAGTTTGCAGAAAATAAAACATATTTTCTCTGATTAAATATTTTAAAAAAATCAAAGGCGGCTGCGCTGTGGCCCTGTGGCTAGAGTGCAGGGATGAGTGCAGGGATAGGTTGCGGGCCACAGCGCAACAGCTGTTGATTTTTTCAAAATAATTTTCTTGCAAAATATGTTTTATTTTTTGCAAACTACCATCTATTAAAATTTCAGCCCGATCGGACAAGGTTGGAAACACGCAGGGACGGACGCAGGGATTAATTTGTAGGAGTGAAAAAGCGAGGGAGGTTATGGCACAGCGCAGGGCTGCTGAGGCTGAAGCCAAGGCCCAGGCTGGTGCTGCTGAGGCTGAGGCCCAGGCACAGGCTGATGCTGGTGCTTATGAGGCACAGTTGCACCAGCTGCAGCCTGAATTGCAGCAGAGGGAGCAACAAGTTACTGACACCGAACGCTTGCAACATCTACAGCATCAGCTGCAGGACCTGCAGCAGGATGAACTTCAACGTAAGGAGCAGCAGGTGGCTGAGCAGCAACAGCAGCTGCAGCAGCAGCATGCAGACATGCACCTGAGGGAGCAGCAGTTGGCTGAGCAGCAACACCAGCTGCAGCAGCAGCAGGCAGACATGCGGCAGAGGGAGCAGCAGGTGGCTCAGCAGCAGCAACAGGTGCAGCAGCAGCAGGCGGACCTGCAGCTGAGGGAGCAGCAGGTGGCTCAGCACCAGCAACAGGTGCAGCAGCAGCAGGCGGACCTGCAGCAGAGGGAGCAGCAGGTGGCTCAGCAGAAGCACCAGGTGCAGCAGCAACAGGCGGACCTGCAGCAGAGGGAGCAGCAGGTGGCTCAGCAGCAGCAACAGGTGCAGCAGCAGCAGGCGGACCTGCAGCTGAGGGAGCGCTAGGTGAGGGTGGGCTAGAGAAGTTGGTGGGTGATGCCCAGAATGCCAGGGCTGCTGCAGGCGCTATAGGAGGGGGAGTTGCTACAATAGGAGGTGCCGCTGGGGGTGCAGACGTGAGGGTTGACTGCAAGCTAGCTAGCAACAAGCTGCCACCAACCACCTCAAAGTTGCTGAAAAACCAGCTGCAAGAGTTGTGGGTTGTGGTGGGCAATGGGCAGCCCACCGTGAAGCAAGTGCGGAACATGCACATAGTGTAACGTGCGGGAATCGTTAACCACGCACCCCACAGGTTGACCTAGCCTAGATGCCAAATACACGAGCTTAGAGCGGGGTAGCTCGTTGGGTTCTGAACCCACTGTTCCCATTACAGGGTCCAGGTATCTCATGGCCAACGTCACACTTGCATGCGCCCTACAACTGTAACACATAGCTGACTGGTTGGATGCTCTGGCGGTCCACATGTCACCTGTCACAAACTAGACCCATGCTTGCCATCACACACCTCAACAAGACACCTTGGCATGCCTTCCTGCAGCCGAATAGGATGGCACATGGTGGTAGTGAGAGGACATGAGCTTGGGGGGTTGCATACCCATGTTAGTGTTGCACGCATCGTCAGCGCCACATGAAACTTGGGCTGTAGTTTCATTTGGGTGCAAGCAGGCCACTAGCTAAGTGGCATACCATTTCATTAGTAAACATGGTTGTGGCATGGCTGGGCGTGCCATGGGCTTGTTGTGAAGTTGTCACTCACACCTCACTTGCATGTTGCAGCAACCTTGCCTACTGTGTAAATGTGTTTGCTACGGACACATGTGTGTGACAATGGTCGCGGATGGAGCCCTGGCTAGTGCTTGGCGCCAGTCACAGGAATACCGAATTCCGGTCAGTCGAGGCATGGGACATGGGATGGTGCTGCGCCACTTACTAGATACAACTAGGACTATAGATGCACCTCCCGCCACCGTCGCGCCCGACTGGACCGTCACGTGATGCTGCACGGTGCTGCGATAGGCATTCTGACCCGTACGACGTTATAACAGCTAGCACCCGATAGCAAGCTTGCGTCTCAAGCACAGGCTTCTGGCCAGGCACAACCATCAGCGGGATACAGCGCAAAAGGACGATTGCAATGCAGCAGGCGCAACCGCTGTCCGTGGCCTATGGGCTCCGTTCGTCAAAATTTAAAATTTCCTCAGGGCGTGTCACAGCTGAACCTCATGTCCAATACATGACCAACATGTGTTGGCTCATGGGCTTTGAAACTAGAGACCACGGCAGAAGCACACCAGTGGCAGCAACATCAAGCCTCTTGTCTGCTAGGCTCCAAGAGGTGGGCTAAACCACCACCTCTATACAGTCCCACTTTGTTGCTGCCAGTCTGACGACCCTTCGAATTGAATCGAGCTCTCCAGCCTTGCGTCACCGGCTAGGGAACTGAACTGTGGACCCCCTGCCAAGTTCTCAACTCTTGTCGAGTGTTCCCAAGAGGGTTTTTAGGAGCTGGCGTGTACACATGCCTACAGGCATGGGCTTGTCCTCCAAATCCCACCCCTACAAATGGAAGGGGGGCCATGCTGCCCGCTGTGCGTGTTGTGTGAAGTCTACGCCAGCTGGCAGGACTGCCCAGGTAGAGATTCATGTGGTGGGGGAGGCAGCTTTCTATAGCTCTGGATGCAGTCATGCAGCCACCGGCCAGGTCACAGCCAAGATGTACGAAATCATGACGGCCCGCAGCAACGTGGAGTCTCCACAGGTTCCATTGGCCCACAGAACCTGCGTTGAGGCTGTTGTGGCCAGCAGCTGGGCCAGCAGCTGCGGGGGCAGGATCCAGCCAGCCAGTTGCAGCCCTTGCCCCGTCTCTTCTCCACACCCACGGAAGCAGTTGCACAGCCTGGGCCAGCCCATGCGCCCTGCCCCCACCATCTCCCAGACCAACCACCCTCGCACCCATCACAGTCCCAGCTGCAGGGTGTCCAGCCAGCACCACCCGGCCCTAGCGGCACTGATGCACCTATCGGTGCTTTTCATCCTCACTAGGCCTGCCACCCACCCACTGACCTCACCTGCTGAGGAGCAGCAGCCCATCATGTGAGTGCCCCTGCTGGATGATGTGCTAACTAGGCAAGCCGGGTGCACAGCACCAGCTGCACACTCAAACTGCAGCCTGTTTTGCCACTCCACCTAGCACCTAGCACCACCCTGCACCAGCCCTGCCCTGCACCAGCCCCGCCCCGCTCTGGCTATGGCCATAGCCTGACCTTCGCTGACCTGCCCTGCCCGTCATTTGCTGCTGCAGTTCTCCAGCAGATACATCAAGTACCCGCACTGTTGCGCCTTCACATTCACCCTTCACCCCCTCCCCTCCCTCCCCCCTCCCCCATCTCGGTCCCACCACCTCCCAGCAAAATCCAGCCCCTGAGCACCACAGCTATGCGGTAGTTGTTTCTGTGTCCTTGTGAGCTTGGCCATCAGCCTGGCCTTGCCTGCTCTCTGCGCACTTGCCAGTGTGGTGGAGCTAGTGTGGTGGAGCTATGGGGCTACAACACACTTCAAGGGCAGGCATGGTTCAGAGGGAGGGGTGGTGAAGCAGTGGCTGAGGGGTGAGATCCTGGCTGACCGTGTCGGGATGTGCAATGCATCAGAGCTTGTGCATCACTGCCATGCATATCACAAGCCTGCTACTGCTACTGACCCCAGCTAGGCTTATTGTGCTCGAGCAAGTGTGGGTCATCGGTGGTGCTTGGAGCTCAGCGCACAGGAGGTAGAGCTTTGGTCACCCCCGCCATTGGCTGCACCCCCATCGCTCAAGAGATAACTTTCTAACTCATTTCTGCACGGATGAGGCCGCCGATTTGTGCGATGAGTTGCTGATGGCCCGAATAGAGTGCAGCCAGCCCCAGCGTTTTGCCGGGTGGCTGGCCCCCAACACGCGACGTGTTCTGGAGCGTCGCAGACACATTTAGCGACGGCTATAGGCAGCCTGGACCCAGAGCGGCGTGAATGGCGCATCCTGACTGGACATGCCAACTTTTCAGGTTAGCACGCATCAGTGCTGCAACGTCCTAGCACGAATCGAGACCCTCCCCCAAGCTCACTTGCTGCTTCCCGGCCTGTTTCCTTGACCCCCGCTCCAAAGTGTCACCTTTTGTCATCAAACGGCGCCTCTGCAGGTCGATGGCATTGCGGGTTGGGAGCGTGACTGCGATTGCGGATTGTTGCTGAAAACAGGTTCAGTCCACATGTTGCAGCCATTTTTAGGTTGCACACGATTTCCTGATTACTGGTGCTTGTGGCTTCTGAGCAACCTCGAACGGCAAAAATTAGTGAAAAACATGCAGACACTGAGCTGGGAAAGGTGTTTGCCGTTGTGCAGGCCTGTAATTACTCCTACAAATTAATCCCTGCGTTTTTCCCTGCGTTTTAGGCCAACCTTGTCCGATTGGACTGAAGTTTTGATAGATGGTGTTTTGCTGAAAATAAAACATATTGTTTTTTGAGAAAAGTTTTCAAAAAACAATATGTTTTATTTTCTGCAAAATACCATCTATCAAATTTTCAGTCCAATCGGACAAGGTTGGCCTAAAACGCAGGAAAAAACGCAGGGATTAATTTGTAGGAGTGAAACGCCATGGTTAACAAGAAAAGGGGGGCAAAGGCTAGATGTGCCGGTGCGCAACACTCCTACAAATTAATCCCTGCGTCCGTCCCTGCGTGTTGACCGACCTTGTCCGATCGGGCTGAAGTTCTGATAGATGGTAGTTTGCAGAAAATAAAACATATTTTCTCTGATTAAATATTTTAAAAAAATCAAAGGCGGCTGCGCTGTGGCCCTGTGGCTAGAGTGCAGGGATGAGTGCAGGGATAGGTTGCGGGCCACAGCGCAACAGCTGTTGATTTTTTCAAAATAATTTTCTTGCAAAATATGTTTTATTTTTTGCAAACTACCATCTATTAAAATTTCAGCCCGATCGGACAAGGTTGGAAACACGCAGGGACGGACGCAGGGATTAATTTGTAGGAGTGAAAAAGCGAGGGAGGTTATGGCACAGCGCAGGGCTGCTGAGGCTGAAGCCAAGGCCCAGGCTGGTGCTGCTGAGGCTGAGGCCCAGGCACAGGCTGATGCTGGTGCTTATGAGGCACAGTTGCACCAGCTGCAGCCTGAATTGCAGCAGAGGGAGCAACAAGTTACTGACACCGAACGCTTGCAACATCTACAGCATTGTAGCGTTCAGAAAGAACGCGCCTTAAATCTTTTCAGTGTGTGAACGCCATGCAACGCTAACCGCAGTTACAGGTGTCAGACTGCTGCAGCGCAACCAGGCTAAGACATAGAACGGCCTCCGGGGATCGAACCCGAATGGTGGGCAGCAGTACAGCCCACCACTTAACCTGCCTGTATCACACTTCAGCAGTGACACTAGCGCCGATCCGCTTAGTGCAGAATCGGAACGCTACATTCCTCCCCCTCCTAAGGGATGGCCGTTCCGCCCATAGGCCATCATGGCATGGACTCGCAGTTCATGACCGCTAATTTGGAACTCCTGCCCATCCGGACGCAGGTCGCTCACTGGAGGTTATGGTCACCATGGACCCGTCAGCCCAGGCTCACAGAGCCAGTGGACGCTGGGAACAAGACAAGCC
Source organism: Haematococcus lacustris (assembly GCA_030144725.1). Lineage (NCBI taxonomy): Eukaryota > Viridiplantae > Chlorophyta > Chlorophyceae > Chlamydomonadales > Haematococcaceae > Haematococcus > Haematococcus lacustris. Next base: position 8,447,673 of record JASKMD010000004.1, read on the forward strand.
AGGCTCACATGAGCAACTGGACCCATAGCACACCAAGGCACATAGCATGCAGCAAAGCACCCAGCACGACCACATGGAGCCCATGTCCCACGTTTAAATCACAGCAAGCCATGCTGAGCCTTATACAAGTTCACGCAGTCAGGGGCATTTGCTAGATTGCTGGCTGGCTCCCAGGTGTTGTCAGAGTCATCATAACCCTTCCACTTGACGAGGTACTCCTTTGCTTTACCTGCACGCACATGCCGGTGGTTCACAATGCGCTCTACTTCATACTGTGGGGAATCATCTAACCAGCCCAGCTCAGTGGGGGGTAGACGACCAAAGTTGCCCTCATAGGGTCTTAGCAATGACACATGGAAGACAGGGTGAATCCTGGACATGGCTTGTGGCAAGGTCAGCTTTACAGCGTCTCTACCCACATGAGCCTCAATCCTGAAAGGCCCCACATACCGTGGCAGCAGCTTCCTGGCTTTGCCCACCATATTACGCAGGTTCATGGTACTAAGCAGCACACGGTCACCCACTTGGAACATACTGTCCGCGGATTTTCTGTGTGGATTAGCATCATTTGACTGCCGACTTTGTGCCAGTTTCATACATCTCCTGGCTTCTTGAACACCTTTCTCCCAGCCATCAGAGAAGAACTGGGCCATGGGAGGTGGCAACCGAGGTAACTCATGGGTCACCGGTGTCACTGGGGACTGTCCATAGTTAATCAGGAAAGGTGTAGACTTAATGCTTTCTTGCCATGAGTTGTTAATTGCAAACTCGGCGAACGAGAGGTGTTTAGGCCAGTCTCGTTGAGTGGGAGAGATATAATGCCGAAGCATCTCTTCCAGCACTTTGTTGTACCGCTCAACCTGCCCATTTGACTGGGGGTGATAGCTGGAGGTAAGGGAATGTTTCATGCCTACTAGCTTGCATACAGCTTGCCAGAACTTGCTCACGAATAGGGAGCCCCGATCACTCACAACTTCAGATGGTAGTCCATGATGGACAAATACCGAATCAATGAAGAGTTGTGCAAACTCAGGAGCATCCATGCTTTCCTTACATGGCACTAGATGCACCATCTCACTCGTGCAAATTAAGGCCTGGCTGGCTTGAAAAACCTGAGAGTTGAGTTCTGAAACTTGGTATGTGGGTTGCTGTGACCTAGAGGATGGCAAGAATCTCTTGGGCCAAAGTGTAATTCTCACTCGGTGTCGAGTTGCTGGGCCAGGTGTGGGGCTGAGACCCTGATTTTGGCTAAGGGAGTTGGCACCGTGTGACCAAAGTGACTTTTCATGAAATGTGAGTATGAGAGGTTGTAAAGGGTGGTTACAGCTGCCCAACCTAGTAGGTGGCATGCAAAAAGTCCCAGCCTGTGATGAGCTATGGCCCGTGTCCTAGGACCCTGTGCAGGTTCCTAGCGTCATCATGGTCGTAGGACCCTGTACAGGGTCCTGGCACCTCACCACAGGGTCCTGGCACCTCACCACAGGGTCCTGGCCCACAGGGTCCTGGCCCACAGGGTCCTGGCACCTCACCACAGGGTCCTGGCACCACAGGGTCCTGGCACCTCACCACAGGGTCCTGGCACCTCACCACAGGGTCCTGGCCCACAGGGTCCTGCTGCACGCCCACAGGGTCCTGGCACCACAGGGTCCTGGCACCTCACCACAGGGTCCTGGCACCTCACCACAAGGTCCTGGCCCACAGGGTCCTGCTGCACGCCCACAGGGTCCTGGCACCACACCACAGGGTCCTGGCCCACAGGGTCCTGCTGCACACCCACAGGGTCCTGGCACCTCACCACAGGGTCCTGGCACCTCACCACAGGGTCCTGGCACCACACCACAGGGTCCTGGCACCACACCACAGGGTCTTGGCCTACAGGGTCCTGGCACCACACCACAGGGTCCTGGCACCTCACCACAGGGTTCTGGCCCACAGGGTCCTGGCACCACACCACAGGGTCCTGGCACCACACCACAGGGTCCTGGCACACAGGGTCCTGCTGCACGCCCACAGGGTCCTGGCACCTCACCACAGGGTCCTGGCACCACACCACAGGGTCCTGGCCCCTCGCCACAGGGTCCTGGCTTACAGGGTCCTGGCCCCTCACCACAGGGTCCTGGTACCCACCCACAGGGTCCTGCTGCACACCCACAGGGTCCTGGCAACACACCCCAGGGTCCTGCTGCACGCCCACAGGGTCCTGGCACCACACCACATAGTCCTGGCCCACAGGGTCCTGACACCACACCACAGGGTCCTGCTTCACTGACCCTCCACATATATTGAAGTCACCATTAGTGTTATTGTTTCATTCAATTATGCGTGCTACAACTGCAACCAAAACTGTAACACGGTATGCCCGGTATGGGTATAAGGTAACAAAATAATCCGGCTGCATGGAGGCTTGCATGAAGTTCACGCAAAGGAATCACGCAGGAATGCAGACTGCCCCGCCAAGCCGGCGTTAGCAGCCAGGGGCGGCCAGGAGCAGCCCAGGACAGGACATCGTCGCCAAAAGGGTAGCTACGAGCCAGGGTAGCTACGAGCCACGAACACTAGCCACTAGCCATCGCCACCCAGCAACCGCACAACATGAAGCGATTAGCCACAAAAGGTAGCGGACAACAACACAGGCGGACACAACGCAGCCATCAACAGCCAGGAGCGGAGAAGGATTAGAGGTTGCAGCCAGGAGCAGCCAGCAGAAACGGGCATATCGTAGCCGAGCCAGCCAGCCATGCGCCCAGGTTGAGCGAAGGGGCCAAGAAATGTGCGACGTGAGGGAAAGGTCATAGCGAAGATCATCGACAAATGCAAAGAAATTGCTTCTCATGTGGCTCGGGTTGCTTGCAGGTGGAGTGCCAAGAACTCAAGATAAAAACAACATGCACAGCTAAGAGGTGTACTTAGTGCTTCCTCACCCTCACCATTACCATGACAATGAAGACCCTACTGCTATGCCAAGTGAGTGCCTTCGTCATGCAACACATGACTACCAGCTTGCCACGATGTTATGCCAGCCTCAACGTAAGCACGTCCCTTGCTTGCTGCAGGTCTGATGCCTACACTCCTGCCCTTGCCTACCCTGTGCCACCACCACCACCACCACCCTTGCCGTCTGGAACCACCCCCTCCACCTCCCCCTCTCCCGCCCTCTCTCACTCCCACTCCCACTCCCACTCCCCTCCCCTCCCCTCCCCTCCCCTCCCCTCCCCTCCCCTCCCCTCCCCTCCCCTCCCCTCCCCTCCCCTCCCCTCCCCTCCCCTCCCCTCCCCTCCCCTCCCCTCCCCTCCCCTCCCCTCCCCTCCCCTCCCCTCCCCTCCCCTCCCCCTCCCCTCCCCTCCCCTCCCCTCCCCTCCCCTCCCCTCCCCTCCCCTCCCCTCCCCTCCCCTCCCCTCCCCTCCCCTCCCCTCCCCTCCCCTCCCCCTCCCCTCCCCTCCCCTCCCCTCCCCTCCCCTCCCCTCCCCTCCCCTCCCCTCCCCTCCCCTCCCCTCCCCTCCCCTCCCCTCCCCTCCCCTCCCCTCCCCTCCCCTCCCCTCCCCTCCCCTCCCCTCCCCTCCCCTCCCCTCCCCTCCCCTCCCCTCCCCTCCCCTCCCCTCCCCTCCCCTCCCCTCCCCTCCCCTCCCCTCCCCTCCCCTCCCCTCCCCTCCCCTCCCCTCCCCTCCCCTCCCCTCCCCTCCCCTCCCCTCCCCTCCCCTCCCCTCCCCTCCCCTCCCCTCCCCTCCCCTCCCCTCCCCTCCCCTCCCCTCCCCTCCCCGCCCCGCCCCGCCCCGCCCCGCCCCGCCCCGCCCCGCCCCGCCCCGCCCCGCCCCGCCCCGCCCCGCCCCGCCCCGCCCCGCCCCGCCCCGCCCCGCCCCGCCCCGCCCCGCCCCGCCCCGCCCCGCCCCGCCCCGCCCCGCCCCGCCCCGCCCCGCCCCGCCCCGCCCCGCCCCGCCCCTGCAGGTCCCACGGCCCAGCCCAGCCCAGCCCAGCCCAGCCCAGCCCAGCCCAGCCCAGCCCAGCCCAGCCCAGCCCAGCCCAGCCCAGCCCTCCCCTCCCTCCCCCACCACCACCTCCTTCATCACCCTACCACAAGAAGCAGGTGCATGGAGCGCAGGAGCAGCCAGGAGCGGCAGCCATGGAGGCGATGCCAAGTAGGTATGGAAGAGGCGCTAGCAAACTGTGAGTGGCCAGCCCTTGCACATGAGTGGTCCGCTGCCCAGCCTAACCGCAAAGATGCCCCTTGTTTACTGCAGGTCCCACGGTCAGTCCTCCCCCCTTCCCCCCTTCCTCCTTCCCCCTTCCCCCTTTTTCCCCTTCCCCCTTCCCTACCCTGTCCCACCACCTCCAAGTCTGCCTCCCCACCTACCTCCCCCCTTTCCCAGCCCCCACCCCACGACACACGTTGCAGCCCTCTCCCTACCCTACCCTTGGCGTAGCAACCTGGAGCGGGCAACATGGAGCGGGCAGTTTGGAGTAGTAGCCCACCCAGCCCACCCTGGCCATGCCAAGGCCACACACCACAATGACCCGTCCCATCCCTCTCACAAGGGATAGCTGAGCACTTGGTTGGTTGTCAGCCCGTGCTTGTTGTGCGACATGGCATAGGAGTGGTAGGTGAGAGTCAATGATAGTGTGGTGGGTGAATGATAGCGGGAGCACCTAAGAGGAGGTTCTTGCGATGTTGTGTTGTCACCATGGTGTGGTGTGGTGTGGTGTGGTGTGGTGTGGTGTGGTGTGGTGTGGTGTGGTGTGGTGTGGTGTGGTGTGGTGTGGTGTGGTGTGGTGTGGTGTGCGTGATGGTGTGCGTGATGGTGTGCGTGATGGTGTGCGTGATGGTGTGCGTGATGATGTGGGTGATGGTGTGGGTGATGGTGTGGGTGATGGTGTGGGTGTGGGTGGTGATGATGATGATGATGGTGATGGTGATGGTGTGTTGTGTCACCTTCTTATTGTCATGTCGTTGCTACCTTGTCACATTGTAGGGGGGTGTTGGGTGCATCAATGCATGTGCTTAGCATTGCCATAGTGAGGTGTTGTGGAGTGATGGTGCATCGAGACATGTGCTTGCAAGTCCCGTAGCGAGGTGTTGCGGGATGTTTGGGTGTCCAAACATGTGTATTGCGAGGATGTTGCGGGGGGTGTAGCGTCAATACATGTGTTTTGCGGGGGTGTAGCGAGGTGTTGCGGGGTGTTTGGGTGTCAATACATGTGTTTTGCGGGGGTGTTGCGGGGTGTTTGGGTGTCAATACATTTGTTTTGCGGGGGTGTAGCGAGGTGTTGCGGGGTGTTTGGTCGTCAATACATGTGTTTTGCGGGGGTGTTGCGGGGTGTTTGTCCTAGGACCCTGTAAACAAATGTCGTAGGACCCTGTAGCCGTGCGGCAGGACCCTGTAAATAAGTGTCCTAGGACCCTGTAGCCGTGCGGCAGGACCCTGTAAATAAATGTCCTAGGACCCTGTAGCCGTGCGGCAGGACCCTGTAAACAAATGTCCTAGGACCCTGTAGCCGTGCGGCAGGACCCTGTAAACAGATGTCCTAGGACCCTGTAGCCGTGCGGCAGGACCCTGTAAATAAATGTCGTAGGACCCTGTAGCCGTGCGGCAGGACCCTGTAAACAAATGTCCTATGACCCTGTAGCCGTGCGGCAGGACCCTGTAAACAAATGTCCTAGGACCCTGTAGCCGTGCGGCAGGACCCTGTAAACAAATGTCCTAGGACCCTGTAGCCGTGCGGCAGGACCCTGTAAACAGATGTCCTAGGACCCTGTAGCCGTGCGGCAGGACCCTGTAAATAAATGTCGTAGGACCCTGTAGCCGTGCGGCAGGACCCTGTAAACAAATGTCCTATGACCCTGTAGCCGTGCGGCAGGACCCTGTAAACAAATGTCCTAGGACCCTGTAGCCGTGCGGCAGGACCCTGTAAACAGATGTCCTAGGACCCTGTAGCCGTGCGGCAGGACCCTGTAAATAAATGTCCTAGGACCCTGTAGCCGTGCGGCAGGACCCTGTAAACAAATGTCGCAGGACCCTGTAGCCGTGCGACAGAACCCTGTGGCCCAGGACCCTGTACAGGGTCGGTAGGACCCTGTACAGGGTTAGGTAACTTTTCAAATAGTTATAACATCGCAGCAACTTTGAGTTTTTCAATGATTACAACGGCGATGAGTCGTCCTTTCCTGGGGCTATCTGCAGTATGCCTCCCGGGAGAAAATGATGTAGTCGACTTCCGGCCTTAATTGGCGCGAGTGCTTGGAGAGCCTGTCAACGAATACACAGATGGAATCATATCCATGTGATCCGGACGGTAGTTTGGTTATGAAGTCCATGTGCACGACTTCCCAGCGGTATCCAGGTATAGACAGAGGATGAAGGAACCCCCATGGCTTAGCTGTAACCGACTTGTTTCTCTGGCATGCATCACATGTTGTTACATAGTGACGCACATCAGTGCGTAAGTGTTTCCACCAGAACACACGCATGACACGCTCCAACGTCTTAGTGATCCCAACGTGGCCAGCATACTTAGCATCATGCATCTCATGCAAGATATGCTCTCGTAGCTGTTTGTCACGGGGCACAATAATGGTACGTCGTTTGTTATGTCTCCATAAGCCATGTTCATCCAGGTAAAAGTTCTTTGTCTTCCTACGCTTGGTGAAGTTGGAATCAGCAGCGTAAGCTCTGACCAACCACTCATGCAGGTTTGACAGAGGACCTGGTGGTTTGAGTGCACTGGGTTCTCCATCTGCTGGTATGTCAGCAGCCCAAGTGACACGCTTAGTGGGTGGCCTGACGGCAGCACCAGCACCTTGGCTTGGTGGTGGTTGTGTGGGTGGCGCAGCGGCATCACCAGCACTGTTTTTCTGCGCCTCAGCACAAGTTTCCTCCCCCTCCTGAGAACGACGCTGGCTTCTAGTCGTCACTAGAATACTACGCACATCATCAGCACCAGAGCCCTTACACGTCTGCAATGGGGCTGCCGGAATGCGTGACAACGGGTCAGCAGGATTAGATATACCAGGTAGATATTCAATGGTATATGAGAAGCGGGCCAGGAATTCCATCCATCTAGTCTGCCTGCGTGAGAGTATAGTTTGAGTAGGCAGAGAGATGAGCGGCTTGTGATCTGTGTACAGTGTGAATGGTACCCCTTCCAGGTAGCATCGCCACTGTTGGCAAGCAGATACCAATGCCAGCAGTTCCTGTTCGCCCGTGGTGTAATTAATCTCAGCAGGAATTAATTTCCTGGAGTAATACGCCAACGGGTAGCCATCCTGCATCAGGACTGCACCGATGCCCTCAAGGGACGCATCGCAGTGCACCTGAAACGGCTTGCTGTGATCAGGAAGCTTGAGCATAGGCACATTAGAAATGGCCTGCTTCAGAGCATTGAATGCATCCAGCTCAGCCTGAGGCCATGCCTTCCAAGGGAAGGACTCCTTCTTGGGGCCAGTCAGGTTAGTGAGGGGTGCAGCGATAGTGCTAAAATTATGTACAAATTTACGTACATAGTTAGCAGCGCCCAGGAAAGACTGCAGGGTTTTGAGGCTAGTAGGTACTGGCCATTCAGATATTGCAGTAACTTTACACGGGTCAACAGAGATGCCTTGAGCACTAATAATATGGCCCAGGAATTTCAGTGTTCTTTGCATAAATTCACATTTAGATAGCTTAGCATAAAATTTATTTTTACGCAGTAAGTCAAACACACGCCTAAGGTGGACTAGGTGCTCCTCACTGTCCTTGGACATCACTAGGATGTCATCAAGGTACACGAGTGCACAGTCATTGATCACCTCAGCAAATGCTTCATTCATTACACGTTGGAACGTGGCAGGAGCATTTGTCAGGCCAAAGCACAGTACCTTGAATTGGTAGTGTCCCATGGGAGTCCTGAACGCGGTCTTAGGGACATCCTCAGCCGGGATGCGGATCTGGTGGTAACCAGCCTGCAGATCGAGGGAGGAGAACACAGTTTTTCCTGCTAGCTGATCAAACAGATCATCAATGCGTGGCAAAGGATACTGGTCCCTGATTGTAATCTTATTTAGCTGGCGGTAATCAATACACATGCGCAGCTCACCTGATTTCTTCTGGACAAACAGCACAGGTGCAGCATAGGGTGATGAGCTTGGCTCTATCAGGCCTTTAGCTAGCAAGTCAGTGATCTGTTTACGCAGTTCATCTTGCTCAGGTTTGGACATCCTATAGCTGGGCCTTGCTGGAGGCTTGCCATCAGGCTGCAAGGGGATAGAGTGCCCTACTGCACGCTCTGGAGGGAGTCCTGTGATAGGTTGGAATACATCAGAGTATTCATCAAGCAAATTCTGCAGGTGCTGCCTCTGTGCATGGGACACAGCGTCTACTGGTAAGGCAAGGTCTTCCACACTCGTGGAGAATAAGGCCGAGTCGGCGATTTTAGGTAAGGGGTACTGCAGATAGCCCTTTCAAAGGCCGTTCCATCGCCATATGTTTCATGATTTTAATCGACGTGGTTGGGCTGTAATCGGCCTTTAGCTGAAGGTGCAGAACCTTGTGCAGGGTTTCGCCAAACCGTGCACAAGGTTTCAAATGGCTCAGCCCCTAGGTGGCCGTCAAGCCAGTTCCTGACCCTGTGCAAGGTTTCATAGACCGTGTGCAGGGTTTCATTGACCGTGTGCAGGGTTTCATAGACCGTGCACAGGGTTTCATAGACCGTGCACAAGGTTTGGTGTGGCTCAGTTCCTAGGCGTTTCTGACCGTGTGCAGGGTTTCGCTGACCGTGTGCAGGGTTTCAAAGACTAGTGCAGGGTTTCATTGACCTAGTGCAGGGTTCCATAGACCGTGCACAGGGTTTGGTGTGGCTCAGTTCCTAGGCGTTTCTGACCGTGTGCACGGTTTCGCTGACCGTGTGCAGGGTTTCAAAGACCTAGTACAGGGTTTCATCGACGTAGTGCAGGGTTTCATAGACCGTGCACAAGGTTTCAAAGACCTAGTGCAGGGTTTCATAGACCGTGCACAGGGTATCAAAGCATGAGTGTATAGTCAGCATTGGCTTACAACCTACATGCCTGCTGACATCTGCTGCCTCATGTGGCCTCCTACATTACTGTAACATCACACGGCATCACCATTAGAGTCATGCCTATCACACGAACTGACTCATGGCCAATAACTGCTGATTGCACACTGAAACTGGTGCTGCCAGGCATGCACCTCATGACACAAGCAAACTATATACACATTCAAACTATATACTTACGACGAACAGCAGCAAACACATGGCTAAGGAAGCCATGCACCTCATGACACATGGCGGCTGACTCAGGTCTACACATTCCTTTTCACACCTGCCACATGGCAGCTGTCTCATTGCTTGGGGTAAGGGAAGGGCTGTTGCCCGGCTGCTGCTTTGTAGTAATGGCCTGGGAGGTGGTGGTGGTGATGGGGGGAAGGGTGCACCAGCCGCGCTGCAGCTGCCTCTTGGCTGATCATGCCTTGCACCACCTGCCCCATAGCAGCTGGCTCCTTGTTGCTCTCTTAAGGCTCCTTGTTGCTCATGCCTTGCCACACCTGCCACATGGCAGCTGGCTCGTGGCTACACACGTCATGTACCACCTCATGGCTGCCACTCCTAGCTGCCGCTCCAGGCTGCTGCTCCGGGCTGCTGCCCTGGGCTGCTATTGATGGCCTGGGAGGTGGTGGTGGAAGTGGGGTAAGGTGAGGGTAAGGTAGGGGAGGGGCTGCAGTGTAGCGCAGGAGGGGGGAAGCGGAGCGACACGGGTGAGTTTGTGGGTAAGGGGAAGGACAAGGGAAGGGTGTGACCATTAGACCTGCAGCAAACAAGGGGCATGCTAGCCATCAGGCTTGGTACCAAGAGCCACAAATCTGCTTCATGCTGGCCACTCACCGTTTGCTGGGGTGGGGTGGGGTGGGGTGGGGTGGGGTGGGGTGGGGTGGGGTGGGGTGGGGTGGGGTGGGGTGGGGTGGGGTGGGGTGGGGTGGGGTGGGGTGGGGTGGGGTGGGGTGGGGTGGGGTGGGGTGGGGTGGGGTGGGGTGGGGTGGGGTGGGGTGGGGTGGGATAGGGGAGGGGTGGGGTGGGATAGGGGAGGGGTGGGGTGGGATAGGGGAGGGGTGGGGTGGGCAAGGGGTGGGCGTGTGACCGTCACACCTGCAAGCAACAAGGGGCGTGCTCACGGTAAGGCTGGGCAATGGGGGCCACTGATGTGCAAGGGGCTGGCCACTCACTGTCATCTCCATGTGCCATTGCTGACTCCTTGCTGACTCCTTGTTGGCTGCTGCTCCTCCCTCCTGGCTGTGCCTCCTGGCTGTGCCTCCTGGCTGTGGGGGGCATGGGCCTCTTGGCCTTGGCCAACCACTTGCCTTGCCCATGCCTCCTGGCTGCCACTCCTGGCTGCCGCTCCTAGCTGCTGCTCCTGGCTGCCGCTCCTGGCTGCTCCTCTTGGCTGCTCCTCTTGGTTGCGCCTCCTGGGGAGTGGTGGGTCTGGCAGGTGGTGCCACCAAGGGTGAGGGTGAGGGTGTGCACTCCTGTCCTGGGTCCTGTCCTGGGTCCTGGGTACTATGTGCACTCCTGGCCTGGGTAAGGGTGAGGGAGAGGAGGAGGAGGGGGGTGTGAGGGAAGGAGGTGAGGGGGAGGAGGTGAGGGGGAGGAGGGAGAAGAGGTATGTTGCTCCTTGCTGCCGCTCTGGCTGCTGAGCTGACCATCACACCTGCAGCAAACAAGGGGCGTGCTAGCGGTTAGGCTGGGTACAACGGGTCACTTATGTGCGTGGGGCTAGCCACTCACTGCTTGCTCCATGCGGTCCCTTGATCATTCCTTAGGGGGAGGGAGGAGGGTACGCTTTTGCTCTTGTCCTGGCTTGCCCTGGCTGCCGCTACTTGTTGCCGCTGTGGTTGCTGCTTCTGGCTGATGGAAGGTGCCACTGCGCCTTGGCACTGAACCTGCTCAAGCACATGGCACATGACACATGCCACGATCCAACCCCGCGGTCGCACCTCAGAGTCGCATCTATGCATCGCACCTTTGCAAGCTACCTTTATGCCGTTCGCCCTCAACTCTGTGCTTGATCACAAGTACCCTATTCCTTTCGCTGATCGCTAATGGCTGCGAAACCGAGCTGCATGCTGGCCTCTTGGCTGACGACTGATGGCTGCGAAGGCTAGCTGGCCCGCATTTCGTGGCCGGCTGCGAGGCTGCGCATTTTGGCGCTGTCGATGTCGTTGCTGCTGAGTTTGGGATGGACGTGTCGCGTGTTGCGTGTTGCTGCATTACTGCGGGCTTTGCGAGGTCGACATGGTTTCCTCTCATGGCGCCTCGCGACCTCATGGCACACCAACTGCATGCTTGGTGGCAGCTAGCGCAGATCCCAATACCCAGCCCGTCAGTTTTCGCGCTCATGCATGCAAGTCACATGCACAATTGATAATTGACTCTGCAGTGCGAGACCCTGCGCAAGGTCAGCGAAACCCTGCACGAGGTCAGGGTTGACTTGGAAAAATCAAAGTAGTGAAATCATAGTAGTTGCGAGACCCTGCACAAGGTCAGCGAAACCCTGCACAAGGTCGGCGAAACCCTGCACTAGGTTTGCGAAACCTTGCACAAGGTCAGGGTTGACTTAGATGAAATCGATGCTTTGAGCGAGACCCTGCACAAGGTCGGCGAAACCCTGCACAAGGTTAGCGAAACCTTGCACAAGGTCAGGGTTGACTTAGGTGAAATCGATGCTTTGAGCGAGACCCTGCACAAGGTCGGCGAAACCCTGCACAAGGTTAGCGAAACCTTGCACAAGGTTAGGGTTGACTTAGATGAAATCGATGCTTTGAGCGAGACCCTGCACAAGGTCGGCGAAACCCTGCACAAGGTTAGCGAAACCTTGCACAAGGTCAGGGTTGACTTAGATGAAATCGATGCTTTGAGCGAGACCCTGCACAAGGTCAGCGAAACCCTGCACTAGGTTTGCGAAACCTTGCACAAGGTCAGGGTTGACTTCGATGAAATCGATGCTTTGAGCGAGACCCTGCACAAGGTCAGCGAAACCCTGCACTAGGTTTACGAAACCTTGCACAAGGTCAGGGTTGACTTAGATGAAATCGATGCTTTGAGCGAGACCCTGCACAAGGTCGGCGAAACCCTGCACTAGGTTTACGAAACCTTGCACAAGGTCAGGGTTGACTTAGGTGAAATCGATGCTTTGAGCGAGACCCTGCACAAGGTCGGCGAAACCCTGCACAAGGTTAGCGAAACCTTGCACAAGGTCAGGGTTGACTTAGGTGAAATCGATGCTTTGAGCGAGACCCTGCACAAGGTCGGCGAAACCCTGCACTAGGTCTTAGAACCCTGCACAAGGTTAGCAAAACCCTGCACAAGGTCAACTGAAACCCTGCACAAGGTTTCAAAGGCTATTTGTGCCTCAAAGTACGATTAAACCGTGTGCAGGGTTTCAGTAAACTGGCCTCCATTCCTTACTGGCTTTGACTTTGCACATGCTACCTACTAGGTTGTGCTTCTATTCTGATGCCTGACAACTCCTCATACTCAGAAATTTTTAAAAGTCACTTCAGTCAGTTAGCACCATCTCCCTTAGCCAAATTCGGGGTGAGGGCCCAGCCGCTGGTCCAGCAGCTCCGCAATGACCAAGAATTTCACTTTGGCCCAAGGGAGTCTCCTCCTCCACTAGGTCACAGCAGCCTACATGCCAAGTCTCAGACCTCAACTCGCAAGTTTGCCGAGCCAGCCAGCCCTTATTTGCCAGGAGTGCAGAGACACCATAGCCACCATGGCTGAGCCACCTTTACGCAGCCATCTGGCTGCCTGCTTTGCTGTCACAAGAGCCTTTGGATTGGCTTTGGACACAGCAGCCAGGACAGCAGCAGGTGGGCGGGGCAGTGAGTGGGTGGATCCAGGTGGCCTTGTGGCAGCACACTGGCCAGCAGCACTCTGGTCACCTGAGTGTGGGTGCAAGGTTTTATTACCTTGGGGAGTGCGCAGGGTGAGAGTCTTGTCGACGTAGTCGACCAAGGCTCCCTGCACAGTCAACCAGTCAGCACCCAGGAGCACGTCATAAGCATGAACCAGGTCAGGCATGACAGTCAACAGGCACATGCAGCAGAAACTGTTGATGCGCAGCTATATTTGACATAATGCTCACATATCACAGGCTGGTTGTTGGCAACATCAAACCTGAGTGACATGGGATAAGTAAACACTGGGATATTATGCAGCTGAACAAAGCTAGCACTGATGAGTGATGCATCAGCACCACTATCAGCTAACATGTGACAGGCATGAGAATCAATAGTGCCAGCAAACTGGAACCTCACCTTGTCGTCTTGACCAGAGACCCCCAAGATGACTTGAGACGGTGCACGGGGACAACACAGGGCAGTCTTACACGAGAGAATATGACCCACACAGGGGTCAGCAGCACTGAAACAGGAACCACAGTTCTGAGCTGCTGTCACAGCAGTCTGCTCAGAGAACGCATGGCCACCAACAGTTGGATTAGGGAAAGGCTGGCTCATAGCATGCACAGCAACACCATCAACAACCATCAGCTGGGGCTCAGTCCCAGTCATATCAGTAGCACAGGTGCATAAGACAGGTTCATCAGCATGTACCACAGCACAGGCGTGACACTGGCCTGGCTGGGCAACATCTCACTTCCCATTGGCAGACGCAAGCCTGCCTTTCTTTGGCTCAGATTCGTTGTTTTCAGAGGAGCGCTTCCCAGCAGACTTTGCATCAGCAGGAGGGCGAGGATAGCCAGATAGCTTCCTGGCCTCCAGAGCTGGCAGTTCCTTGTAAGGGCACAGTGGCTTGAGGTGCCTGGGGTCGTAACAGTGGTGGCAGTACTGGCCTGGCTTCATATCAGACTGCTCAGCAGCCTCCTCAGCCTTCTTCTTCATCATAATGCGGTAGGCCACTGCAGGACCAGCAGCCATGCCAGCTCTGGAGCCCCTGGCTTTGAAGCTCTGGGTTTTGGCAGGTGGGTCGCTCTGGGTGCTCCTGGGAGGACGAGGGTTGCTTGCACGATCCAGACCATCCACCAGCTGCTTGGCCTGCACCGCAGCAACATGCCGCTTGGAGCCGACTGCTTCAGCAAGGATCTCAGCGGAACGCTGAGCCTGCCTGGCAGAGTCGATAGCCTGAGCCAGAGTGAAGGCTGGAAAAGGAGCAGAATCCCTTAGGACTGCCTTTTTCAGCTCAGGTGTCAGTCCCTTAATAAACAGGGAGACAAGCAAACTCTCTTCCATACATTGGACACCAGCAGTGAGCAGATTGTTCCTGTACGCAGTAATGTAATCATGCAGCAGCAGCTGAGAAGACATACGGATGTGTCCCTCAAGCAGCTGCTTTCTGGCATCAGTCTGATCATCACGCAAGTCGTCCCCTGTGTACTCGAGAAAGGACAGACGCAGGTAAGGCCAGGTTGGTGCATTGCGGGTTTGTGCGAAATGAGCAGCGCGAATTGATGGCAACCAAGCATCGCGTGCGGCCCCAGACAGGAATGCAGAAAAAACAGAGGCAATGTCCAGGTTGAAGCGCAGGCAATGTGCTTCCAGGTCGTCACAGAAGGCAGTGGCCCTGCGGCGAGACTTGGTGCAATTGTCTGTCCACTTATCAGGGCCAGGCACAGACTTAGCAGCTGGAGCCTGACTATTGACCTGGGGAAAGAGGTGATGCAGAGCACCGCCTCTCCCACCGATCGAGTTGAAAGTGCCAGGAATACACGCAGGGCGTGTACCTGAGCGACTCGGGGACGGAGTGCGCATACTAAACAGCCTGTCCTGAATGGAGGGAGGGGACCCAGGAAATAGACCCACCTTATCAGCCAGCGCAGCCAAAGTGCGATCTGTCAGCTTTTGGCGAGATTCCATCTTGGCCAGCTTGGCTTTGGCTTCCTTCAGCTGGTCCTGCGTGTCCAGCAGCGACTGGGCCAGCTGGTCTGCGGAGGACAAGTCAATCTCGCCCTCAGAGAAGTCCTGAGCCTCGTCTTCCTCATCTTGCTCCTCTTCTTCGTCCTCCTCATCGCCGCCTGGAGGGACTGGGCCATCGCCCTGCCCACTCCGCGGCGAAGTTGCAGCAAGGACGCCGTCAGGGAACAAAGCTGCCCTCAGGGTCTTGGCAAACTCGGGATCAGTCAGGGCCTGGGCCAATATGGCCTGGGAACCCGCGGGACCGCTGGATAGACCAGCGCCTGGTGATGGACCGCTGGATGGACCAGCGCCCGGCGTATGTTCAGTCATGGTGCGGCAAGTCACTGAGGTATCGGAATACGGAAACCAATGTAGCGTTCAGAAAGAACGCGCCTTAAATCTTTTCAGTGTGTGAACGCCATGCAACGCTAACCGCAGTTACAGGTGTCAGACTGCTGCAGCGCAACCAGGCTAAGACATAGAAAGGCCTCCGGGGATCGAACCCGAATGGTGGGCAGCAGTACAGCCCACCACTTAACCTGCCTGTATCACACTTCAGCAGTGACACTAGCGCCGATCCGCTTAGTGCAGAATCGGAACGCTACAAGCATCAGCTGCAGGACCTGCAGCAGGATGAACTTCAACGTAAGGAGCAGCAGGTGGCTGAGCAGCAACAGCAGCTGCAGCAGCAGCAGGCAGACATGCGGCAGAGGGAGCAGCAGGTGGCTCAGCAGCAGCAACAGGTGCAGCAGCAGCAGGCGGACCTGCAGCTGAGGGAGCAGCAGGTGGCTCAGCACCAGCAACAGGTGCAGCAGCAGCAGGCGGACCTGCAGCAGAGGGAGCAGCAGGTGGCTCAGCAGAAGCACCAGGTGCAGCAGCAACAGGCGGACCTGCAGCAGAGGGAGCAGCAGGTGGCTCAGCAGCAGCAACAGGTGCAGCAGCAGCAGGCGGACCTGCAGCTGAGGGAGCGCTAGGTGAGGGTGGGCTAGAGAAGTTGGTGGGTGATGCCCAGAATGCCAGGGCTGCTGCAGGCGCTATAGGAGGGGGAGTTGCTACAACAGGAGGTGCCGCTGGGGTTGCAGACGTGAGGGTTGACTTGGACTGTGCCACAGTGCAAAGCTGGTTTGTGTGCCCATGCAAGGTTGGCGCCAAGCCCAGGCTGGCCTGCTTGCAGCGTACGTGTAATGCCTGCAAGGATAGGAAGGTGGGCGTGAAGGCGGGGTGTGAGGGTGTGCAGCTGCAGTATCGTGAGTTCAAGAAGCTGGACAATGGGCAAGGCGTAGAGTTGGCCACAGTCCATACCACACTCGGTGAGTTGGTGCCTGACTTCAATGCCCTCATGCACAAGCAGTTGTGGCATCAATACCTTGCCAAGCATCAGCGTGCCACCTTTAGGGCGCACTCACTCCTACAATTTAGTCCCTGCGTTTGTCCCTGCGTTCTACCGACCTTGTCCGATCGGGCTGAAAATTTGATAGATGGCAGTTTTCAGAAAATAAAACATATCTTTCAAGAAAAATATTTGGTAAAATCCATAAGCTGTTGCGCTGTGGCCCGCAACCTATCCCTGCACTTATCCCTGCACCTACGCCCCAGGGCCACAGTGCAGCCGCCTTTGATTTTTTCAAAATATTGTTTCTGAAAAATATGTTTTATTTTCTGCAAACTACCATCTATCAAAATTTCAGCCCGATCGGACAAGGTCGGTAGAACGCAGGGACAAACGCAGGGACTAAGTTGTAGGAGTGCTGTGCCGCTGTGCGCAACACACCGGGGCTAGTTGTCGTGTCGTGTGACTGGTCAGAGAAGCTCACCATCCACCAAGACATAGCATGTCAGGGAGCATATTGGAAGCAGAGGACCATGTCAGTGTTTGTGGCATGTGCACACTACCAGGACATGGCTGGCAACACTCGTGTAGTGGACATGCGCAGCATGGGCGGCTTGCATCTTTTAAACTGACTTGCATGTCTGATCTTTAGCGAACTGAGTACTTGTTCTTTTCTTACAGTGGATGCTTCTGTTGTTCTCTGTGCAAGGTGCTCCGAACCTAGGCGGATGCACCGAGCACAGAAGTTCACAGTTTACGTACACCTTTTCCCTTTACACGTGGATGACTAAGAATGCGAATGGTTTTGAGTACTTAAGGCTCTGTGAGGGCAGAGACAGGTACCTTGGCTCAGAACTCTATCTGACCCCGGGTCCTGTCTCGTTCTCCCGCCCTCACAGGCTCCCTAGTCTCAGCTCCGTTATATTGGTGCCTTCTCTCTCGGGAACCGCAGTGCTCTTCCCTCGTCTCTCCCACTCCACCGTTCCTCTCTCCTACTCCGCATTCTCACCGCTAATCCCGCGCCGCCATGAACGCGGAAGAGATCGCTCAGATGCAACGCGTATTTTCGGAGCAGCAGGCCACAATCCAGCGGCTGGAACAGCAGCTCGCGCAACTGTCCCTGCAGCAAACCACTCCGGCGGCGCCCGCGCCTGCTCCTGCTCCTGCTCCTCCTCCTACTCCCGCTCCTGCCCCACAGCAGCGTATGCCCCGTGCCAATCCACCCGCCACTTTCTCTGGAAGCCGTACCACGGACGTGGCGGCTTGGCTATTCGCAGTGGATCTCTTTTTCACAATCTCCGAGCTGACGGACGCCCAACGGATCGTCTACGTCGCCACCCTCCTCTCCGGCCATGCTCTCCTGTGGTACCGCAGCAGCGTCAGCTCTTTCACCTCCTGGACGTGCTTTGTCGCTGCGTTTGAGCGGCAGTTCGCGCCTGTCAACCGGCTGCGCCATGCAAGGGACCGCTTAGCAGCTCTCACCCAAACGAGCTCCGTGCGGCGGTACCTTGGCGAGTTCACAGCGCTCTGCCTGGAGGTCACGGACCTCTCGCCCGCCGAACAGCTCGACCGGTTCATCCGGGGCCTCAAGCCCTCAGTGCGGCGTGAGCTGGAGCTGCGCGAGCCAACCTCTTTCTCCGAAGCCTCCACCATCGCGGATCGGGTGGACGCCATCTCCTATTCCACCTCAGCCTCCCGCTCCTCCTATCGTCCTCCCTCCACTCCCCGCCCTCCCCGCCCTGAGACTGCCGCGGTGCCCATGGAGCTGGACGCCATGCTCCACACCAGCCCAAGCCGCAGCCGTGGCACTCGTCTCTCCGATGCTTAGCGTGCGGCTCTGCGGGACAGCAAGGCGTGCTTCTACTGCCGCAAGGCGGGGCACACCATGAAGGACTGTCCCATCCGCCCTCCCCGCCCAAACGTCAGCAGCGGCCCACGGAAGGGGGACCGCCGCTAGACGTCGCCTTCCGGACCCTCCCACCACCCCCTCCCACCTCCCACCCCCTCCCACCACCCCCTCCCAGCCTCTCTGCTTTTCCACCTCCTCTCCTTGTCCTCCCCGGTGCGCTCGTCCCCATCGCGCGCCTTACTTCCTCCTCCCTGCCCCTGCACCCTCCTACCCTGGTCTTCATTCCACCTGCCAGCCGTACACTGGTAAGGTGGACACTGCTGGCCGGCCCTCCCTGCAGGTTGGCAGACTCATGCCCTTACCCCTGCAGCATGTTAGACCTGCTGGCAGCATTCTGAAGCAGCCTTCTGTGGTTGGCTCCACGCCACCGGGACGACCTCGTAAGGTCGTGCGGTTCTCCCTGCCCCTACCTGCAGCTCTAGGTGGCAGCCCTCCTCGCCCTCCCCAGCCTGGTCGGACAGCCCGCCCAGCTGTGTTGCAGCGTGCCAATGCTGATGCACCTGCCTTCCTCCATGTCAACTCCTTTGTTCAGGACCAGCCGCCGGCCGATTCTCCTGCTCCTTGTCCTTCCCACACCTCCCTGCCCACTCCCACTCCCACCCCCACCCCTGACCCCGCTGCAGCGCCCTCCCCCATCGTGCTCACTTCCCTGTCTGCCACTGGCAGCAGCCCATCAGAGCTGATCATCCTCCATGGCACCTTTGCTGGTCACCCAGCCAGGTTCATGGTGGACAGCGGCGCCACCGGCAACATCGTCAGCCAGCAGTACCTCATGCGCAATGGGTTGCACTTGGCTACCACCCTCTCCCCCCGTCGCCTCCTCCTCCCAGGCCCCAAACACACTACCCTACCCACCTACACCCTCCCACCGTGCTCCATCCGCATGGGTACCTACCGCGATCGCTTACAGCTCTCCATGGCAAACATCCCCAACCCCTCCTTTGACATCGTCCTCGGCAAGCCGTGGCTGGCAGCCAAGAACCCGTGTGTGGACTGGATCAACAACGTCGTACGCCTGGATCACGCCGGCTCCACCCACACCCTGACCCCACCCCCACCCACCCCACTCCAAGCGGATCAGCTGAACCTGCTGTCGGCGCCACGCTTCCGCCGGGCAGCGCGGCATGATGAGGTCTTCATGGCCCTGCTCACCCAGCAGCCCAGCCCCTCTACCTCACTCTCTTCCTCCACCCCTACCCCTGATCCACCCCCTCTTCACCCCAAGGCGGCAGCACTGGTGCAGCAGTACCCCTCTGTCTTTCCCAAGGAGCTGCCTGCAGTCCAGGACATGCCCCGCCGCTCCGTGGACCACACCATCCATCTCACCGGCCCTGCCCCCTCCCCCCGGCCCATCTACCGCATGTCGCAGCCAGAGCTGGACCAGCTGAAGAAGCAGTTGGACGACCTCCTGGCCAAGGGTTTCATCCGGCCATCCACCTCCCCCTTTGCTGCCCCTGTGTTGTTTGTCCGCAAGAAGGACGGCAGCCTGCGCCTCTGTGTGGACTTCCGTGCCCTCAACCAGCAGACCCTCAAGAACCGTTACCCCCTCCCCCGCATCGATGATCTGCTGGACCAGCTGTCAGGTGCCCAGGTCTTTTCCAAGATCGACCTCCGGTCTGGGTATCACCAGATCAGGGTGGCTGAGGACGACATCCCCAAGACCGCCTTCCGCACCCGGTACGGGCACTATGAATTTACTGTCCTCCCCTTTGGCCTTTGCAATGCCCCTGCCACCTTCCAGCAGCTGATGAACGATGTCTTCAAACCCCACCTGGATGACTTTGTGCTTGTCTACCTGGACGACATCCTTGTGTTCTCCAAGTCAGCCGCTGACCACGAGCGCCACCTCCACCTTACCCTCTCTCTCTTGCGGCAGCACCAGCTGTGCGCCAACCTGGCCAAGTGCGCATTCTGGCTGGACACCGTGGACTTCCTTGGCCACATCGTCTCCGCCGCCGGCATCCAGCCAGACCCCACCAAGGTCAAGGCTGTGCTGGACTGGCCTGCCCCACAGGACAAGCACCAGCTACGGTCGTTCCTCGGCACCGCCAACTACTACCGGCGTCTCCTACACCACCATGCCCACCGTGTTCTCCCTCTCACCGACCTGCTGCGTGATGAGCAACCATGGCGTTGGGGCGAGGTTGAGCAGCGTGCCTTTGCCGACATCAAGGCAGCCATGGCCAGCTCCCCCGTCGTGCGTCCCCCTGACTTCTCCCTCCCCTTCACTGTCAAGACTGACGCCTCCCTCTTTGCAATTGGTGCCGTTCTCACCCAACAGGACTCCTCCGGCGCCGAGTACGTGGTGGCCTACGAGAGCCGCAAGCTCAACCCGGCTCAGGTCAACTACCCAGCCCATGAGCGTGAGCTCCTGGCTGTGCTCCATGCCCTCACCACCTGGCGCCACTACCTACTGGGTCGTCCCTTCATTGTGGAGACTGACAACAGCGCCACCACCCATGTGCTCACCCAGTCCAACCTCACCGGGCGCCAGATGCGGTGGACCCAGCGCCTTGCGGAGTTTGACATCACCTTTGTACACAAGGCTGGCAAGCACCACACCGTGCCAGATGCCCTCTCCCGTCGCCCTGACCACCAACTCACCGCCCTCTCCATCGTTGACCCTGACCCCTCCTTCTTCTCCACCTTTGACCGCCATGCGCCCGAAGACTTGGCCTACCAAGCAGCCCTGTCCCAGGCCCTCTCCCCTCCTTCACCCTCCAGCCCTACCCACCTGCAGGTCATTGAAGGCCGCCTCTACACCACCTCCACCCCTCCCCGACTCTACATCCCCTCCTCCCCTCTCCGCGCCCAGCTGTTGCATGAAGCTCATGACGCCCACACCGCTGCCCACCTAGGGCGTGCCAAGACTCTGGAGCGGTTGCAGCGTCACTTCTATTGGCCGCAGATGCACAAGACTGTCCAAGAGTACGTGCGCACATGTGACAAGTGCCAGCGCAACAAGGCCAGCAACCAGCTGCCCCCTGGCCTGCTGCAGCCCCTCCCCATCCCCTCGCGCAACTGGCAGCAGGTCAGCATGGACTTCATTGGGCCCCTTCCAGCCACTCCCCGCGGCCACACCATGATCTTCACCATCGTCGACAAGCTCAGCAAGATGATCCACCTCATCCCCACCACCACCACCGCCACCGCTCACGACACCGCCCGCCTCTTCTTTGACCACATCTTCAAGCATCACGGCCTGCCGGAGGCCATCATCTCTGACCGTGACCCCAAGTTCACATCTGACTTCTGGACCTCCCTCTTCCACCTCACCGGCACCCGGCTCCTCCTCTCCTCTGCCTACCACCCCCAGACCGACGGCCAGACAGAGCGCGCCAACCGCACTGTGGAGGACATGCTACGGCCCTACGTCAACGACCACAAGACTGACTGGGACCAACACCTTGCAGCCGTGGAGTTTGCCTACAACAGCTCTGAGCACGTTGGCACCGGCTTCACCCCCTTCTACCTCAACTACGGCCAACACCCCACCACACCCTCTGCCCTCTTGCTCCCCCCTCCCACCCTTGTGCCCAGCCAGGCAGCTGAGGACTTCGTCACCTCCATGCGCAACAACCTTACCGCCGCCCGCTCAGCCCTGCAGCGCTCCATTGACACTCAGAAGCTGCATGCTGACCAGCACCGCCGCCATGAGGAGTTTGAGGTCGGTGATCTGGTGCTGCTCAGCTGTGCCAACCTGAACCTGCAGACTGCTGTCAACAGCGCCAAGCTCCAGCCTCGCTTTGTGGGGCCTTTCAAGGTCCTGGCCAAGCACTCCCCAGTCTCCTACAAGCTCGACCTTCCTTCCTCCATGCGTATCCTCCCCACCTTCCACATCAGCCGCCTACGGCCCTACCTTTCCTCCTCCTCTTTCCCTGAGCGCGCCGTGGAGCTTCAGCCTTCGCCCGTGATCATCGATGGCGAGGCGTACTTCACGGTGGAAGCCATCCTGGGTCGTCGCTGGAATGACGCGCAGCACGCTTTTCAGTACCTCATCAAGTGGGCTGGCTACGACGACTCCTTCAACTCCTGGGAGTGGGGGCCAGCACTCGCGCAGCAGGACGCGGTCGCCGCCTTAATCCGGGATTACACCGCCCGCCATCATGCCCCGGTTGACGACGACCCTGCCTGCCAAGTCTGCGCCAGCCGTTCACCGCGGCCTCCGATGTTGCTTTGTGATCAATGCGACAAGGGTTTTCACATCACGTGCCTGTCACCCCCACTTCGTTCTGTGCCTCGTGGTGCCTGGCTTTGTCATCAGTGCAAGCAAGCTAAGGCTCCTAAGAAGCGCAGGTAGCATGTTTAGAGGCTAAACATCTTTTTTCCAGGGGGGGTGAATGTAGTGGACATGCGCAGCATGGGCGGCTTGCATCTTTTAAACTGACTTGCATGTCTGATCTTTAGCGAACTGAGTACTTGTTCTTTTCTTACAGTGGATGCTTCTGTTGTTCTCTGTGCAAGGTGCTCCGAACCTAGGCGGATGCACCGAGCACAGAAGTTCACAGTTTACGTACACCTTTTCCCTTTACACGTGGATGACTAAGAATGCGAATGGTTTTGAGTACTTAAGGCTCTGTGAGGGCAGAGACAGGTACCTTGGCTCAGAACTCTATCTGACCCCGGGTCCTGTCTCGTTCTCCCGCCCTCACAGGCTCCCTAGTCTCAGCTCCGTTACAACTCGTGCAAATTAAGGCCTGGCTGGCTTGAAAAACTTGAGAGTTGAGGTCTGAAACTTGGTATGTGGGTTGCTATGACCTAGAGGATGACAAGACTCTTCTGGGCCAAAGTGTAATTCTCACTCGGTGTCCAGCTGCTGGGCCAGGTATGGGGCTGAGACCCTGATTTTGGCTAAGGGAGTTGGCACCGTGTGACCAAAGTGACTTTTCATGAAATGTGAGTATGAGCGATTGTAAAGGGTGGTTACAGCTGCCCAACCTAGTAGGTGGCATGCAAAAAGTCCCAGCCAGTGATGAGCTATGGCCCGTGTCCTAGGACCCTGTACAGGTTCCTAGCGTCATCATGGTCGTAGGACCCTGTACAGGGTCTTGGCGACCCTATGAGTGTTGATATTATAATCATGCTTTGCATCCCTATGTGATAGAACCCTGTTAGGATCCCTACATACCCGGTTGTTGGTCCTGTTGACCCCGTTTGGATGCTCGTACCCCGTACCCTCCCCCGGCGTCGTGACATGGAGCATAACTGTAAGTGGCCAGTCCCTGCACATGAGTGGTCCCCAATGCCAAGCCTAAATGCAAGGATGCCTCTTGCTGCCGCAGGTCTGATGGTCACACTGCTGCCCCTTGCCCCCTTCCCCCTTCCCCCTTCCCTGCCCAAGCCCACCACCACCACTTCCGAGTCTGCTACCTACCTACCCTCCTCCCCTCCTCCCCTCTTCTCTCCTCTCCCCCACCCAATGGCACCCAGCAGCCCTTGGCGTAGCAGCATGGAGCGGGCAGCCTGGAGCGGGCAGCCCGGAGTGGGCAGCATGGAGCGGGCAGCCTGGAGCGGGCAGCCCGGAGTGGGCAGCATGGAGCGGGCAGCCTGGAGCGGGCAGCCTAGAGCGGGCAGCCTGAAGCGGGCAGCCTGGAGCGGGCAACCTGGAGTGGGCAACCTGGAGCCAAGCCTAGCCCAGCCTACCCCAGCCTAGCCTAGCCTAGCCTACCCCAGCCTAGCCTAGCCTAGCCTACCCCAGGCTAGCCTTGCCTAGGCTAGCCTACCCTAGCCTACCCTAGCCTAGCCTACCCCAGGCTAGCCCAGCCTAGCCTAGCCCAGCCTGATTTGGTGCCATGGGGCATAGACAGCAAGGCAAAGTGCTTAGCAGTCCCGTGATGAGGTGTTAGCCCATATCAATGAGGTGCAGCCAGTCCTTGTGGTTGTGCACATGGCATAGGTGGTGAGCAAGGCATGAGTCGTAGTGTTGTTGTTGTAGTGATGTTGTGTGGTGTTGTTGTGTGGTGTTGTCACCTTGCATCAATGCATGTGCTTAGCACCAGCAATACATGCCGTTTGTTGTGGTGTTGCAAGGTGTTCGGGCGTCGTTGCATACGTTGTGGCAGGACCCTGTAGGCGTGCGGCAGGACCTTGTAGACTTGTGCCGTAGGACCCTGTAGACGTGCGGCAGGACCCTGTGAGAATATGTCGTAGGACCCTGTAGCCGTGCGGCAGAACCCTGTGAGAATGTGTCACAGAACCCTGTAGCCGTGCGGCAGGACCCTGTGAAACTTTAATGTAAGACCCTGTAGCCGTGCGGCAGAACCCTGTAGACGTGTGTCGTAAGACCCTGTAGCCGTGCGGCAGAACCCTGTAGACGTGTATCGTACGACCCTGTAGCCGTGCGGCACAACCCTGTGAGAATGTGTCGCAGAACCCTGTAGGCGTGCGGCAGGACCCTGTAAAACTGTGTCGTAGGACCCTGTAGCCGTGCGGCAGGACCCTGTGAGAATATGTCGTAGGAACCTGTAGGCGTGCGGCAGAACCCTGTAGCCTAATGTGGCAGGACCCTGTGGGCGTGCGGCAGAACCCTGTAGCCTAATGTAGCAGGACCCTGTAGGCGTGCGGCAAGACCCTGTAGACAAACGTCGCAGGACCCTGTAGCCGTGCGGCAGAACCCTGTGAGAATGTGTCGCAGGACCCTGTAGCCGTGCGGCAGAACCCTGTAGACGTGTGTCGTAGGACCCTGTAGCCGTGCGGCAGAACCCTGTGGCCCAGGACCCTGTACAGGGTCGGTAGGACCCGGTACAGGGTCGGGCGATTTTTCAAATAGTTATAACATCGCAGCAACTTTGAGTTTTTCATTGATTACAACGGCGATGAGTCGGCCATTCCTGGGGCTATCTGCAGTATGCCTCCCGGGAGAAAATGATGTAGTCGACTTCCGGCCTTAATCGGCGCGAGTGAGAACCCTGTTAGGATTCCTACATAGCCGGTGGTTGGTCATGTTGACCCCGTTTGGATGCTTTTGACCATGTGTGCCAGGACCCTGTACAGGGTCCTACGATGAGTGCCTTTCCTCACAGGGTCCTGGCACCACACCACAGGGTTCTGGCTCACAGGGTCCTGGCACCACACCACAGGGTCCTGGCTTACAGGGTCCTGGCACCTCACCACAGGGTCCTGGCACCTCACCACAGGGTCCTGGCACCTCACCACAGGGTTCTGGCCCACAGGGTCCTGGCACCACACCACAGGGTCCTGGCACCACACCTCAAGGTCTTGGCCTACAGGGTCCTGGCACCTCACCACAGGGTCCTGGCCCACAGGGTCCTGGCACCTCACCACAGGGTCCTGGCACCACACCTCAAGGTCTTGGCCTACAGGGTCTTGGCACCTCACCACAGGGTCCTGGCCCACAGGGTCCTGGCACCTCACCACAGGGTCCTGGCACCTCACCACAGGGTTCTGGCCCACAGGGTCCTGGCACCTCACCACAGGGTCCTGGCCCACAGGGTCCTGGCACCTCACCACAGGGTCCTGGCACCTCACCACAGGGTCCTGGCACCACAGGGTCCTGGCACCACACCACAGGGTCCTGGCCCACAGGGTCCTGGCACCTCACCACAGGGTCCTGGCACCTCACCACAGGGTCCTGGCACCTCACCACAGGGTTCTGGCCCACAGGGTCCTGGCACCACACCACAGGGTCCTGGCACCACACCTCAAGGTCTTGGCCTACAGGGTCCTGGCACCTCACCACAGGGTCCTGGCCCACAGGGTCCTGGCACCTCACCACAGGGTCCTGGCACCACACCTCAAGGTCTTGGCCTACAGGGTCTTGGCACCTCACCACAGGGTCCTGGCCCACAGGGTCCTGGCACCTCACCACAGGGTCCTGGCACCTCACCACAGGGTCCTGGCACCACACCTCAAGGTCCTGGCCTACAGGGTCTTGGCACCTCACCACAGGGTCCTGGCCCACAGGGTCCTGGCACCTCACCACAGGGTCCTGGCCCACAGGGTCCTGGCACCTCACCACAGGGTCCTGGCCCACAGGGTCCTGGCACCTCACCACAGGGTCCTGGCCCACAGGGTCCTGGCACCTCACCACAGGGTCCTGGCCCACAGGGTCCTGGCACCTCACCACAGGGTCCTGGCACCACAGGTTCCTGGCACCTCACCACAGGGTCCTGGCCCACAGGGTCCTGGCACCTCACCACAGGGTCCTGACCCACAGGGTCCTGACACCACACCACAGGGTCTTGCTTCCCTGACCCTCCACATATATTGAAGTCACCATTAGTGTTATTGTTTCATTCAATTATGCGTGCTACAACTGCAACCAAAACTGTAACACGGTATGCCCGGTATGGGTATAAGGTAACAAAATAATCCGGCTGCATGGAGGCTTGCATCAAGTTCACGCAAAGGAAGTGCGAAGGAAGCAAAGGAATCACGCAGGAATGCAGACTGTCCCGCCAAGCCGGCGTTAGCAGCCAGGGGCGGCCAGGAGCAGCCCAGGACAGGACATCGTCGCCAAAAGGGTAGCTACGAGCCAGCAGCATCTCTCACCACCAGGTGCGCTGATGTGATATGCATGATGCGCTAGCCACGAACATCGCCACCCAGCAACCGCACAACATGAAGCGATTAGCCACAAAAGGTAGCGGACAACAACACAGGCGGACACAACGCAGCCATCAACAGCCAGGAGCGGAGAAGGATTAGAGGTTGCAGCCAGGAGCAGCCAGCAGAAACGCAGCCGAGCCAGCCAGCCATGCGCCCAGGTTGAGCGAAGGGGCCAAGAAATGGCGTGATCGCCAGGGAAATGTGCGACGTGAGGGAAAGGTCATAGCGAAGATCATCGACAAATGCAAAGAAATTGCTTCTCATGTGGCTCGGGTTGCTTGCAGGTGGAGTGCCAAGAACTCAAGATAAAAACAAAAAGGAACAGCTAAGAGGTGTACTTAGTGCTTCCTCACCCTCACCATTACCATGACAATGAAGACCCTACCGCTATGCCAGGTGAGTGCCTTCGTCATGCAACACATGACTGCCAGCTTGCCATGATGTTATGCCAGCCTCAACGCCTGGAACCACCCCCTCCACCTCCCCCTCTCCCGCCCTCTCTCACTCCCACTCCCACTCCCACTCCCCCATCAACAATGGTACGTACTCCGCTGTCACCCCTATCGCTTGCCCAACGCCGCGAGGAACCACTCAGGTGAGACCGAGCTTAGTATGCTCTAGCCCCCCTCACAAACATAATGAGCGGCGATCATGAGCAGCACCCTCCCATTTCCCCCCATCACACACTCCACTCTACAAATGGTGAGTGGCTTGCTGTTGCAAATGTGTGGCTCCATGTACCCAGTCTGACTGCTAGCATGCCTTGGTAACTGCAGGTTCTTCTGGTCACACCCATCCCCCTTTTCCACTACCAATACCACCACCACCACCACCTCCCTTCCCCCTCTCTCTCCCTCTCCCCTCCCATACTCCCATACTCCCATACTCCCATACTCCCAAGCCTCCCATACTCCCAAGCCCCCACCTTATACTCCTCATCGCAACCCCACCCCACTGGCGCAGATGGTGCCTGGTGATATGGTAAGGCCACGGTGTAGCTAACACAGTGCCCAGCCTGGTCACCCTACCGCACGTGCACGCCCCTTGGTTGCAGGTCTGATGGGCACCTCCCCTCCACTTTCCCTACACAACCAACCCCTCCCAATTCACCCCCCCCCGCCCCCGCTCACTCCCCCGCCCCCACCCAGGCCCATGCCCCCAACCCAGGCCCCCACCCAGCCCAACCCAGGCCCCCACCCAACCCAACCCATGCCCCCAACCTACCCCCGCCCCACCTCCCCACCTCCCGCCTCCCTGCCTCCCCGCCTCCCGCCTCCCTGCCTCCCGCCTCCCGCTTTCCACATCTACCCCGCCTCCCCGCCTTCACTCCTCCACTCCCACCCCCTTCCCAGCAGCAGTCATCAAGCCGCCAGAAGGTAGGTAGGTAGGCAATGCTACAGTGCCCCTACTATATCTGCTGCTGTCGCTGCTCCTGCTGCTGCTGCCCCCCTGCTACTGCTGTCCCCTTGCTGCCGCTGCTGCTGCCCCCCTGCTGCGGCTGCTCCTCCCCTCCCCTCCCCTCCCCTCCCCTCCCCTCCCCTCCCCTCCCCTCCCCTCCCCTCCCCTCCCCTCCCCTCCCCTCCCCTCCCCTCCCCTCCCCTCCCCTCCCCTCCCCTCCCCTCCCCTCCCCTCCCCTCCCCTCCCCTCCCCTCCCCTCCCCTCCCCTCCCCTCCCCTCCCCTCCCCTCCCCTCCCCTCCCCTCCCCTCCCCTCCCCTCCCCTCCCCTCCCCTCCCCTCCCCTCCCCTGCAGCCATGAGCAGTAAGCAAGAGCAGCTGCCAAGAGCAGCAGGTAGGAGGCGCTTAGAGCGGTAGCCAGGACTTCTGGTGAGTGCACATGCTTGGGAGGTGTCAGCCTAGCCTGCCCAGTTCTGGTCATGCATGTCCTTATTAATCTGCTTGCTGGCTTATGTTTGCTTGCAGTTGTCCACAGCTGGAGCATGGCCTGTGTAGCATGTCCTGGTTGATTGCAAGCAAGGCGGTAGAGCAGCCACCATTGAGTAGACAGCAAGGACCGTACCCTCCCCGTACCCCGTACCCTCCCCCGGCAGCGTGACACGGAGCATAACTGTAAGTGGCCAGTCCCTACACATGAGTGGTACCCAATGCCAAGCCTAATTGCAAGGATGCCTCTTGCTGCCGCAGGTCTGATGGTCTAACCCTACCCAGTAGCCAGGCAGCAAGGCACCTACCCCACACAGCAGCCCTTGGCGTACCAGCTTGGAGCGGGCAGCCTGGAGCGGCCAGCCTGGAGCCCAGCCCAGCCTAGCCTAGCCCAGCCTAGCCTAGCCTACCCCAGGCTAGGCTAGGCTAGCCTAGCCTACCCCAGCCTGATTTGGTGCCATGGGGCATAGACAGCAAGGCAAAGTGATGAGGTGTTAGCCCATAGCAATGAGGTCCAGCCAGTCCTTGTGGTTGTGCACATGGCATAGGTGGTGAGCAAGGCATGAGTCGTAGTGTTGTTGTTCTAGTGATGTTGTGTGGTGTAGTTGTGTGGTGTTGTCACCTTGCATCAATGCATGTGCTTAGCACCAGCAATACATGCCGTTTGTTGTAGTGTTGCGAGGTGTTCGGGCGTCGTTGCATACGTTGTGGCAGGACCCTGCAAATAAATGTCATAGGACCCTGTAGCCGTGCGGCAGGACCCTGTAAATAAATGTCATAAAACCCTGTAGCCGTGCGGCAGGAACCTGTAAATAAATGTCGTAGGACCCTGTAGCCGTGCGGCAGGACCCTGTAAATAAATGTCCTAGGACCCTGTAGCCGTGCGGCAGGACCCTGTAAACAAATGTGGCAGGACTCTGTAGCCGTGCGGCAGGACCCTGTAAACTAGTGTCGTAGGACCCTGTAGCCGTGCGGCAGGACCCTGTAAATATATGTCGTAGGACCCTGTAGCCGTGCGGCAGGACCCTGTAAATATATGTCGTAGGACCCTATAGCCGTGCGGCAGGACCCTGTAAATATATGTCGTAGGACCCTGTAGCCGTGCGGCAGGACCCTGTAAATATATGTCGTAGGACCCTGTAGCCGTGCGGCAGGACCCTGTAAACAAATGTCGTAGGACCCTGTAGCCGTGCGACAGAACCCTGTGGCCCAGGACCCTGTACAGGGTCGGTAGGACCCTGTACAGGGTCGGGCGATTTTTCAAATAGTTATAACATCGCAGCAACTTTGAGTTTTTCAACGGTTACAACGGCGATGAGTCGGCCTTTCCTGGGGCTATCTGCAGTATGCCTCCCGGGAAGAAATGACGTAGGCGACTTCCGGCCTTAATCGGCGCGAGTGAACTACAGGGAGGAGTCAGTGTTTGTGAGTGCTGACAGGTGTGACCAGTCTGCTGAGGCTTCCACCACAGCCCTTGTGCAAGTGATTGAGTGTTTGCTGCAAGGCAGGAGGCACCCGGATGGCATCCAGGGTGAGGCCAACAACACCGATGGAGTGAGTGAGGGGAGGGACGATGGAGAGGGGTGGGTGGGTAAGATGGACATGAGGCAGCTGTGTTTGTGGTCAGATGGTTGTGCATCACAGTTCAAGGGGGCCAAGGCCATCAGGTTGCATTGGCACCTAGCCAATAGGTTTGGGGTGCCTGTGCAATGGTCATATGGTGCCACATCGCACTTCAAGAGCACGCATGACTCTGAGGGTGGGGTGGCTAAGAGGGAGTGGAGGGAGCAGATGTTAGTCCATCCTGAACTGGTGGGGAAAGTGTGTGGGGCTGCTGTGCTGACAGATTGGGCTAACAAGCATTTTGCTGTACCATGCCATGCACAAGACACCAGTGCCAGCCACCGGCAACGTGGACACATCATGCGTCGGCGCTACCTGGTGCTGGACGACGCTAGGCAAGCAGGTGTATGCAGTATGCCAGAGGCTGATGTGGAGCGCATGCATGATAAGGTGGAGGGGTGCAGGGCAATGCACCGCATGGTGTTCACACCTGACAGGGAGCAGCCTCAATGGGCCATGGCTGCTTGTGCATGCAGCACGTGCATGAGTGTGCCATGCCTGCCATGCATGAAGCCTGACACCACTACCCCACTTGAGCCCATGCCCATGTTTCAAGACACTGTGAAGGAGGTGTATGATGACGAAGAGTGTTATGCATTGTTGATGTGGTTCCATCCCGATTTGTTGCATGATGAGGTGTGCTTTGGCAAACTGACCAACACACACTGTGCACGATATTGCCAGCACATGGGGTTGGATAGGCCAAAGGAACGGCGGAAACTGCGTCGTTTGGTGGTGAGGGACCTAAGGAGTGAGCAGCTGGAGTTTGAATATGAGGTGACCCGTTTATATGGCTGATTTGGCTGGTTATGTAAGGTGCATGGGGGTCTACTTTGGAGCATCACAAACGGCCCAAACATGAACACAACGCGTTTATGTCCTGATTACACGATAGAAGCCCACACAAGGAGCCGCACAGAACTGGCAGTTCACATCCTGCCGCCCTGGTTGGACAGTGAAAATGGCCGGAAAAGTGCCCTTTTCATGCAAATTTGACATGGTCTTACGTGACACGAGTCGCACGCTTGTTGTCGCACATTGTTGTGCAGGGACAGCCCGGAAGCCACACCAGCACTATCAAGCACATGATCAGCACTAGCAATAGCACTAGAACACATGTCAATTCAAAATTTTGAAAAGCTGAGCCGCTGAGCGAGATAGCTATTCGCCGATCACAGCCCCACTAAGCAGGCCAATTCCGTCACAATGCGACCAGAATTCTCAACACACCCGCCCGCCCCGGCACAGGTGCACATCAGCCCGAGCAACCCGCTAGCCTCGCGCTCGTGAACTGCACAGCCCTGCGCAAGAATCGCTGAAAAACTCTTAAAGATCAGTCGGATAGTTATCAGGGGTGCAGCCAATGGCGGGGGTGACCTTTGCAGTGCTCCACCGCGGGATGCACATGCCTTTGCATCATCCATCCCCGGCTACATGAGCATGCACAGTTGCTTCTTCCCTGCTACAGGGATCCAGGTTGAGTGGTCACAGACTGCATGTGCATGTGCCCAATGCATGACCCCCGCACCAAGGGGTGTGTGTATGAGGCCCTCCATCACAAAGCCCTTTGTGTCCATGCCCATGTTCGATCAGAAGAGGGATGATAAGCATTGGGACGATGAGTGCCTCACCCTTTTGTGTTCATTTGCACCAGACAGCGTGAACCAGCTGTGCACCTTGGGCAAGAAGCTGGGCGTGAAGATACTGAACGAGTATTGCAAGGCAGTGGGGTTGTATATGCCAGCCAGCACCTTGCGTGCTGAACTACGGTTCCCTGGGTCCTGGAGCATCTGAATGAGCAGGCAGAGTGCGATTGAGCTGGCTGTGTAAGATGACGTTGAGAAAACTGGGCTCCATGCAAGTGTACCGCAGTGGAGAACTCTGCATTCTGCGTTGTGGGTGTTGTGAAGCGGCACATGAAGGCCCAACGCGCAGAGCGGAAACATTCGCGTGTCTGGCAGACTGCCGGTGACCGTGGGTGCCAGCAGCACGGGCGCGCACGCGCAAACGCGACGCAGAAATAAGGTGTCCCGCGTCAAATGGACAGCTCAACTTCGCAAATCAAATGTCTCTCACCTGGCACTCAAATGTCCCTTACGTGGTGATCCAATGGGAGGGGTAACCGGTTGTCTCTCATTGCATGTGGTCACCCCCGCCATTGGCTGCACCCCCATGGCTCAAGAGATAACATCTAACTCATTTCTGAACGGATGAGGCCGCCGATTGGTGCGATGAGCTGGCGATGGCCTGACTAGAGTGCAGCCAGCCCCAGCGGTTTGCCGGGTGGCTGGCCCCCAACCTGCGACGTGTTCTGGAGCCTCGTAGGTAATATTTGCGACTGCTATAGGCAGCCTGGACTCAGCGCGGCTGAACTTCGCATCCTGACTGGACATCGCAACTTTTCAGGTTGCACAAGATACTCCATACAATGATGCCTGTGGCTCCCGAGCAACCGCGAGCAGCAAAAACCGGTCAAAATGATGGATAGAATGATGGATGAGAATCGGTCAAAATGATGGATAGAAAATGAGTTGAAAACTGTGTTTACCGCCCACTAGAGCGTGACCCGGAATGTTAAACCATCTTTAACCATCTTTAACCAAGCCAAAAAGTTTAACCAATCTTTACCACTCCCGCCAGGTCGCACTCCGCAGTCGCGATGGAGGGCGAAGCCTCTAACTTCGACCCCAAACACGCAGCCTTTCCGCGGCAGAAAACCTGATCCTACCGTGGCACAGCTGCAAGCGAGGCTGTGGCGTTCACAGACATTGCGAAAGGATAGATACACAGTCGTCATCAATGCCACTGAGAAGGTCGTCAAGCTAGTCTGCCTGCTATGCGGGCTGCAGTTGTGTGTGTCAAACATTTCGACGACACAAGAGAGCCACAGCGGAGCATGTGCCTTGCAGCGTGCCTTAGATGTTGGCGCACCACCACCTCCCAACCCAGCTGAAATCCTGGTCCCAGCCGACGTTGTCGACGACGTCAAGAAGGAACTTGCGCTCTTCTTCTACACATCCGGTACAGCTTTTGCACGTGCCGACAACCCTCACATGAAGAGGGCCCTCAAGCTGCTGGGTGTTGACAGCCCAAGCGCTAAGCAACTGCGGACAACGTACCTCAACAACACCCACGCTGTCCTACAAAGGAGGGTGGCCACCATGATGGAGACACTACTGATGGTGAGTGGCAAACACTGTTGTAATGGCCCCTCTATGCTTGCTCACAGTGGAATGGTGGTCTATGCTTGCTCACAGTGGAATGCTTGCTCACAGTGGAATGTCATGCCTTGCGTGTAGGGCCTTGGTCTGATGATGTGTACGGACGGGTGGCGCAACAAGCCCCCTCCCCCTCCCCCTCCCTCCCCCTCCCCCTCCCCCTCCCCTGCCCCCTCCCCCTCCCCCTCCTCTGCCCCTCCCCTGCCCATCCTCTGCATGGGCTGTGGTCATTGCTCACAGTGGAATGGTGGAAGCAGCTCGAGGCTGTCATCCGCCTCATGCAACCGATCAGCAACGCCATACACCAGCTAGAAGCCGATCGTCCCTTGCTGAGCCAGGCAAGGCTATGCATCACCACCACTTTTTCACCAACATTACACCTATCCCTTTGCCATATATCTTCACTTCCATGTACCATCACTTGCACCCTTCACTATTTCTTGCATTTGCACCCCTCATGCCGCATTCACTCTCCACCCATTGCACCCACAGGTCATGAAGGTTTGGAGCGACCTGGTCTCATGGGCTGAGCGTTGGGCAAATGACCATGGGGACCCATCTGGTGTGAACAACGTGGACCCACTGTTTGTGCTCGGTGTGGCGAGACTCTTCAAAGACCGGGCAAAGAAACACTATCAGCCAGTGATGGCGGCTGCAAGGTGTGTTTCAGCCATGCTGTCACAACCATAGCCATGACCCATAGCCACGACCAGGTCGATCATCATGGCAGGGACACTAGTATGCAACCACAGTTTTGGCATCATCACCCTCGTCTATTGAAACACTAGTATGCAACCATTGTTTTGGCATCATCACCTTTGTCGTGCAGGGTGCTGGACCCAGTGAACTTCATTCCTACCCGTCCTAAAGCCCAACCCCTTCCCCCCATGAAGGACCTCACACCAGAGCAGCAGGAAGACGTCGTGCACGTTGTGGCACGTTTGGCTGGGGTGTCGCAAGATGTTGCACGTCATGAGCTGAGGCGCTTTGAGTGTGGAGCATGGCATCACGAGATGATCAGGGTCGCCAATGACATCATGAGCATGAGTGAGTCTGGTCAGCGGAACGGGCGAGCTGTCACTATCATCGCTGCCGCATCTCAGCGGTTGACATGGTGGCAGATCTACTCTAAGCCTCAATTCCCAGCCCTCGCTACCGCAGCCCTGCGGCTCTTGTCGGTGCATGTATCAACGTGCGCATCCGAACGCAACTGGTCGGCTTGGGGCCGGCTCTTCGATGACCCTCGGCGCAGCGGCCTCGACATGGCGTCAGCGGAGAAGCTGATTTTCATTCAGACCAACGACGAGCTGGCAGCCAACTACGACAGTGTTGACCAGAGCAATCAGCAAGACGTGGCAATAAGCCTCTTTTGACAGATTAGGGTGACAACCCGTACACTTCCGTTGCTCTTACATATTGCCATGTAAACCTGCGCTACGTGATCTCCCGGCCTAGTCATAATGCAAACCGCGCCGA
This sequence comes from Haematococcus lacustris, assembly GCA_030144725.1. Taxonomy (NCBI): domain Eukaryota; kingdom Viridiplantae; phylum Chlorophyta; class Chlorophyceae; order Chlamydomonadales; family Haematococcaceae; genus Haematococcus; species Haematococcus lacustris. The sequence goes on from JASKMD010000004.1 coordinate 8,482,575, forward strand.
TAGCAAAGTCTCGAAGACAACCGCAATGTCTTTCTGTCAAAGTCTGACAGAAACTTTTTTATCTTACTATCGCCAAACCCCAATTGCACTCCGGGTCGTCAGGGTGTTAGGCTAGACTGGTTAAAGATGGTTAAAGATTTGGTTAAAGCACGTTAAAGGCCCAAAACAGCAGGAAGTTAGTTTAACCAGTCGCGCTCTACCGCCCACACATGAAACGGCACACACTTGAAGTTTACGCGTTTCTGTCTCATAGACACGTTAGTATCCCACACAAGTAATCGCACACAACTTGCAGTTCTTCATTTCACATCCTGGTTGGACTGTTAACTGGACTTATATTCGAAAAATTAAATAGCTTGAGCCGGCCGACCCCGGCAAAGGTGCACATCAGCCCGAGCAGCCCGCCAGCTTCGCGCTAATGAGCTGCACCGCCCTGCGCAAGAATTGCTGTAAATTTCTTAACGACCGGTAAGATGTTATCAGGGGTGCAGCCAATGGCGGGGGTGACCATGTATGAAGATAACCTTCTCCACATGTCATGAAGCGGTACCATACAGGCAAGAGCCACGCAAGCATCAGGTTAGTGATTGAAGATCTTCGAGCCTACATCAAAACCACAGATCAGATCAGTATCGGACAATGATCTTCACAATCAACTTGGAGGATACGCATGAGAACCAAATCATAACTTCCAATCCAAGATCCTCGACAATCACATCCAACGATCCGGGTTACAATCAGTCTAGATCAGATCAATGGTCAAATCGGAGTTGTCCAGGTCACCCATTTGCACTCAAGTGTAATTGTCACAATCACGTTCAGTCCACCACAGCTGTACTAGCTGCAGTGTCAAACCTATACTACACATCGCAGTAATACAAAATACAATCCACTCATACATGTCGCTTTGGCGCTGCACATCACATGCTTGCAGTTCTCGCTCCCCAACTCCCTTCAATTGGTGCGCACAGCTTTACCCGGCTGCCAGGCATCATCAACAGCCTTCTCAGTTGATGCGAATGGGCTTGCCGTGCTTGCGGTAGTAGATGTTGTCAGCGATGTAGAAGGTGATGAAAAACACTGGGCTGAACACCGACAACACGATGGCCGCGGCCGTCATGCCCGGCGTGATGCCCATCTCCACCTTGGTCTCAATGAAGTTTCCTGGCACCGCAGCAGCTGTCGCAGTAGCAGCAGACCCCTCTGTGCTCTCGAACGCGCACAGGTCTCTGCAGTAGATCTGCACGTAACAACCATATCAATTGGTTGTGATAGAAGTGCCTGGTGGAGGCAGGGCATGGGCCACACCACACTAACCATCGTACTTTCATCTCAAGCATCCGATGAAGTGACCAAACCCACTGCTAATCCTCACCACACCCAACCCACTGTTTGCCAGCTTCCCACCCATACAAAACAAAGCGTGGTGGTTGCACGCATAACATGCGCCGCAGCTGCTCTTTCCACTCACCCAGAGCATGCCAAACATGGTGTAGGTGGACACTTGGTCAAAGGTATCAAAGTCGCCGATGAACTCGCCAGAGTTGGCCACTGGGTCAGCTGGAGCATTGGAGCCCACCCATTGGTTCACTCCCAGGCTGAGCTTGCAGTTGTCAGTCCACTGCAGCCAGCAAAGAGCAGCGTGCAGCAAGGTTAGCATACCCAGCCATCATCTCTAGCAGCCACCACAGCAACACAGCCAGCCCACACCATGGCAGCCTGGCAGCATGTTTGCTGCTTCCAATCAACACGTACAGCTTGCCTAGCATAGCAGCTGCAGCTACATTATGGCCAATTGTAGCTGAGTTGGTGGATGCAACGGCTGCAGGCAGTGGGTACAAACTCAACATAGGCTCCAAGCAGCAGTACTGTATGACATGACGCAGAGCATGACATTACATGCGTGACAAGCCCAGCTTGCCTACCATACACCTACCCGAGGGTAGGCTTTGTTCTTAGTGCGCCATGGCCTGTTCAAGGTCAGGCTGGAGGGTGCAATGCACAGCTTGCCCTGGAAGTAGGTAGGTGTCTGGTTGCGGAGTGTAGCAATGCCACCATTGGCACCCTTAGGGTTGAACAGGGTGTACCGCATGCGCAGCAAGCCGCCGGAGTCCTGCAAGGCCAGGGTGAGCAAGTGAGTACATACAGGTCACATGCAAGGGAGCACATAGAATACATACCAGACCTGGACAGGCTGTGTGCACAAGGTGCAGATGGCATACATCAGGAAACCAACGTGCGCTTGGTGTGATATGCAACAAGGTCTAAGCAGCCACTGCAGCCAAACTACCTGCAAAGACACTACTTGTTGCCAAGCATGCAAGCTGTGGCAAGATAATTGGGTCACATAGCCCCAAGTGACATGGCACCTGGCACAGCGGTGTCTGGTGCCCACCTGCTGCAAGGGCTGGTTGGGGTCGGCATTGGGCTGCATGGTGCAGACTCCAACAGTGGCATTCGTGCAGTTCACTGGCGTCCAAACGACACCTCCGCTGGCATTCACTACAGCCTTGTTCCCCGTCCACATCTGAATCCTGAACTGGCCTCTGCCGCCCGCAGCGGCGACCTGGGCGAAGGCTGCAAATCATCAAGACAGGGCCAACCGTTCATCTCCCGCTCAATTGCTCGAGCTTCGAGTGGCCTTGCTGTAGAGACGAGCCTCCACTCACTGAATTCATCGGCTGGCAGAGCTTGCAAAGAAGGTAGCAGCGCACAGGTGGCCAACAGAGTCAAGAGGGTGAAGCAGGACATGGCGGCTGCTAGCGACAGGGAAAGGTGCTCTGGTAGAAGACTTAATGCTAGTGCAGTGTGTAGCTGTGCAAGTCCGGTGATGGCAGACGCAAGACCCAAGCGCAAGTGTTCTGTTCTGTTGCTGCGGAGAAGCTAGTAACCTGTAGAAGCCAAAGGTGCTGGACGCTAGGAAAAAGGCTGACCCAAAAAGGCGCTCAAAAGTGGGGACACGTGCCCTCCCCCGTGGACCCTACTGCCCCTTGGTCCCTACTTGAATCTTTCTCAGATTGGCAGCGATCATTCATCAGCGCAGCACTCCTCGCCGCACTCCTGTGGCAGCGCCCTTTGCCTAGAGCCTGACCCCCGCTTTAAGTCTCGAACACTTCCTTGCCACAATGGGAGCCGCCGACGCTGTCGTCGCCGAGAAGGGCACCCCTGTGATGCCGCAGTTCGACGTGCCGGTGGATTCCGAGTGGGTGCAGCCTTAGCCATCTTTATTGTTCAGCTGCTGCTGTTGTGTTAAGGCTTAAGCTGAACACTTGTGCGTTCTCGATTGTGTGCAGGCACAAGGCGAAGGTCATCAGGATTTTCAGCTTCGGCCAGCCGCATATGCGGTCAATGCACGTAAGAGCGCTGCAAGCAAGAGCATGTTAACAAGAGCATAAGAACGAGACGCACTGCTAACATGATGTGCTATGCTGTGCACTTCAACATCACCACCACCACCACCACCACCACTGTGTCGCTGCGGCAGTACTGGTGCTGCCAAACCTACCTTCTTGTCATGGTGCACCTGCCTTCTTGCAGTTGGCATGGTTTGCGTTCTTCATGACCTTCCTGGCAACCTTTGCGCCAGCGTCCTTGATCACAGTCATCCGTGAAAACCTTGTCATTGACAAGTGGCAGAATGGTAGTGCAGGTGGGTGCCATGCTTCCTAACTACTATGCCTATGTGTCTGCTGCTGCTCATGAAGCAGTGAAGGAAATAGAGTTGCCTGTGCAATGCAACCTGTGTGATGATGTAGCATCAGTTGAGCAGCAGTGAAGCCATCATCTGCACAGACATGTGGATGTTCATACACCACAACACATGCGCATGTCATACATAGCAAGTACAATGTATCATGATGGTTGGCCATGTGACCGCCTTGCTGCATGAGTGCAGGTGTGGCTGCGGTGTGTGGTGCGATTGCCTTCCGCCTCTTCATGGGTGCCTTCCTCGACAACGTGGGCCCACGCATGGGCACAGCCTTCACTCTCCTCATGCTTTCCCCAGCCGTCTTCTGCATTGCCTTGGTCAATGATGCTGCGGGCTACACTGCCGCACGCCTCTTCATTGGCTGTTCGCTGTGCATGTGGGTGATGTATAACCCAGCAGCTTGCGCTCCCGGTCCCTGCACCTGAGTAGGGCCTTGTTAGGCTCACCTGCTTGTGCTCCCAACCTGCTGTAAGCAGGTGCCACCTCTCCTTTTCACACTGGCAGCATGGCACATGATGTGTAGCCCTCCAGATGTACATTTGCATCAGTGAAGGTGGTGGAAAAGGTGTGTCACTGTCGTGCTGCCTGCGCAATGCTGCCTGTGTGCAGGTTTGTGTGCTGCCAGTTCTGGGTGGGCATCATGTTCAACGTGCGGATTGTAGGCTTTGCCAACGCCATCGCTGCTGGCTGGGGCAACATGGGTGGCGGAGCCTGCCACTTCATCATGCCTCTGCTGTACCAGGTGAGGGCATAGCCATTTGTAACCAGCAAGACGTTGGGCCACACCACTGGATGTGTTGCTGTGTACAGCATCAGGGGTACTGACACCAGCAGTGGTGGCTGCTGCTCTCCTATCTTTTCAGCAGTCATTGTCACCAGCAATGGTGGTTGTTTTCCCCCCAGTGAGGTGTGAAAAAGCATTTGAAGAGTGGTGCTACTAGGCAATGGTGGTGTAGGCTCATGACATTGGTATGGGGCACCTGCTATGCCTTGATCTAACAGTGTTGTGCTCTGTGGCTTGCACAGGCGATCAAGCATGCAGTTCCTGGGTTCCAAGCGTGGCGTTGGTCCTTCTTCATTCCTGGTGGCATTTACATCATAGTCGGCATTGTGGTGCTGCTATTCGGGCAAGATGCTCCTGATGGCGACTTCCGCGACCTGAAGCGCAGCGGTGCCATGGCCTCTGCCAAGGTCAGCAGCGCAGGCCTCTGTCCACTCAACCCTGTTGTCCGTGTCATGTGCCATGCTAATGCTGCCATGCTGTTTGCTCACTGTTGTTGATGCTGCTGCTGATGTTGCCGCCCTCGCCACCTAGTATTGCTCCTAACCCAGTGCTTGTTCCTGCTGCTGTTGCCCATGGTCAAGATGACTCATGTTCTTGCTGCTGCTGCTGCTGCTGTTGGTCCTGCAGGGTAACGTGTGGGCAACCCTGAAGTGCGGCATGCTGAACTACCGCACCATCGTGTTGGCCCTGACCTACGGCTACTCCTTTGGTGTGGAGCTGACAGTGGATAACATCATCGTGGCATACCTGTATGACCAGTTCCAGATGAACCTGACCACTGCGGGCGGGCTGGGCGCGCTGTTTGGGCTGATGAACCTTTTCTCACGGGCCTCTGGTGGCTTGCTGTCTGACCTTGCAGCTGTCAGGTGAGGAGCAAGAGGGGTTGGAGCAACAGCAGCAGCGCAATGGTTGTGTTGCAAAAGTGGCAGCGGCTGACTTAAGAGCAGCAGCACAGTGGATGTGTGCTGTACGTGTGGCAGCAGCAGTAGATGGAGCGGTGGATGTAGTAAACTGGTGTGCAAGGACATGTTGTTACGGCAGTCCTGTGCCCTTATTGATGGCAGGTGGGGAATGAGGGGTCGGTTGTGGACGCTTTGGAGCATCCAAACCCTGGGCGGTGTGTTCTGCCTCATCATGGGCTACATGGACTACAGGTGAGGGCAGAGGAAGTAGGGAAAGAGGAGGAATGGGGTGGGTGAAGGTGGTAAGCATTGCAATCTAAACAGTGCATGTAGCTCCTGCTACAGTGTTTTTAACATGGGCTGCAATAGCAATGGCATGGTCAGGTGGAGCAGGAGGGATGTGTGTCTCATCCTGTAAATGTGTTGTTGCTGTGCAGCCTGGGCGCAACTGTGGCTACAATGGTGATCTTCTCCATCTTCTGCCAGCAGGTACTTTGGCCTGGGGTGATGGGCACAATGGAGCAGTTTCCCCACAGCGATAGCATGAGCTAACAGGCTAATCTAACAGCCCTAGCCCACACGTAATCAGCAGGTCATGTTTGGCATTCATCCCAATCATCAGAACAATGAAGTATGTTTGTTGGCATTGCTGCAGTGCGTGGTTGCTGCTGGCTGTGTCGCGTGCAGGCATGTGGAGCTCACTTTGGCATTGCCCCCTTCATCTCCCGCCGTGCCTATGGTGTGGTGTCTGGTGTGATTGGTGCTGGAGGCAACCTGGGCTCTGTGTCGACACAGCTCATCTTCTTCGCTGGGTCTGCTGGCTCCCCTGTGTGAGTGCACCTGTCATGCTTGGGTGGTGGAGAATGGGCTAGGAAGGGAAGTGATGTGTCGGGCTAGATCCATGCAACCATGCATGAGCCCCCACTCCATGTAGGGTGATGACACAATCGTTATGGTAGGGCGGGTTTTGGATGGTAGTGGGCACAAACCATGGTACAGATAAAGCATGATTGGAAGTAAGGTGGTGTATGCTTAGATCATGGAGGACTAAGTTGAGGATGTTGCACTCATCGTTGGTGTGCCTTGTGTGTGTGGTGTATGCAGAATGTCGCCCCAGCAAGGCTTGATCTGGATGGGTGTGATGACCATTGGCCTGACCATGATCCTCTTCACGCTCTGGTGGCCCATGTGGGGTAGCATGCTGACCCCTGCCAAAGAGGAGTATGCTGAGGAGGACTACTACTTGAAGGTGAGGCATGGTGCCATGCCAGGAGTGTTGATGCGAGGGTGGAAGTGGGGTTGATGTGGGTTAGATTGGAATGTGCATGAGCTTAAGCTGTGGCATTGCATTGTCTGATCATGATGGAAACGTTTTCAGAAGCGCTAACATGGCAGTTGTGTTTCCCTCGTGTGTGCAGGAGTGGAGTGCTGAGGAGGTGTCCCAGAACTTGCATAACACTGCCATGAAGTTCGCCATGGAGTCTCGCAGCCAGCGCGGAGCCAAGCCAATGAACGGGCAAATGTCCGCCGCAGCACTCAATGCTACGGCAGGGATGGCAAACCAGAGCGTGCAGCCTGGGGTGGTCGAGGTGGTGAATGCTGGCGGCAAGGCATAAGCGAGCGACGCATTGTATTTTTGTGTATTACATTTTTTGGGGGGGATGAAAACATTGCTGGGATGCATCTGGTTGTATGAGTGACAGTGAGTTATAATGGCAAACCCCTACCATTGAAGGGTGAAATGTTGGATTGTGCATAAGATGTGCACGAGCTTAGGAACGTGTGAGTGATGGATGTGTGAAACTGGGTATGCACACCGTGTATCCGTACCCCCCCCACCACGTGGTGTATCCGTAACCCCCCCACCACGTGATCCAAACCATCTGTGGCCAGCTAGTCACCCCTCCCATTAAATCACAATCCCTCCAACGACAAGAAATAATGTCAATTCCACAGTAAGTCTTGCACACATGTACATGCGGAATAAAGTGACGGAGTGTGACTGAGGTGAGGTACATGCTCAGCTGGGTGGGACTGTTGTCGGGTATTTGTTGCTGCCGACTGTGCGGACCTGATGCAGGTTGACCCAGCAGCAATGAATTGTTGGTTAACGCGATGGATAGTGCACCATGTGTGATGAGGTGAACCTCATGATCATTACATGACCAACATGTGTGGGCTCATGGGCTTTGATTCTAGAGACCATGGCAGAAACATACCAGTGACAGGAACATCAAGCCTTTTGTCTACTAGGCTCCAAGACGTGGGTTAAACCACCACCTCAAAACAATCCCACTCTTTTGCTGCATGTCTGACGACGTTCGAACTTTATTCAACCCTCCAGCCCTGCGTCATCGGCCAGGGAACTCAACTGTAGACCCCCTGCCAAGTTCTCAACCCTTGTCGAGTATTCCCAAGAGGGGTTGTAGAAGCTGGCGTGTACACATGCCTGCAGGCATGGGCTTGTCCTCCCAATCCCACCCCTGCGTGTTGTGTGAAGTCTACGCCAGCTGGCAGCACTGGTTGGGTAGAGCTTCGTGTGGTGGGGGAGGCAGCTTTCTACAGCTCTGGATGCAGTCATACCGCCACTGGCCAGGTCACAGCCAAGATGTACGAAATCATCACGGCCTGCAGCACCCTGGAGCCTCCACAGGTTCCACTGACCCACAGAACCTGCGCTGAGGCTGCTGCGGCCAGCAGCTGGGCCAGCAGCTGCGGGGGCAGGATCCAGCCAGCCATTTGCAGCCCTTGCCCCGTCTCTTCTCCACACCCACGGAAGCAGCTGCACAGCTTGCACTCA
>JASKMD010000004.1:8491269-8548769 GCA_030144725.1 Haematococcus lacustris
GTGTGGGCCAGCCCATACGCCCTGCCTCCACCATCTCCCAGACCAACCACCCTCGCACCCATCACAGTTCCAGCTGCAGGGTGTCCAGCCAGCACCACCCGGCCCTAGCGGCACTGCTGCACCTATCGGTGCTTTTCATCCTCACTAGGCCTGCCACCCACCCACTGACCTCACCTGCTGAGGAGCAGCAGCCAAGCATGTGAGTGCCCCTGCTGGATGATGTGCTAACAAGGCAAGCCAGGTGCACAGCACCAGCTGCACACTCAAACTGCAGCCTGTTTTGCCACTCCACCTAGCACCTAGCACCACCCTGCACCAGCCCTGCCCTGCACCAGCCCCGCCCTGCTCTGGCTATGGCCATAGCCTGACCTTCGCTGACCTGCCCTGCCCGTCAATTACTGCTGCAGTCCTCCAGCAGATACATCAAGTACCCGCACTGTTGCGCCTTCACATTCACCCTTCACCCCCTCCCCTCCCTCCCCCATCCCCCATCCCGGTCCCACCACCTCCCAGCAAAACCCAGCCCCTGAGCGCCTTAGCTATGCAGCAGTTGTTCCTGTGTCCTTGTGAGCTTGGCCATCAGCCTGGCCTTGCCTGCTCTCTGCGCACTTGCCAGTGTGGTGCAGCTAGTGTGGTGGAGCTATGGGGCTACAACACACTTTAAGGGCAGGCATGATTCAGAGGGAGGGGTGTTGAAGCAGTGGCTGAGGGGTGAGATCCTGGCTGAACATGTTGGGATATGCAATGCATCAGAGCTTGTGCATCACTGCCATGCATATCACAAGCCTGCTACTGCTACTGACCCCAGCTAGGCTTATTGTGCTCGAGCAAGTGTGGGTCATCGGTGGTGCTTGGAGCTGAGCACACAGGAGGTAGAGCTTTGCAGTGCTCCACCGCGGGATGCACATGCCTTTGCATCATCCATCCCCGGCTACATGAGCATGCACAGTTGCTTCTTCCCTGCTACAGGGATCCAGGTTGAGTGGTCACAGACTGCATGTGCATGTGCCCAATGCACGCCCCCCGCACCAAGGGGTGTGTGTATTAGGCCTTCCATCACAAAGCCCTTTGTGTCAATGCCCATGTTCGATCAGAAGAGGGATGATAAGCATTGGGACGATGAGTGCCTCACCCTTTTGTGTTCATTTGCACCAGACAGCGTGAAGCAGCTGTGCACCTTGGGCAAGAAGCTGAGCGTGAAGATATTGAACGAGTAAACGATATTGCAAGGGTTGTATGTGCAAGCCAGCACCTTGCGTGCTGAACTACGGTACATGGTGCTGGAGCATCTGAATGAGCAGTAGGGCGGTTCCCCCCCCTGCTAATATTAATAATAGCAATAATAGCAAGCCAAAAAATATTAGCAAATAATAGCAAGCGATTCCTGCAGCGCCTTCATTTGCTTCCTAGCGCAATGGCTGAGCCTGGCTGCGCTGCGCCCCCTGTGCACCTGGTTGATGATGCGCCGTTGGAGGCCGACTCCTGGACGTAGACACTAAGGAACGACACCCACACTATCGCTGCCCTGCTTTCAAAGTTGAAGGGCAGCAAGGCCGTGCGCACAAACTATCGCGCAATGGTCGACCTCAATCTGAAGAAGGTCGTAATCGCGTGTGTGTTGTGCTGGGCGACAATCAGCTGCTCCAATATGACGACTGGGCAGTGCCAGCATGATGACCGTTGCCTGAAGCGGGTCCCAACTTCAGGCAAGCACAGCAGTCCCAAATCAGCAGGCTAGGCTAGAGCCTGCAACCCTGCAGCTCACCATGCATGCTCTGCCCTGCCTGCCATTGCTGCCTACCTACCTGCCTGCTTGCCTGCCTGCCTACTCACAGCGAAGCGACTTCCTCCCAAGCAACAACGTGTCATTGACAGATTCATTGCACTGTTTGTGGCTACATCTGGTGTACCGTATGTATCGGTATGCAACAACAAGTGGCTCAAGAGAGCCTTTGCTGAAGCGGGAGCTAGCACCCTCTCCCAAAAAAGGTTGAAGACTACCTTGAACACCTTGTACGAGGAGATGCGAATGGAGAAGGATGCTGAACTGAAGGATCAGCTACAGGTATCACCCTCGCTCCAGCCCCAGCCCCAGCCCCAGCCCCAGCCCCAGCCCCAGCCCCAGCCCCTCCTCCTTCCAAGTCCACCACCTCTCAGTCCATCCATATTCTATCCACCATAAACCATATACCATGTACCACCTACCATATACCATATACCATATACCATATACCACCTACCCACCATCTATCCATCATCTACCCACCATCACCTACCATCTACCATCTACCACCTACCCACCATCTATCCATCATCTACCCACCATCATCTACCCACCATCATCTACTCACCATCATCGTACTCGGTATGCAACAACAAGTGGCCATCATCTACCCACCATCATCTACCCAACAACTTCTATCATCTACTCACCTGTATGCTACCTGTGCAATGTGCGTGCGTAGGCGGGTGAGAGCGTCATGTTGTGCACCGATGGCTGGCGTCACAGGCGGGCTGCCCACGCTCACCCACTCCAATATGCCGACCGTGGTGCAACGTTAGACATGGGCAGGTTGGGAGTGACTTAGTGCCCGGTGTACATTGGTAGTGACCGGCCACCCCTTTTGCGTTGTTTTCATGGAGTTTCTATGGATTACTTGTAAAGTTTTAGCACCTCACGTGCCCCCTTGCTTGCGGTAACAAGTCTCTTACATCACACGGAGGGCTATGTCTTGACAGACACGGAAGATAGCGAAAACTCTGCATCGGACAGGGATAGAACACCGTACCTCTCGATCCCCGGACGCCCGGACGCCCCTTGAGCTAATATTAGCGGTACTGCCGCTAATATGAGCTAATATTAGCAGTTTGGCTCGGAGCTAATACGCTTGGCTATGCCCTAATGAGCAGGCAGAGTGCGATGGAGCTGGCTGTGTCGTTGAGAAAATTGGGCTCCATGCAAGTGTACCGCAGCGGAGAACTCTGCATCCTGCGTTGTGGGTGTTGTGAAGCAGCACATGAAAGGCCCATCGCGCAAAGCGGAACCGTTCGCGTGTCTGGCAGACTGCCGGTCACCATGGGTGCCAGCAGCACGGGCGCGCACGCGCAAACGCGACGCAGAAATAAGGCGTTCCGCGTCAAAATAACAACTGAACTCTCACCTGGCACGCCGCAAAGTCAAATGTCAATCAATCATGATATGCTAATAGTCCATATACGTGTATCATGAGATATCATGATACATGCCGCTCCCTAGCCACCAGTCGGAGGTTATCTCCATACATGCAATGAGTGACGACCAGTTACCCCTCCCATTATACCACCACCTAAGGGACATTTGCAATCAATCCTCTCGGTAAAATGTCCACCGAACTTGTGGACATTTTGTCCACCAGTTATGTGGACATTTGAAACACGCACCAAACAGCTAACGCTGCATCAACCCTGCATTGTCTTAGTACCTGTGTGCCAACCGTAGGTCGAACACTGCGATCGACGCAGCCACCCAAACATGTGACCGCTCACTCCCTGCCAGGCCCGGCCTGGCAGATAGATCACACCGTTGAATTTCTCCGCGGGGTTGAGAAATTGCTACCGTGTGGGAGGGAGAAATTGCTTCGACCCCTTCCTGAGGCGTTCTGCCGCACCCACTTCGTCGGCTTAGTGTGGGATGTGCGGCATCCGCACCAATGCGCCTCAATAGAGCAGATGGCAAACGTGTGACCGCTCACTGCGTTGACCCCGCGTTGGAAATCGCCATCTGTGGGCCGTACAGCGACAGGATGACAGAGCTAAACATGACCATCATTGCTGTGCTCGCTGTGCTCGCTGTGCTCGCTGTTGAGACCCAAAAGGTTACCGCGTTGACACTGCAGAACAACAAGTATATAAGCAAGGCGTCGATACGCAACACGATTAAGTTTTCTCAGAAGTTTCGCCGATTGAATTGCGTGTGCTATAGCGCCTCCCCAGGGTACCGCAGCTGTGACCACTATAGCTTGTTTGGTCCGGACATTGACCTACTTTCGTGAACGACCTGGGTCTGCTTTTCACCACCATCACCAGCGAGTCTCCTGAAGGCTGGAAAGCTGTCACCAACGCACTATAAGGCCTTCGGCAAGTCCTTGACAAGCTGAAGGGGGTGGGGCAGGGCTGGGAGGGGGTGGGGCAGGGCTGGGCAGGGAGGGGAGGGGCAATGCAAGGCTGGGAGGGGGTGGGGCAAGGCTAGGAGGGGGTGGGGCAGGGCAAGGCAGGGAGGGGCAACGCAACTGATGCCACTGTTGCCGCCACTGCCGCTGTCGATGAGGTGAGGGCAACAAAGGGGGGGGCTGCACCTGCTACTGCTGCTGTCCTTGCCCAGGTGACAGCAGCAGGAGGGGGGGGGTGCACCTGTTGCTGCTGCTGTCCCTGCCCAGGTGAGGGCAGCAAAGGGGGGGGCTGCACCTTTTGCTGCTGCTGTCCCTGCCCAGGTGACAGCAGCAGGAGGGGGGGCAGCACCTGCTGCTGCTGCTGTCCCTGCCCAGGTGAGGGCAGCAAAGGGGGGGGCTGCACCTGCTGCTGCTGCTGTCCCTGCCCAGGTGACAGCAGCAGGAGGGGGGGCAGCACCTGCTGCTGCTGTCCCTGCCCAGGTGAGGGCAGCAAAGGGGGGGGCTGCACCTGCTGCTGCTGCGGTCCTTGCCCAGGTGACAGCAGCAGGAGGGGGGGGTGCACCTGTTGCTGCTGCTGTCCCTGCTCAAGTGAGGGCAGCAGAGGTGGGGGGTGCACCTGTTGCTGTGCATGCTGTTCTGCCTCCACATCATTGTCAAGACTGTTTACATCATCACAATCTTCGTCACCACCTGTGTGCGTAGAAGCATGAGATCATGAGAATCAGCAGTATGTAGCAGTAGCATGTGCAGCTGGCATGCTTTTGATTGTTATTACCAGGGAGACACTTCCTCTTTAGCCTTGGTGGTGCTCGTTTGACCGTGCCAGAGCTGAGATCTATCTCCTGCTTTTGATCAGGTATCAACATGTGAATGGCAAACTCTATCACGACCTCTAATAACTTCCACATGCCAAGAAGCTGTATGACGAGCAATCTGACACTCCTACCTTGGGCTGGAGATTAGCCAACTTCAGCTTGTCAAGGACTTGCCGAAGGCCTTATAGTGCGTTGGTGACAGCTTTCCAGCCTTCAGGAGACTCGCTGGTGATGGTGGTGAAAAGCAGACCCAGGTCGTTCACGAAAGTAGGTCAATGTCCGGACCAAACAAGCTATAGTGGTCACAGCTGCGGTACCCTGGGGAGGCGCTATAGCACACGCAATTCAATCGGCGAAACTTCTGAGAAAACTTAATCGTGTTGCGTATCGACGCCTTGCTTATATACTTGTTGTTCTGCAGTGTCAACGCGGTAACCTTTTGGGTCTCAACAGCGAGCACAGCGAGCACAGCGAGCACAGCAATGATGGTCATGTTTAGCTCTGTCATCCTGTCGCTGTACGGCCCACAGATGGCGATTTCCAACGCGGGGTCAACGCAGTGAGCGGTCACACGTTTGCCATCTGCTCTATTGAGGCGCATTGGTGCGGATGCCGCACATCCCACACTAAGCCGACGAAGTGGGTGCGGCAGAACGCCTCAGGAAGGGGTCGAAGCAATTTCTCCCTCCCACACGGTAGCAATTTCTCAACCCCGCGGAGAAATTCAACGGTGTGATCTATCTGCCAGGCCGGGCCTGGCAGGGAGTGAGCGGTCACATGTTTGGGTGGCTGCGTCGATCGCAGTGTTCGACCTACGGTTGGCACACAGGTACTAAGACAATGCAGGGTTGATGCAGCGTTAGCTGTTTGGTGCGTGTTTCAAATGTCCACATAACTGGTGGACAAAATGTCCACAAGTTCGGTGGACATTTTACCGAGAGGATTGATTGCAAATGTCCCTTAGGTGGTGGTATAATGGGAGGGGTAACTGGTTGTCACTCATTGCATGTATGGAGATAACCTCCGACTGGTGGCTAGGGAGCGGCATGTATCATGATATCTCATGATACACGTATATGGACTATTAGCATATCATGATTATCATGATACAGTTATGATACATCCCAAGTCACCTTGGCGACCCTAGTTCGACTCCTGGTAATCGCAGACTTTCGAGTAGATTCGTCCGCTCAACCAGGTGTTTACAAAGCGCAACTAGCTCGTTCAGCTTGAGACTGATGCCTGGTAGGCTGTGATTCAGGCGACCCCAACTGAAAAAAATGACAGGAAACCGACCCTTGGCAGTCGGACGGCTGTAACTCTGCACTCACTGCGCCAAATATTATGCTAGATGATTCACAATGTAGCCGACCCGGTCAGCTACCTTTCACCCATCCAGATTAATATAACACTCAGTAGGTCGTGCACAGCAAAGCATCAAAGTTGGTGATTCAAATTTGAGCCGTTGCGGAGCATGCAGTCATCGCTACGACCGCCCGCGTCGCTTAGGCTGCTCTACGCGAGCATGCGCGTCGATAGCAACAGTCGGATCGGAGAGCGGTTGCGGCAATGTGGCACTGAGCCCACCTCATCCCCATACCTGGAGGGCAATGCCACAGCTCGACCATATGGACTTACAACATGCTACTTACTAGGTTAGGCTCCTCCCAGACATTGTTACAAACACTCATACTCAGATAAGCCAAAAGCTCACTTTGGTCTGTGACCCCTAACTCCCTAAGCCGATCTCAGGACCAGGGCCATGCAGTCAGTCGCACAACTCCACACCATGACCGAGTTTGGACTCGTCTCCTCTGAGAGTTACACTCCCCTGCATGCCATCCACCTGCGTGCAAAATTTCATAGCTCAACTGCCACCCCACAGCCCCGTGGCCCTGATTCTGCTTGGAGAACATGATGTTACTTTGAAGATGTCAAACTGATAGACGCCTGGGCTGTTTAACGTGCGGTTTGTTCTAATAAATGCGCCAAGGGGTCAAGAACAAACATTTCGTAGCCATTTCTTTGTGGTGCAGCGGGTGCAACACAGTGGAGGACACAGTGGAGGGGGGGGGGGTGTAACCCGGTGATACCTTAGTGTGCGCCGACCTAAATGGTGTATTCGGCGGAAGCGAGTACGATTATATGTTTCAATCACCCCGTCTAGGTGCCCTGCACGCCCGGCAGGCACTGCGTTGGGTGTTTGCCGGACATTTTGTTTGTGCACAACCCGCTCATTGCGCCAGATAGATGGCACCACAGCGATGTGGCTCACCGTCCCAAGGATACCCGTATCGCCGCTGTGATTTGTTCGCGGGCACATGTGGCAGTACGCGAGCAAAGACTCCAACATCGTGCGCTGATGGTCAAATGACGCGCATTGCTTTGCAGAGTTCAATGTGATAAACGGTATTGAAAACGGTGCAGAATTGAGAGAGTATTTGCATGAACATTGCCAACCCCATGTTGGGGCCGCCCGATTGTGATGCCACTGCTACTGATTGTGCTCTGTGCCTAGAAGTGGCCAGGTATGTATTGTTGCCGAAGTGGTGCCTTCCACTCCTACCTCGTCCACATGTCATGAAGTGGAAGCACACAGGCAAGAGCAACGCAAGCATCAGGTTAGTGGTTTAACAGCTTCGAGAATTACATTAGAACCGGAGATCAAATCAGTATCGCACCATGATGTTCACGATCAACTTGGAGGATACGCATGAGAACCAGATCGCATCAGAGTCGTAACTTCCAAGACAAGATCCTCGACAATCAAATCTAACGTTCCGGGTTACAATCAGTCTAGATTAGATCAATGGTCAAATCGGAGTTGACCAGATCACCCATTTGCACTCAAGTGTAATTGTCACAATCACGTTCAGTCCACCACAGCTGCACTAGCTGAAGTGTAAAACATATACTACACATCGCAGTAGTACAATACAATCCACTCGTACATGTCGCTTTGGCGCTGCACATCACATGCTTGCAGTTTTCACTCCCCAACTTCCCTCACTTGATGCGCACAGCTTCATCCGGCTGCCAAGCATCATCAACAGCCTTCTCAGTTGATGCGAATGGGCTTGCCGTGCTTGCGGTAGTAGATGTTGTCAGCGATGTAGAAGGTGATGAAAAACACTGGGCTGAACACCGACAATACGATGGCCGCAGCCGTCATGCCCGGCGTGATGCCCATCTCCACCTTGGTCTCAATGAAGTTTCCTGGCACTGCAGCAGCTGTCGCAGTAGCAGCAGACCCCTCTGTGCTCTCAAATGCGCACAGGTCTCTGCAGTAGATCTGCGCGTAACAACCATATCAATTGGTTATGATGGAAGTGACTGGTGGAGGCAGGGCATGGGCCACACAACACTAACAATCATATTCATCCAAAGCGACCTATGAAGTGACCAAACCCACTGTTAACCCTCACCACACCCAACCCACTGTTTGCCAGCTTCCCACCCATACAAAACAAAGCGTGGTGGTTGCACGCATGACATGCACTGCATCTGCTCGCCTCACTCACCCAGAGCATGCCGAACATGGTATAGGTGGACACTTGGTCAAAGGTATCAAAGTCGCCGATGAACTCCCCCGAGTTGGCCACTGGGTCAGCTGGAGCATTGGAGCCCACCCATTGGTTCACTCCCAGGCTCAGCTTGCAGTTGTCAGTCCACTGCAGCCAGCAAAGAGCAGCGTGCAGCAAGGTTAGCATACCCAGCTAACATGGCATGGCTGCAGGCAATGGGTACAAACTCAACAGAGGCTCCAAGCAGCAGTACTGTGCGGCATGACGCAGAGCATTGCGTCACATGCATGACAAGCCCAACTTGCCTACCATACACCTACCCGAGGGTAGGCCTTGTTCTTGGTGCGCCATGGCCTGTTCAAGGTCAGGCTGGAGGGTGCGATGCACAGCTTGCCCTGGAAGTAGGTGGGTGTCTGGTTGCGGAATGTAGCAATGCCACCATTGGCACCCTTAGGGTTGAACAGGGTGTACCGCATGCGCAGCAAGCCGCCGGAGTCCTGCAAGGCCAGGGTGAGCAAGTGAGTACATACAGGTCACATGCAAGGGAGCACATAGAATGCATACCAGACCTGGACATGCTGTGTGCACAAGGTGCAGATGGCATACATCAGGAAACCAACGTGCGCTTGGTGTGATATGCAACAAGGTCTAAGCAGCCACTGCAGCCAAACTACCTGCAAAGACACTACCTGTTGCTAAGCGTGCAAGCTGTGGCAAGATAGTTGGGTCACATAGCCCCAATTGACATGCCACCTGGCAAAGCAATGTCTGGTGCCCACCTGCTGCAAGGGCTGGTTAGGGTCGGCATTGGGCTGCATGGTGCAGACTCCAACAGTGGCATTCGTGCAGTTCACTGGCGTCCAAATGACACCTCCGCTGGCATTCACTACAGCCTTGTTCCCCGTCCACATCTGAATCCTGAACTGGCCTCTGCCGCCCGCAGCGGCGACCTGGGCGAAGGCTGCAAATCATCAAGACAGGTCCAACCGTTCATCTCCCGCTCAATTGCTCGAGCTTCGAGTGGCCTTGCTGCAGAGACGAGCTCCACTCACTGAATTCATCGGCTGGCAGAGCTTGCAAAGAAGGTAGCAGCGCACAGGTGGCCAACAGCGTCAAGAGGGTGAAGCAGGACATGGCGGCTGCTAGCGACAGGATAAGGGGCCCTGGTAGAAGACTTAATGCTAGTGCAGTGTGTAGCTGTGCAAGTCCGGTGATGGCAGACGCAAGACCCAAGCGCAAGTGTTCTGTTCTGTTGCTGCGGAGAAGCTAGTAACCTGTAGAAGCCAAAGGTGCTGGACGCTAGGAAAAAGGCTGACCCAAAAAGGCGCTCAAAAGTGGGGACACGTGCCCTCCCCCGTGGACCCTACTGCCCCTTGGTCCCTACTTGAATCTTTCTCAGATTGGCAGCGATCATTCATCAGCGCAGCACTCCTCGCCGCACTCCTGTGGCAGCGCCCTTTGCCTAGAGCCTGACCCCCGCTTTAAGTCTCGAACACTTCCTTGCCACAATGGGAGCCGCCGACGCTGTCGTCGCCGAGAAGGGCACCCCTGTGATGCCGCAGTTCGACGTGCCGGTGGATTCCGAGTGGGTGCAGCCTTAGCCATCTTTATTGTTCAGCTGCTGCTGTTGTGTTAAGGCTTAAGCTGAACACTTGTGCGTTCTCGATTGTGTGCAGGCACAAGGCGAAGGTCATCAGGATTTTCAGCTTCGGCCAGCCGCATATGCGGTCAATGCACGTAAGAGCGCTGCAAGCAAGAGCATGTTAACAAGAGCATAAGAACGAGACGCACTGCTAACATGATGTGCTATGCTGTGCACTTCAACATCACCACCACCACCACCACCACCACTGTGTCGCTGCGGCAGTACTGGTGCTGCCAAACCTACCTTCTTGTCATGGTGCACCTGCCTTCTTGCAGTTGGCATGGTTTGCGTTCTTCATGACCTTCCTGGCAACCTTTGCGCCAGCGTCCTTGATCACAGTCATCCGTGAAAACCTTGTCATTGACAAGTGGCAGAATGGTAGTGCAGGTGGGTGCCATGCTTCCTAACTACTATGCCTATGTGTCTGCTGCTGCTCATGAAGCAGTGAAGGAAATAGAGTTGCCTGTGCAATGCAACCTGTGTGATGATGTAGCATCAGTTGAGCAGCAGTGAAGCCATCATCTGCACAGACATGTGGATGTTCATACACCACAACACATGCGCATGTCATACATAGCAAGTACAATGTATCATGATGGTTGGCCATGTGACCGCCTTGCTGCATGAGTGCAGGTGTGGCTGCGGTGTGTGGTGCGATTGCCTTCCGCCTCTTCATGGGTGCCTTCCTCGACAACGTGGGCCCACGCATGGGCACAGCCTTCACTCTCCTCATGCTTTCCCCAGCCGTCTTCTGCATTGCCTTGGTCAACGATGCTGCGGGCTACACTGCCGCACGCCTCTTCATTGGCTGTTCGCTGTGCATGTGGGTGATGTATAACCCAGCAGCTTGTGCTCCCGGTCCCTGCACCTGCGTAGGGTCTTGTTAGGCTCACCTGCTTGTGCTCCCCAACCTGCTGTAAGCAGGTGCCACCTCTCCTTTTCACACTGGCAGTATGGCACATGATGTGTAGCCTCCAGATGTACATTTGCATCAGTGAAGGTGGTGGAAAAGGTGTGTCACTGTCGTGCTGCCTGCTCGCTGCTACCTGTGCAGGTTTGTGTGCTGCCAGTTCTGGGTGGGCATCATGTTCAACGTGCGGATTGTAGGCTTTGCCAACGCCATCGCTGCTGGCTGGGGCAACATGGGTGGCGGAGCCTGCCACTTCATCATGCCTCTGCTGTACCAGGTGAGGGCATAGCCATTTGTAACCAGCAAGACGTTGGGCCACACCACTGGATGTGTTGCTGTGTACAGCATCAGGGGTACTGACACCAGCAGTGGTGGCTGCTGCTCTCCTATCTTTTCAGCAGTCATTGTCACCAGCAATGGTGGTTGTTTTCCCCTAGTGAGGTGTGAAAAAGCATTTGAAGAGTGGTGCTACTAGGCAATGGTGGTGTAGGCTCATGACATTGGTATGGGGCACCTGCTATGCCTTGATCTAACAGTGTTGTGCTCTGGCTTGCACAGGCGATCAAGCATGCAGTTCCTGGGTTTCAAGCCTGGCGTTGGTCCTTCTTCATTCCTGGTGGCATTTACATCATCGTCGGCATTGTAGTGCTGCTGTTCGGGCAAGATGCTCCTGATGGCGACTTCCGCGACCTGAAGCGCAGCGGTGCCATGGCCTCTGCCAAGGTCAGCAGCGCAGGCCTCTGTCCACTCAACCCTGTTGTCCGTGTCATGTGCCATGCTAATGCTGCCATGCTGTTTGCTCACTGTTGTTGATGCTGCTGCTGATGTTGCCGCCCTCGCCACCTAGTATTGCTCCTAACCCAGTGCTTGTTCCTGCTGCTGTTGCCCATGGTCAAGATGACTCATGTTCTTGCTGCTGCTGCTGCTGCTGCTGCTGTTGGTCCTGCAGGGTAACGTGTGGGCAACCCTGAAGTGCGGCATGCTGAACTACCGCACCATCGTGTTGGCCCTGACCTACGGCTACTCCTTTGGTGTGGAGCTGACAGTGGATAACATCATCGTGGCATACCTGTATGACCAGTTCCAGATGAACCTGACCACTGCGGGCGGGCTGGGCGCGCTGTTTGGGCTGATGAACCTTTTCTCACGGGCCTCTGGTGGCTTGCTGTCTGACCTTGCAGCTGTCAGGTGAGGAGCAAGAGGGGTTGGAGCACACAGCAGCGCAGTGGATGTGTTGCACATGTGGCAGCAGCTGGAGCAAGAGCAACAGTGCAGTGGATGTGTGCTGTACGTGTGGCAGCAGCAGTAGATGGAGCGGTGGATGTAGTAAACTGGTGTGCAAGGACATGTTGTTACGGCAGTCCTGTGCCCTTATTGATGGCAGGTGGGGAATGAGGGGTCGGTTGTGGACGCTTTGGAGCATCCAAACCCTGGGCGGTGTGTTCTGCCTCATCATGGGCTACATGGACTACAGGTGAGGGCAGAGGAAGCAGGGACAGAGGAGGAATGGGGTGGGTGGAGGTGGTAAGCATTGCAATCTAAACAGTGCATGTAGCTCCTGCTACAGTGTTTTTAACATGGGCTGCAATAGCAATGGCATGGTCAGGTGGAGCAGGAGGGATGTGTGTCTCATCCTGTAAATGTGTTGTTGCTGTGCAGCCTGGGCGCAACTGTGGCTACAATGGTGATCTTCTCCATCTTCTGCCAGCAGGTACTTTGGCCTGGGGTGATGGGCACAATGGAGCAGTTTCCCCACAGCGATAGCATGAGCTAACAGGCTAATCAACAGCTCTAGCCCACACGTAATCAGCAGGTCATGTGTGGCATTCATCCCAATCATCAGAACAATGAAGTATGTTTGTTGGCATTGCTGCAGTGCGTGGTTGCTGCTGGCTGTGTCGCGTGCAGGCATGTGGAGCTCACTTTGGCATTGCGCCCTTCATCTCCCGCCGTGCCTATGGTGTGGTGTCTGGTGTGATTGGTGCTGGAGGCAACCTGGGCTCTGTGTCGACACAGCTCATCTTCTTCGCTGGGTCTGCTGGCTCCCCTGTGTGAGTGCACCTGTCATGCTTGGGTGGTGGAGAATGGGCTAGGAAGGGAAGTGATGTGTCGGGCTAGATCCATGCAACCATGCATGAGCCCCCACTCCATGTAGGGTGATGACACAATCGTTATGGTAGGGCGGGTTTTGGATGGTAGTGGGCACAAACCATGGTACAGATAAAACATGATTGGAAGTAAGGTGGTGTATGTTTAGATCATGGAGGACTAAGTTGAGGATGTTGCACTCATCGTTGGTGTGCCTTGTGTGTGTGGTGTATGCAGAATGTCGCCCCAGCAAGGCTTGATCTGGATGGGTGTGATGACCATTGGCCTGACCATGATCCTGTTCACGCTCTGGTGGCCCATGTGGGGTAGCATGCTGACCCCTGCCAAAGAGGAGTATGCTGAGGAGGACTACTACCTGAAGGTGAGGCATGGTGCCATGCCAGGAGTGTTGATGCGAGGGTGGAAGTGGGGTTGATGTGGGTTAGATTGGAATGTGCATGAGCTTAAGCTGTGGCATTGCATTGTCTGATCATGATGGAAACGTGTTCAGAAGCGCTAACATGGCAGTTGTGTTTCCCTCGTGTGTGCAGGAGTGGAGCGCTGAGGAGGTGTCCCAGAACTTGCATACCACTGCCATGAAGTTCGCCATGGAGTCTCGCAGCCAGCGCGGAGCCAAGCCAATGAACGGGCAAATGTCCGCTGCAGCACTCCATGCCACGGCAGGGATGGCAAATCAGAGCGTGCAGCCTGGGGTGGTCGAGGTGGTGAATGCAGGCGGCAAGGCATAAGCGAGCGACGCATTGTATTTTTGTGTATTACATATTCTTGAGGATTGAAAATATTGCTGGGCTGCATGTGGTTGTATGTGATAGTGAGTGATAATGACAGACTCCTACCATTGAAGGGTGGAATGTAAGAGTGCACATAGAATGTGCACGAGCTGTGGAACGTGTAATTGATGGGTGTGAAACTGGAATTGCGCACCGTGTTTCCGTACCCCCACCACGATGAGGATAACTGCAACACCGAACCTGTTCCGGGTTTGTAAACGACCGAGGCCGAAGCAGTTCCGAGTGAACGCTCGAGACCGACGCCAGGGTCGTTTACAAACCCGGAAAAGGTGAGGCGTTGCAATTAACTTGTATAACTTCAATTTACAGAGGTGATAAATCGATTCTGAGCTCGGCGGAGCCGAGCTGATCATTGCCTTTAGTGTAACATTTGAGGCAGTCGCTTGTTTGTTGCTTGGTGAGGGTCAGTCGTTGTTGTGCATTGCGCTATGGATGAGATACAGGTGGAACGGAGGACTTTCTTTGGAACGGAGGACTTGCACGGCGACAATGGCGGCGACAGCGGTGGCTCCGACCCTGACTTTGGTAAGTTCGACCCTCACTATTGCCAAGACGACCTGCCACGCACGGACTGCGGTTTCACAGAAATCACCATCTGCCCTGGATCCCTCGATTTGCTCGTAGGGACACCCGTAATCCTGTCAGCGTCATTGTGGATGTCACAATGGCTATAGTCAGGTTTCTTGGTTCCTTAGCGGTTCTCGTCGCCGCCGCCGCCGCCACTTGAAGTGCCCAGCTATCTTGCCTCAGACATTGTCATCGTAACCTTAAGCGGTAGGTGTTGCCCCGACCGTGCAGTCGCAGTGACTAATTTCTTGGTTGCTAGGGCAGCCATGCCATTGCTGCAGTTGCACAAGTGCTAGGGCTTGGGTTGCATAGGTAGCAACATCTAGGGCACCATCATGTGCATGCGCAACTGTATCCATATCATGCAGGTGCACTTGTTGTTGCTCCGTGTGCATTTGTGTTTGTCACAACATGTTGTTTCGTCTCTTGCAGGGCTGCTTGGTTGTGGAGCTCCTGCTTAGCATGCTAGTGCTGATGCTCACGGCCTATTCATCAAGTTAAAACCCAGCCTCAAAGCTCAATCAGGTGAGGGAGCAGATCCTGCAACATGAAGTCTAACATTGTGCATGACGGCTCCCATTACCCTCCTTGATGTCATTGTGCGCAGGAGTTGAAGTGAACACATGTCCGATGTTGCGGCAACGGTTGGTTGCTCTCAGCCTGCCCTTGGCCCCAGCTCAGGTCACATTGCCAGCTCCTCCACCACTTCTCAGACCTCTCTCTCTCTCTCTCTACTAACCCATCACAAAACGGGCGCTATAGAGGCCGGCGCACATCACACGGTTGGTGTTGTGCTTCTTGATGCTCTCAGCCCACCCTCCGCCCCAACTCAAGCTATCTCTCAGCTCAGGCTAGCTCCACCACCTCTCAGTCCTTCCATTCCCTATATACCTTGGATAGCGTCGTTGTCCCTCATTATCACCATCCTTTGGCATGCCACGCATAGTGGAGAACGGCATGGCACCACTCACGTCTCGGTTGGTGCTTAGTCATCTGTATGTCTTAATGTGTTGCAAGTGGTGTTCATGGTGCTGTGTAGTAGGCAAGGCCTCCTCTCATGCAAGCAAGCATCTATGCTATGATGAAATGCATGCTAATGCACGTGATGAATTGCATGATGTATCAAATAAAGCGCATGGGCACATGTATTGCATGAGGTGCAAGGAGCGCGATATGAGGATGGGGTCGTGTTTTGCCATGTGTAGTGGTTGCGACTGAGCGGTTGGCTATAATTGGCGGTTGGCTATAATTGGCGGTTGGCTGTAATTGGCGGTTGGCTATAATTGGCGGTTTGCTTAATTGACGGTTAGCTATAATTGACGGTTAGCTATAATTGACGGTTGGGACATAATTAGCCGTCGGTTGCCCTTGTTACAGCCTTTTAAAATGTGGGCAGAAAACGTTTAGATCCGGGTAAATTGAAGTTATCACGTGATAAGCTCGCCACCCTTTCCTAATTGTCGGTGGCCACCTCGATACACTCGTAGGAATTAGCAGCCAGGCCCCTGGACCGACTTTAGCCGTTTGTGCTGAAACTTTGCCCACGTGTAGCTTGTAATGTAAGCACGTCAACCACAAAAAAATCAGGCCAAAAAAATCAAAGGCTGGGGCTGGGGGGTATAGTTCAGTGCGTTCAGTGCACGGTTCAGTGCGTTCAGTGCAAGGTTCAGTGCGTTCAGTGCACAATTCAGTGCGTTCAGTGCACGATTCAGTGCGTTCAGTGCTCGATTCAGTGCGTTCAGTGCACAATTCAGTGCGTTCAGTCCAAGGTTCAGTGCGTTCAGTGCACAATTCAGTGCGTTCAGTGCACAATTCAGTGCGTTCAGTGCACAATTCAGTGCGTTCAGTGCACAATTCAGTGCGTTCAGTCCAAGGTTCAGTGCGTTCAGTGCACAATTCAGTGCGTTCAGTGCACGATTCAGTGCGTTCAGTGCACAATTCAGTGCGTTCAGTGCTATGTTCAGTGCGTTCAGTCCAAGGTTCAGTGCGATCAGTGCTAGGTTCATTGCGTTCAGTGCAAGGTTCAGTGCGTTCAGTCCAATGTTCAGTGCGTTCAGTGCTAGGCTCAGTGCGTTCAGTGCTAGGTTCAGTGCGTTCAGTGCTATGTTCAGTGCCTTCAGTGCTATGTTCAGTGTGTTGAGTGTTGTGTTCAGTGTGTTGAGTGCTATGTTCAGTGTGTTGAGTGCTATTTTCAGTGTGTTCAGTTCATGTGTTCAGTGTTGAGTGTTGTGTTCAGTGCGTTCAGTGCTGTGTTCAGTGTGTTCAGGGCGTGCATGGTCGTGATCAGATCGGCTGCAAGACTGGCTGCTCGGATGAGTATGTAGAGTGCATTGACTTAGCCCTTCTGCAACTATATTCTGGTTTTTGTATTGGTGGCGGGGTGGTGGTGGGGGGGAATGCAATGGGGCGGCACGAACCTGCAAATCGGCATGCAAGTTAGACATGAAACATGAAAAATAAATCTCTGTGCCCTGTACACAACGTCTAGCGTCGGTGCTAGTCAGGCTAGATTCGCGACCCGTAGCTAGGCAGCCAAGTGGGCGCCAAGCTCTGAAACCGACCTCTTCTTACAGACAACATCGCAGCCAGGCAGCCAATTTCGCATGCCACATCGCAGCCAGGCAGCCACACTGCAGCCACGCAGCCACATCTCAGCGGCTAGCCTTCCAGCCATTTTGCAGCCACGTAGTAGAGTACTTCGCAGCCCCTCTCGCACGCAGCTAGCAGCAGCTAGCCTAGTAGATCTAGCAGACGTAGCAGCCACCCTCGAGATCGCAACGCAATACATCGCACGCTCAGCCTTGCAGCCCACGCAACGAGCTAGCGACGTAGTCTACTTTGACCCACCTTTGTGCCTTTGACATGTCGAAACCACCATCTCCTCCCTGTCCCTTGTGCAATATAAATGCACCCACATCAGCTCCTACATCTACATCCTCTGTCGGTGAGTGCATCTTGTACCCACCATACATTGCTCCTCCTTTGACAACTTGTCACCCTTTGTTTCGCAGGTCCTCTACACATTCCTTTACCCCACCTTCCCACTTCACTCCCCTTCCCTCTCCCCCCCCCCCCGCCCCTCCCTCCCCTACCCTCCCCCACCTTCACCACCCTGTACCCTCCCCATTGCAGCCCGGCCCTCCCTCCCTCCCTCCCTCCCTCCCTCCCTCCCTCCCTCCCTCCCTCCCTCCCTCCCTCCCTCCCTCCCTCCCTCCCTCCCTCCCTCCCTCCCTCCCTCCCTCCCTCCCTCCCTCCCTCCCTCCCTCCCTCCCTCCCTCCCTCCCTCCCTCCCTCCCTCCCTCCCTCCTTCTCTCCCTCCCTCCTCCCTGCCCCGCCCCTCCCCAATTGACCCCGGCGCTGCCCACCACCAACAACAACTCCCACCCCCCCCCCCTCAAACACACGCCCATTCTTCGCCCTCTTCTCCCTCTTCTCCCTGGCCCTTTGCTCCCTTCATCCTTCCTGTCAGTGAGTTGCTATTGATGGCTACAGGTAAGGAGTGAATGGTTAGCCCATTGTCTTTTAGCGTCCCTCATTACCCTTTCCTTATTGCTAGTACGCCACGTGTTTGTTGCAGGTCCGACGGTCTCACCTAGTACCCTGAGCCCCTCTCCCTTCCCTTTCCCCCACACCCCACCCTCCTACCCTACCCTCACCCTACCGCCATCCCACCCCACCCCACCCCTACCCTCATCACCCTCTTCTCTCCGCCCTTTCGCTCCCTACCTCCTTTCTGCTAGTGAGTGGCTACAGGCTACAAGTAATGGGTGGCTTCATTTGACTTGTGGCTACAGGTAAGGAATGAGTGGCTACCAGCATGTGGCTATCACCCGTTTCCTAGCTTGATCTCCTAACCCACGTGCACGCCCCTTGGCTGCAGGTCTGATGGGCACCTCCCCTCCCTACCCCACATCCGTTCACAACCACCACCTCCCAGATTGTCAATACACTTCCTCCCGCCTCCCCTCCCTGCCTTCCCTCGAGCCTTCCCTCCTCGATCCTCCTCCCTTCTCCCCATCACCTCCCAAGCAACCTCCCCCCTTCTCCCTGTCACCTCCCCCTGACATCCCAGCCCCCTCCCTTACCCAAGCAGCCAGAAGAGAGCCCACCCCACCCTTGACGCTCCACCCTACTCTGGTGGGATAATCAGCCAACAACGCCGCTCAACCCGTGTGGCATAGAGGGCAGCTGCCGCCCCCCAAGAGCAACAGCCCCAGACATGCAAAGCCAAGTCACATCATTGACGTGGTCTAGGGTTTGCAGGTTGTGTGACGACTACAACAGTAGTGCAATAGCAACGATGAATGAAGTGGCATAAGGCTGACGATAGTGCAGTGGATGCTGTGGGTCACACCCTAGCCATAGGTTACACTCTGGTCATAGGTTACACACTGGTCATGAGCACACACTGCATATGGTCATGTGTGCTGCAGGATATGAGAACATGATGACCATCTTTCTAAACGTCCCGTACATTGGATCGGCACTGAACAGCCTGAACACTAGCACTAAACATATGAACACACTGAACCCTAGCACTGAATGCACTGAACCATGCACTGAACACACTGAACCATGCACTGAAAACACTGAACCATGCACTGAACGCACTGAACCATGCACTGAACACACTGAACCCTAGCACTGAATGCACTGAACCATGCACTGAACACAATGAACCATACACTGAATACACTGAACCCTAGCACTGAATGCACTGAACCATGCACTGAATGCACTGAACCATGCACTGAAAACACTGAACCATGCACTGAACGCACTGAACCATGCACTGAACACACTGAACCCTAGCACTGAATGCACTGAACCATGCACTGAACACAATGAACCATACACTGAATACACTGAACCCTAGCACTGAATGCACTGAACCATGCACTGAAAACACTGAACCATGCACTGAACACACTGAACCCTAGCACTGAAGACACTGAACCATGCACTGAAAACACTGAACCATGCACTGAACACACTGAACCATGCACTGAACGCACTGAACCCTAGCACTGAACGCACTGAACCATGCACTGAACACACTGAACCATGCACCGAACACACTGAACCCTAGCACTGATTGCACTGAACCATGCACTGAACACACTGAACCATGCACTGAACGCACTGAACCATGCACTGAACAAACTGAACCCTAGCACTGAACGCACTGAACCATGCACTGAACACACTGAACCCTAGCACTGAATGCACTGAACCATGCACTGAACACACTGAACCCTAGCACTGAACGCACTGAACCATGCACTGAACACACTGAACCCTAGCACTGAACGCACTGAACCATGCACTGAACACACTGAACCCTAGCACTGAATACACTGAACCATGCACTGAACACACTGAACCCTAGCACTGAACGCACTGAACCATGCACTGAACACACTGAACCATGCACTGAATACACTGAACCATGCACTGAATGCACTGAACCATGCACTGAACGCACTGAACCATGCACTGAACACACTAAACCCATGCACTGAACACACTGAACCCTAGCACTGAACGCACTGAACCATGCACTGAACACACTGAACCATGCACTGAATACACTGAACCATGCACTGAATGCACTGAACCATGCACTGAACGCACTGAACCATGCATTGAACACACTAAACCCTAGCACTGAACGCACTGAACCCTAGCACTGAACGCACTGAACCATGCACTGAATGCACTGAACCATGCACTGAACACACTGAACCATGCACTGAACACACTAAACCCTAGCACTGAAAACACTGAACCCTAGCACTGAACACACTGAACCCTAGCACTGAATACACTGAACAAAACGCCACGGATCACTGAGCCCCAACCTTTGACTTTTTGGGCTTGATTCCTTTTGGGTTGGATTGCTTACATCACACGCTACCAATGTGCAAAGTTTCAGCCCAAACGGCCAAAGTCGGTCTAGGGGCCTGGCTGCTAATTCCTACGAGTGTAATTACACCCAACAAATGGAGAAGCTATCAATTTGTGCACCTCACCTTTATTGCACCATCTCTTCACGGAGCTGACATCACCCACCTGCAACCCTACCCTTACATGGGCAACCTATCACTATGATCACCCTCCTCCTTCTATACCCTTCACGCACAGGGTATGCAGTACCAACCTTGTACCATATTGCTGTGTCGAGCCAACCACGTTGCTGTTGAGCCAACCATTGCAGTGTGAACTGTACTGGTCTTGCAAAAATGGGTCCACAGTGGCAAATGAATGGAGGTGGTTACCCTCAACTGCCTCATCCGCCGAGAATCCGACCAAATGAGCAAAACAATTCGGGATTAGCCTAATCATTAGGCCCTTAACTGCAATCTCCTTCACGGCCATGTAAGTCTTGAGAGGATTTGCAACCTTTATTACCCGTCTGTATGAAGTATCATCTGATGCTTTTAAATTGCTGACAGTTCAGGTACTCCAGAATACACCCTTAACATACGGGGCTCACATCAGCCATTCGCCATCATCCTCAGTAGGATCCTAATGCTGGTCCACTTACCACTCAAGTTCCTACTTTATCCCATTGCACTGTGCACCAGAGCTTTGCACCAGAGCTACGTTGTTCCCATGCTGGCCCTGCTACTTGTTTCTCATCAGCCACCTGCAACCCTACCCCCACCCTCTTTACCACCCTCATACCCCTTTGGCAAACTCGGCACCCTACCCCCACACTCCTGAGGCCAGCTCAGGTCAGGCCATCACATGGTTAGGCCATCACTCCGTTCACCCTCCCCCTTGCTTTGCTAGTGATTTAGGTATGCAGCATTAACAGCGTCTAAGACCCTGACTGAGATAACGAATCATTCAGCTACATTGGCAATAGTCACGCATCTATGAATGTGAAAGCAGGAGACATAAATTTGTCGGTCGGTCGCATGTGCCGGTTTTGCATGCAAGAACATCAGAGTTGGGAGGCCCTGACTTTCCGCCGTCGCCGTCCTGCTCAGCCATCAAGGAGAGGCTGCGGGGTTGGCTGCGCTGCTCCTAGCTGCTCCTTTCCCGCGTGACATGTCGCCTCTGTATCGCTGTATTGTATCGATACAAAAATACACGTATTTTTGTATTTTCTTGTATTTCCTGTATCGATACACGTATAACCCATCACTGCCTGCAACCCTACCCCCACCCTCTTTACCACCCCCATACTCCTTTGGCAAACTCGGCACCCTACCCCAACACTCCTGAGGCCAGCTCGGAAGCACCACATGGTCAGGCCATCACTCCGTTCACCCTCCCCCTTGCTTTGCTGACAATTCAGGTATGAAGGGTTAACAACGTCTTAGACCCTGGCACGGATAACGAATCATTCAGCTACATTGGCAATACTTACGCATCTATCAATGTGAATGCAGGAGACATGATTGTGTAAACACACAAGGTGACGCATCATCTCCTGATGTAGGCGCGCCATTACCACAGCGCTGCAAGCCTGCCGCAAGATGGTAGAGAAAACTACAATCCGCCATAGTGTAACAGAGTGCATGGCTCGGGAGAGGCCCAACCTCTGTTTACACGAAGTGTGACGGTGAAATACCACCGCGGGCCGTAGAGCTAACGGAGACTTGGTGCAAGGGCAACAAGAGACTATCCCCGTAAGGAAGCTACGGACGTTGGATCGCGAGGAAGGAGCGACCCAATCACGACTTCACTATTTCCGCGGGCAAGTAGGCCCTTTAGCATTGCCACTTTGTGACATTTGGTTTCCGACCACGTTGAGGGGCTTCGGCTCCCCTTCGTTGGCCGTGGCACTTGTCCCGCTTTGTTTTTTTCTTCTTTCCTCTTTGGCGGGGCTTACAAGCACCTTAGCCTAAATCGCACCAACCCAAAGGGCGTGCTCGGTTAACCCGCAAAAGGGCACCACCCGCATTCCCGCACTTAGGGCAATCCCGTAGGGATCCCGTTGGGGCTCTCCATACGGCCCATAAGTGTTTGCTTTGCGTGCCTTCATAGATGCCCGGATCAAAGAAGCTCGGGAATGGCTTGGCCGGAAAAAGCCAAGCTTCTAAGGCGCAAAGCGACTCATCTGAGTCTCGTCCACGCCCAGAGTGCCCTGGGGTGGAGCAAGCCGCAATGGCCATGGAAGCTCTGCAAACCACAGACCCCAAGGTCAGAGTTTGCTTGCAACAGCTGCAAGAGCTTGTACATGTTGTGGTGCCAACAACCAAGCAACGCAAGCAAGTGTTGTGCACCGTGCTAGTAGGCACACCAGCAACTAGACTAAAGTTGTCTCAGTCTCTCAAGCATGAAGCTCTAACGAATTGGCTGATGCTAAAGACTGCTTGCGCATGTGCCCTGTCCACCTGGTTTCAGAAGCTGGAGGTGGGGGCAACAACACTGTCTCAAGCCTCACCCAGTCACCAGCAGCCGGTGGTTCAGCCACTAGCATGGGACCCAGTGGTGCAACAGCAAGCGGTGCTATCACAGCACGCCTGCCCCCTTTGGTGTCACCTCACCATCACTCTCGCCCAGCAGCACCAGCTGGAGCAGTTGCAGCCCCTGAACCAACAGTGGGTCAGCTGCAGATGGAGATGGTAAGCCTGCAATCCAAGCTGCAGACTGAGCAGGTTGCAGTCATAAAACTGCGTGCCCGTGTGGCTCAGCTGGAGCCACTTGAGCACACCCGTCTGATGAGGGAGCGCTTCACCAGCGCAACAGCGCAGCTGCAGACTGCGTCTGGTGACCTGGTGCGGGTCACAGCCCGGCTGCAGGAGCTACTCTCCCTCCCCTTCCTCACTGCTGAACAGGCTGAGGAGCAGGCGAAAGCCAGCGCAATGCACACTTCCCTGCGCCGAGACATCGCCCGGCTCACAGCCGAGGTGAACAGCTGCGCAACAGCAGCAACTGCGACAGGAGCTGCCGAGCTTGATGCCGCAGCGAACGAGCTGGCAGCGGCTCAGCGCCAGACTCAACTCGAGCGCACCCTGCGCGAGAGAGCTCAGGAAGAGCTGCGCACAGGCAATGCGCACAACCAAGCGCGTTGCCGTGAGCTGGAGGGGCAAATCGAGTCTCTGAAGCACAACTACAACGTGGTGCAGGGCGACAAAGCCGCGCTGCAGAACAAGCTCAACTCTTTTGAGTCCCGCCTGCGCAACGCCCGAACTATCCTGAGCCAGTTCCCTGGCGGGGTGGAGGCGATGCTCAACAAGCACCTCCATGAGCTGAGTGCCCCTAAGCAAGCCCGAGCGCAAAAGGCAAGCCTGCACCGTAACTTCAATGAGAACGTTCTCTTCTCTTTCATGGCCACATCGGAGGCGGCAGGTGCTAATCCTTCTCTGCCATCGGCAGAAGGAGCGCCTGGCCCGTCAAACGCTGTCCCGCCGCTGCCCCCACCCATCACCGAGGATGAGGAGCTTTGGCAAGAGGACGCCTTCACTGCCGACGAGCTGGAGGCGGGTCCTGGCCTGTACATGGGCCCAAAGGAGCATGAGGCTGTGCAAGCGTGGTTTGCGACGGGCCCTGCCAACCGGCTAAGGCATCACCTTGAGTACGCCGCCAGCATGAAGCTCGGCGACCTAGCCAACCACCCCAACTGGGGCCCTTCTGTCTGTGGACTCCACTTCCATGAGTGGGCGCAGTGCGTCAAACCGCTATTTGCGGAGAAGGTCAGTACCAAGGATGTGGTAGAGCAAACCCCTTCACTTCCCGCTGTCCCACAACAAACACAGGACACACGTCCTTTGTCCATCAAACCCAAACACCCGCCACCCTTTTCTGGGGCGGACAAACAAATTTGGGAGGACTTCAAATTTCAGTTTGAGTCTTACCTGGACACTTGCCGTGTGCCTAAGCAAGATTGGCCTGACCATGTCCTGAACATGCTTGAGGGCAAAGCACTCCAAGCATGGCTTGCAGTTGCTCAACCCATGCGAGCATTGGGCACCAAACCAACCTGGGAAAATTTGGCCGACACCATGGCAAAGAGTTTTGTCCATATCAACATACCAGTTGAGGCTCGAAAGGCACTCTACTCAATTAAGCAGCAAACCCGCACCTCTGAGTACTTGCGGCACTTCAGATTATTGCTGGCAAGGGTCACAGAACCTAAACCTGCTGATGCTGACCTGTTGAACTTCTACTACACTGGTCTGAAGCAGACATTGCGTGACCAATGCAAGTTGAACCCTAAGACCGGCAGGTTCTGGGACAACTTTGAGGAGTTGGCTGACTTCACCTTGCAAATTGATTTGCACTCCCGGTCAAGTGCAGATGAACCACAACGACCTGTGCACTTGAAGTCTGCGCACACGGCACATCCCTCTAAACTTTCCCACAAACGAAAGAGCAACCCATCCCCCCACCGCCACATCAACGATTCTGATGCCAACACTGGTTCACAGGATCGCAAGCGCCCTGCAAGCGCACCTCCCAGTGAGGACGGTGGCTGTGGTGCCCGTGGCGGCGGCCGCGGCGGCCGCACCGGAGGCCGAGGCCGTGCCCGTGGACGTGGAGATTATTCCCGTGAGCACCACCACAACGACCCGAACAACAACCGTGGAGGCCGTGGTGGCCGCGGTGGCCGCAGCGAGGGACGGGGCGGTCATGATAACCGCACCTGACAATCCGGGTCAGCAAGACATCTGACCGACAAGGTGAGAGCTCCCGTGCATGCAAATCTTGTCAACTTGATTGCTGCCAAAGTGGGTAAACCCTTTGATCTGTTGCATGATGCTCAGACGGATGCTCAAACAATCACCGCACAAGCACAGTTCATGTCTTGTCTTGTGCCTGGCAAGCACTTATGGATAGACTGTGCAACTGAACACCTCACTGAGTGCTTGCAACACTATAAACATAGCAAAGAGGTGTTGCCGACCACTACATCTGCTTGTGTGCTACTACCCAGGATCAAGCGTGGCCATACCTGGCGTGAGTGGAAGCAGCTTACTGAAGGCTGGCACTTGATACACACTTTTCCTAAAGGCAGCTTAATGCGGACCAACGGTGAAACTCCGTCCTGCGCTGTTCAAGTGTTTAGTGATGCGCCTGTCAGTGTTTCCATGTTGTGTGTGACAACTGTGAACAAAACTGCAAGTGCCCCACTGATGACATTTGGTGCCACTGTCAAGTGTAATCCTGTGACTGTGCTCATGGATTCGGGCGCGACCCATTGCTTCATAAGCAAGGATGTTGTTGCCAGGCTACAGCTGAGAACCAGTGGTTGTTCTCGCCCCGTCGTACTAGCCAATGGCAGTCAGGGTGAGACCCAAGGACGGTGCAACATCAAAGTCAAAATGCATGGCCTTGTTAAAGCCTGTACCTGTTTTGTAATCGACATGGCTTCTCAACAGGATATTATACTTGGTCAAGATTTCATGCTTGCCAACAAAGTGGTGTTGGACTACAAGGAACAAGTTTGTGCAATTGAAGGGCTATTTTAGGATGTTCATCCAAGGTTTTGCCAAGCTGGTGGAACCGCTAACAAACCTTACCAAAAAGGATGTAACGTGGTGCTGGGATGACAAATGTGAGGAGGCTTTTCAAGGCGTCAAGCACGCTCTATCAAATGCTCCCGTGTTATCATTGCCAGATTTCAACAAGGAATTCCAGGTGCTCTGTGATGCATCTGTGACTGGCATAGGCGCGGTGTTAATGCAAGACAAACACCCTATCGCCTACGAAAGCAGGCGCCTGTTGCCAGCTGAAGTTAACTACACAACGGGTGAGCAGGAGCTCTTGGCAGTCGTCCATGCTCTAAAGACATGGCGATGCTTTTTGGAGGGGGTGAAGTTCAGAGTCATAACAGACCACAACCCATTGGTATACCTTCAAACACAGCCTAACCTCTCAAGACGGCAGACCAGATGGTCAGAATTTCTACAGAGATTCAAACAACTCTCATGGGAGTATAAACCCGGCAAGATCAATGTGGCCGATCCATTGTCTCGCTATCCACCCATACGAGTGACGGCGCTTCTAATGGCCGTGACACGTAGCGGCACAGGTAATGCGAAACCAACGCAACAACCTATTCCCGCTGAGGTGGTTAAGAAGCCAAAACCCAAGAGGCCTGCAAAGAAGAAGGTTACTTTTGAGGTGACTCACACAGAACTCAGGGATCCCCAATCCCCGGATGACACATACAATGTGCTCCTAACCATTCAAGAAGGGTACAAACAAGACCCATGGTTTGAGGACGATCACAATACGCAGAACCTGCGGCTTAGTGATTCAGGCATATGGTACCGCGACAAACAAGTGGTCGTGCCTGACGTCCCAGGATTGAGAAAGGGTATCCTCTATGAGCTCCATAACGCAACCACAAGCGGGCATGGAGGTCTAGAGAAAACATTCCAGGCAGTGGCCTCACACTTCTGGTGGCCAGGGATGCATGCTTTCGTGACAGCATATGTGCGCGGGTGCCAAGTGTGTCAACGAAACAAGTCAAGCACAAAGAAACCAGCTGGCTTGCTGCAACCCCTTCCCGTGCCTGAATACCCATGGGATAGTGTGAGTATGGACTTTGTGGTCAAGCTACCCAAGTCCGAGGCTGGCAATGACTCAATCCTCGTGGTCGTCGATAGGTTGACCAAGATGGTACACCTAATGGCCATGACCGAAAAGAGTGGAGGAATACAAGTAGCAAAGCTCTTCTTTGACAATGTCTTCAAACTGCATGGCATGCCAAGGACCATCATCTCTGATAGAGATACAAGGTTCCAAGGGGAGTTCTTCAAAGGACTTATGAAGATCATGCAATCGAAGCAGTGCATGTCAACTGCTTTCCATCCGCAGACCGATGGTCAAACGGAGAGGGTCAACAAAGTAATGGAAGACATGCTGAGACATTATGTGGGGGCAGAGTTCAATGATTGGCATCAGTTCCTAGCACCCATCGAGTTTGCCATCAACAACTCTTTCCACACATCAATACGGACAACGCCATTCCGGTTGAACAGTGGCTTCGACCCCCGTCTCCCTCTCACTCTGGATTTAGAGTCCACGGCAAATGAAAGTGCAAGAGACTTTACAAAGGTCATCTACTCAAACTTGGAAAAAGCCAAACAGGCTATCCATGCTGCCCGGCACAGGCAGAAGGCGTACTATGACATGAACCATACGGACGCTAAGTTCCAAGTGGGTGATCAGGTGCTTCTTAGTACCAAACACCTCAGGTTCAAGAACCCGGGATCTCCTAAGCTGCTACCCTTGTACATTGGCCCGATGCCTATCACGGCAAAGATCAATGAAGTAGCCTACAGGGTCAAGCTTCCCGATGGGTTCAAGATACATGATGTATTCCATGTGTCTAAGCTCAAGCTCCACAGAGATGGGCCGGGGATGATCCTACCCCCTCCTCCCCTTGACTTGGGCGACGGTCAGTGGTTCCTGGTCGAGCGCATCCTGAAACATAGGACCGTCAAGGGTCGAGTTGAATACTTGGTCAGGTGGGCTGGCTATGGCCCCGAACACGACTTATGGGAACCTGCCAAGAACATATCCAAGGATCTCATCAAAGAATACAAGGGTACTCTGATCCCGACCCCCGAGATCATCTAGTCCCTCTACTCATCAGGCCAGATGAAGTAGCTGCCGGCACCTCATGGGTGTCGAAGCATTTGTGTTTGCTTCATGGTGAACATGAGCTTCACATTTGACAAGTGCATGACAAGCTGCGTGGTTGTTGCAAAGCCCCAGTGTTAATTGTCATAGAGCACAGTGCAGTGACATAAGGACAGGAGTGCAAGCAGGACTATGTGGTCGTCTGTATGTGCACACCAGACGTGGTGTGAGCAGGACCCTGGTTGCTGTATGTGTGCATCTCCCAAACAGTGTAAGCAGGGCTATCATGAGCGAGAATGCTCTTAGCCGTCTGTATGTGTGCACTATCGTCCTTGGTGCGGCGTAACAACTCGGTACCGGTCCGAACACGCCCAGATCATTCGCGCTGATCACGCAATGGTTCTAATCCTGTGCACCAACACTGCCGGAGCCCTCATGAGACTAGCTACCTTGTGGAATGGCGCTCCCTTGGTCTTTTATCCCGAGGACGGGTTTTGGCCAAGTCGGGGGGATTGTAACAGAGTGCATGGCTCGGGAGAGGCCCAACCTCTGTTTACACGAAGTGTGACGGTGAAATACCACCGCGGGCCGTAGAGCTAACGGAGACTTGGTGCAAGGGCAACAAGAGACTATCCCCGTAAGGAAGCTACGGACGTTGGATCGCGAGGAAGGAGCGACCCAATCACGACTTCACTATTTCCGCGGGCAAGTAGGCCCTTTAGCATTGCCACTTTGTGACACATAGGGTGAGCGAAGGTGCTGCCAAAGAATAGTCCCCGCACCATGAGCTTCAGCTAAGCTGTGTTTGATCCCAGGAGCGTGGAGTGGCAGTTGTGCTGCAAGCAACTCAGCAAGCGCCGCAATAAACTCATCACAGGAAGTCATCGCGGTAGCCTCAACCAGGGGAGGTGGACAATCACCTGTTGCACCCCGCAGCCTCCAATGCGCCACAGCCCGCCCCCCTACCTCCCCCCATCTCCCTTCCCTGAAGCCTGTAATGTGAGTGAAGCCCGTGAAGGGTACAAGCAGGGCTGGGGGTGGTGATCTGTGATGCACCTGTCCCAACCACTCAGCCCGCCCAGGCATGCAGCGGACCCAGCACCCACGAGCTTGCCCAGGCTGCCAATGCTGTAATGCCTGGCAATGTTGGCAATGGAAAGAGTACACTGTAGTGGAGCTATACATGATAAGTGGTGCTATACAGGCTATTTGGTACATACGTCAGTATGTCGGCAAGTGATTGGCTTGGTATGAAGCCACAGCTAATTGTTTGGTCTTGCACCCTGGTGGGTAGACCTCTTATGAGCCCCCTGTATACTGCAACCCCCATAATCAGACGTTTTAGACTGCTTGTGGCTGCAGCTCCAGTGTACATCCATTGAGCTCGACTGCTCTCCTGAACTATCTCGGCTGCTTCCGCGTTTCTGAGAAGCTGGCCTGCTCTTCAGAATCCTTGACTGGCGTGGACCACGTGCTAGGTGCGCTCGTGGTGTCGGCGGGCGGCTTTTTACACCCACAATACGCTGCTTATAGTGGCATTGTGCCCCAAACTTCAAATACTGCTATGTCGGCCTTGTGGCGTTTGACCTTGTGAAATACGAGACTGGGACGTGCTTACAGACGCAGCTCTGGGCGCTTCAAAGTTTTGTCTGTTTGCCGAAGGACCTTTTGGAGGGGGAGGACCCCTTGACCTTTGACCCCTTTCAACCCTCTCCCCCTTTTAACTCCTGCACACCCCACGACACATACCTCTGCTCGTTCTAGGACATCGCCTACACCCAGTGATAATGCCGGCCGCGCTAGAGGCATACGAGAATGTGGCGGTGCCGTCCCTTGCGCACGAGCTGCTGGGCGCGCCATATGAGGAGCCTCTTTACCCAGACCACGCGGATTGGCCCCAGCACGTGCCTGCTGCAGCCGTGGATGTGAAGGATGGAGGCACAGGCGATGCGTGGCAAGTGCTATCCTAGCAGTCAAGCAGCGCAACCCAGCGATGGATAGCGCTAGCGAGGAACCCAGCCGGCCACCTGTCGCAGTAGCTGCTGCACTTTCTCCTCTAAGCCACGTTGTGGAGCCCTATTCACACTGCGATGCCGGGCTTGCACTTGCATAAAGAGTAGATAGTGTCCCTGCGGCCTTGGGTGCAGGATCCCTCGTGACCCCCGCATCCTGCGTCTGACTGGGCGTCACCCTCTCAACTGCGAACCGCCGATGCAGCACCTCATGGCTTCAGGCTTCATCACCCCCCCTTCCATCCATTATGTCCGCAACCACGGGGCTGCCCCCAAGATAAAGTGGTCCGAGCACCGCATCCACCTCAAGGGCCTTGTGGAGCGGCCCTGCAGCCTCAGCATGGATGAGCTGCTGCAGCTGCCACAGGTGACGATGCCCATCACCCTGGTATGTGCTGGCAACCGGCGCAAGGAGGAGAACATGATCAAGAAGTCCATTGGCTTCAACTGGGGCCCTTGTGCGGTCAGCACCAGCTACTGGACAGGCGTGAGGCTGCGGGACCTGTTGCTGCATGTGGGCGTCAAGTCCCCAGCTGAGGTGGGATGCACAGGAGGGATGGCCACGAACACTGCTTTTTGCGCTAACTACGTTGCTGCTACTAATCCCCATGGCGCAGCTGATGCTAATGCTAGGTTACAGCTGCTCCTCCGGCAATGTGGTGTTGCCGATGAGCTGTCTGTCAAAGGATTGGTTGATGGCGATGTTGGGTGCAGGGAGCCAGGCATGTCTCATTCTGCGGCCCTAAGGGCGAGCTGCCCAAGGGTGAAGACGGCTCGTACGGCACCAGTGTCACGCTTAGCAAAGCTATGGACCTGGACTCTGACATCATCATTGCATATAAGCAGGTGTGCAACCAGGCTGCGGCAGCAGGCATGCACAGTGTCACCTGTGGCAGGCAAGCAGATGCTGCCTGTTGCGCTCATGCTGATATGGGGTGTGTGGAAAGTGTTAATATGGTAGGGGCGGTGATAGTGTTGTCGCCACTGCTGTTGCTGCTGCTGCCATGGTGTCGAGTGGTTGCTGGCTTACAGAATGAGGAGGTACCGTCAGTGGCAAGCCCTGCCATGTTTTGTGCATGTGCATGGTGCATGTACAGAATGGTCGGTGGCTCACTCCTGACCATGGCTTCCCAGTGCGCATCATCATCCCTGGCTTCATTGGCGGGCGCATGGTGAAGTGGTTGTGTGAAATCTCGGTGGACAGCCAGGAAAGTCAGAACTACTATCATTTCCTAGACAACCGTGTCCTGCCCTCCCATGTGGACCAGGAACTGGCGACCAAGGAAGGTGCGGCTGCTGTCGCATGTCCATGGTGCTGCACGTGCGCTGCTGCATTGCTGATTTGTATCGGCTGCATCAGCTTTGCTGCCAAATGCATCACTATATGCCAGCAGTGGCCTTAGCAGGTGCATGAACAGTTGCCCTGGTGGTGTGGCACTCCTTCAATGTCTTGTTAACTCACAGCAGCAGCAGCAGTGTGTTCCCGGTGTGGTCCTTATCGTAATTGCTGCGCCATGCCTCACCCACGCCACACCACAGCAGCAGCATCGAGTTTGCTGTGAGAGTAGTGTTGTGCTACACCCCTTGTGCCCCCAGGCTGGTGGTACAAGCCAGACTTCATCATCAACGACTTGAACATCAACTCGGCAGTGGCGCAGCCCTGGCACGATGAGGTGCTGATGCTTGGAGGGCCTAATGCGGCTGCGCCATCCTACACTGTCAAGGGCTACGCATACGCCGGTGTGTGCTTCAGGCTGTAGCCCAACCCTGTGCTGCCAGGCAGTCCTGCTAGATAGTGCTGCAGCTGGGCACAGGCAAAGGCAGGACGCAAGACTCGGCCTGTTTTGGTCGGGTGACACTGAGTCTTCCTTGGAGTTTGTCGCTGAAGGTCCACCCTATGCTGCTGTGCTAGGCTTTGGTACAGCTGGGCATAGGCAAACTCTACGACCTTACATAGTTGCCACATGCTGTTGGTGTTATCTCTAGGCATTTCCAGGGGTGCTGAGCATTGTGTGACTGTCCCTGATGCAGGAGGTGGCCGCAAGATCATTCGCGTTGAGATCTCATTGGACCTGGGTGTGACATGGCGTTTGGCTGAGATCCGCAGGTTTGAGGAGCCAACACCTGCAGGTGGGATTAGTGCTCACTGCAGGTGTATGATACGTCTGCCACAGCTGCTGGACAGGCAGCCCCTGTAAGACAGCCACATTGCAGCTGCAGCTCAAGGACCCCCCCTTGCAGCAGCTCGTCACCTGCTGCCCTGCCTGCCTGTGCTGGTGCCTGCAGGCAAGCATTGGTGCTGGGTGCACTGGGACATTGCCGTGCCTCTCTTTGACTTCTTCACCTCGCGGGAGCTGCTGCTGCGTGCCTGGGACGAGACGCAGAACACACAGCCCGCCGCCATCACCTGGAACGTGATGGGCATGATGAACAACTGCCACTTCCGCATTCTCATCCACCCACACACTGACTCGCACGGCAACATTGGAGTGCGTTTCCAGCACCCAGCTCCAGTGGAGGTGGGGGAGCTGGGCCATGTGGGGTGGCGGGAGGAGGACAACATGCGCAAGCAGGCGCTGGAGGCTGCTGGTATCACAGCGGCGACAGGGCCCTTACCACCACCAGCTCAGATGAAAGTGGAGTTGCCGGCAGAGGTGAAGAAGGTGCGGCGTACGAGCTGTGTGGAGGGGTGGGATGGGAAGGGTTGGTGTAAGGGTGAGGGTGAGTCATGATAATGAGGTGGTAGGTAAGGGTGAGGTAGGAAGGGATGTTGGTTAGTATGGCAGGCTCAGATCTCACTAGGGGTTACTGAACAGCGATGATTGGGTAGCTAGGTTTGTGAGCATGGTAATGCTGGCATGTAGCTGCGCCGTGCATTGGTAGCTGCAGGATTTGTTAATCATTCAATAGTGAGGTGATGTAGCTGCTGCTGTTGTTACTGTGTAGGTGGAGGTGCAGGTGGAAAGCAGCAAGGCAGCAAAGACATTCACTTTGGAGGATGTGGCACAGCACAACAGCGAGGAGTCGGCATGGTTTGTGTACGAGGACAAGGTGAGGTCTGCCAGACTGGATGAGGTGGAGGTGGCACACGGATGGGGAGGGTCTTGTCTTTGTGCATGTCGACATCTCTCTGTTCACTTGTGCACAGATGCTTGCGTGCCGTCACGTCTATCGCATGGCACATGCACCAATGTTGCCCTGCTGTGGTGTTGGCAGGTTTATGACGCAACATCATTCCTGGAGGACCACCCGGGCGGGGCAGACAGTATTGTCATTGTGGCAGGGATGGATGCTACTGAAGATTTCAACGCCATTCACTCCAAGAAGGTGGGCCAGTTATCTAGGCCAAGGCAAGGTCTAGATGTGTAGGTAATTGTCATCCTTAATAAATAAAGCCACCCAGATTGTCTGGGTGTTTGTAATGACCTAATTTGTTTGCATGGAGTTGTCTTAGCTAGGTGTCATATGCTGCTTGCCCACATGTGTTGTGCAGGCCAAGGCCATGCTAGCAGACTATTACCTCGGCGACCTGGTGGCGTCCCACATCTCCACCAAATCCAACTCCAGCTCAGACACCGACCTGACCACTACCATTATCACCGCAGCCGCACCAGATGCCAAGGTTGCAGTGGTCACAGCCGCAGTGGAGTCTCATGCCCTGGCAGACCTGGACGAGTCAGTGGCGAGCATCGTGGCTCTGACTCAGCCCGCCCCCATCACTTTGAACCCAAGGGCCAAGGTGCCACTAAAGCTGGTGGAGCGGGTGGAGACATCGTACAACACACGGCTGCTGCGATTTGCCCTGCCCTCGCCAGAGCACCGTCTGGGTCTTCCCTGTGGCCGCCACTTGTTTGTGTATGGCCACACCCAGGGGGAGACGGTGGTGCGCGCTTACACCCCCATCAGCAGTGACGATGACCTGGGCAGGCTGGACCTGCTGATCAAGGTGAGGAGGGGGCCAAGAGAGCTAGGCAGTGGCAGTTCAGCATTAGCCAAAGATGGTGGTGACAGGAACTGACCAGGACAATGTGGGTGCTTCTGCCTATGTGTGAGTGTGTGTGTGCCCTGTTTCAACATTCTTGCTCCTGTGTGCTTAGCTGATTGCAACGGCTCTGTCAATGCGGGACTAGTCTGGCAGTGGAAGGGATACTGTTGGGTTTTTGGGTGATTCAGCTGCTTGCGTCCTTGTCTCTGTTATGCAGGTGTATGGAGCTAATCAGCACCCAGCGTACCCCCTTGGTGGCAAGATGAGCCAGCACCTAGATTCCCTGAAGGTGAGCTCATTGCCTTACCTGCCATGTTGGGATCTGATGCTTGCTTGAGCTGTTTCTAGAAAGGAAATGGCTACGGTAGCTCAGTTATATACTTTAGGGAATGGATGCATGCTTGTTTGTTGCATGGCTAAGTCAAGCTTAACCCAGGCAAGAGTGGGGACAACCTCATGCTGGAATGAGTCTGCCCTGTCTTGCACCCTTGCCTAACTGTGTCGGGCCTGACTGCCTGCTGCAGAT
This sequence comes from Haematococcus lacustris, assembly GCA_030144725.1. Taxonomy (NCBI): domain Eukaryota; kingdom Viridiplantae; phylum Chlorophyta; class Chlorophyceae; order Chlamydomonadales; family Haematococcaceae; genus Haematococcus; species Haematococcus lacustris. Next base: position 8,525,850 of record JASKMD010000004.1, read on the forward strand.
TGGAGATGAGATCCAGGTGAAGGGGCCCATCGGCCACTTTGTGTATGAGGGCCGGGGCGCTTACTTGCAACATGGCAAGCACCGAGGTACAGCCAAGCACTTCAGTATGCTGGCTGGAGGGACAGGTCAGTGGCAATGATCAGTTCCTATCACACATGGTACCATGCATGGATTGAATCAAATGCTCAACTAACATTAATCATATGGGCCACATCTAGTATGTATATGTTGTATGACGTGGTGAACATGCTGTTTTCCATGTGGCACTTGCAGGCATCACACCCATGTACCAGGTCATCAAGGCAGTGCTGAAGGACATGGAGGACACGACACAGATGAGCCTGCTGTATGCCAACTTGGGGGAGTCAGACATCTTGCTGCGCACTGAGCTGGATGCACTTGCAGCGGCACATCCAGATCGCTTCAAGGTCAGTGGGTGCTTGGCGTGTGGAGCCTGGCAGCTGGTGCGTGGCAAAGAGTTGTTCCTCATTTTGTGCACGCTTTGCAAGCATCTCATCGTGCGTTGTTGCTCACTGCATGCATACTTTCTTTGAAAGTGCGCACAGTGGGTTTCTTACTGTGTGCTGATGGTGGGTATGTCACTGTTGCTCCCCTGCCTGGATGAGCAGGTGTGGTACATCTTGAGTAACCCACCTGCTGGCTGGGCTTACACCTCTGGCCACATCAGCGAGGCACTGATGCGCTCCAAGCTAGCCCCCGGTGGACCAGACAGCCTGGGGTTGATGTGTGGCCCTCCTGGTCTGTTGGACAATGTGTGTGTCCCGGGCCTGACAGCCATGGGCTATCCTAAAGATCGTCAGGTGGCATTTTGAACGCTGGGTTACACTGTCTGTTCTACACTGACACTTCTCTACCCATCACGCCCACAGCAGGCTGGTGGTGCTGGAAAGAAGCTGAGCAGATGCTGCTGACTATGGCTTCTTGGGTGTAGGTGCAACTGGCATGCTGTTGATGGCATATGTGTGATGGTGTTGAAGATGCGCCCTACATACGTCATAGCTGTGAAGCTCGCATGAGTAGGCATATTTAAGTATGGGAGGGGAAGGGGATGGAGGTGGGGATGATGGTGTTACAGCCGACAAATCCATGTATTGGATGGGGTAGGGTGGAGTGGGGAGGGGTGGAGTGGGGAGGGTATGTTTCAGGAGGATGAGGTGCTGAAATGTGTAGAGCACAACCTCTTGCCATGTGTGTCCTGACTATGCCATTGGCTGGAGTGAGGAGAACATGGGCATTAAGTCTTGTTGTCTGAAGAGTGGAAGGGGAATTGAGTGGTAATGTGGTCTGCAGCTTGAGCAAGTAAATTGGCAAGCTGTGAGTAACTCAGCATGTTGTGAGGAGGAAATGTGTGAAGTAGAGATAGTTTTGCATCATGGCCGGTGATGTTGAATAGTGTGTCGGAATCGTGCACATGTTGTATCGCAGCCACGTTCTGCGGTGGAGCCTGCTGTTTTTGACGAGTTGAGCTGAAAAAGTGGAGTTGAGCTGAAAAAGTGATGGGATGTGAGGGACATAATGAGAGTTAACTGGGCAATTGAGGAGTATGTAACATCATTGCGCAAATGACAACTGAACAGGTGTCGTACTTCATGTGCATTGGTGCACGCCGCATACAGCATCAAACTTCAGGGTGATAATCTACCCATCCCTCAACGGTGCTGGGAGGTAGGATCGTATCGAAAATGGCAGCAAGATAATGGCAGCAAACGATAGTAGCGCAGTAACATAGCATTTGGCATACTGCAGCCACAAGACACAGCGTTGCACATTACTAATTAAGAGGTGTATGCAGGAGTTGGGGTGGGTAAAGAGGAAGGAAAAACTTGGCCAATGCCGGTATTGGGATCTTCGGGTAAACATGGTGGCTGTCAGACAGGTGAGGCATATCCCCAAACCCCACTTTTCTACAGAAGATATCTCGGTTTTTGTCAGGAATGGGGAGCCATGGCGTTAAGGCGCATATAACGCCGACAATGACATCGAGAGATACACTTGTATGTTTCATGCGCGATTTGTGATTGCAAGCATACTTGGCTTTTTTTGTTGCTGCGTGACAACTCTGGACTTCAACCCGGCTCATCTAAATGGGACTGGCAAGCTGGTTCTGTTGGCATCGACCTGTTCCCGACTCCCCTGCCAGCAAGCCCGCAGCACATCCCGACAGCAGCTGCCAACACAATAAATACCCCGCGCAACCCTCAGGCAATGTCGACTCACTATCTGACCTGGCTTCGGACCCTACCTCGGCCACCTTGTCGTACGTCCCTTCGCACACTGCCTACGTTGACAATGTGTACCATGGGGCACCTGCCCCCTTGGATGAGGAGCCCCGACAGTCAGTACCAGTTGCCTGCATGACACCACACCATGCAGTTGATCATTTGTGCATACTATCAGGAGAAATACTAGGACTGCACTTGAACAAGCAGTGGTTATACGTAAATAACAACACCCAACTGCTGCTACTTCTTGGCAATGGCGTGCATCATCGTCACCAGCAGTAGTGGCAGCATCAGTGGCAGTGGCTGCAGCAGCAGCGGCAGCGTGGGAAGCAGCAGCAGTGGCTGGAGCAGCAGCAGTAGCATCAGCAGTACTAACAGCGGGGTGTTGCCCAACATCACAAAGCAGTATGGGAAATGTGTATGTGTAAAGATCTGTTGAAGGCCATGCTGGTCTGCCATATCACTCTCTTTGCAGGACATCACCCGCGCATATGCTTCCGGCATCACCTCACCATGGTTCATACTGTGCTGACGCCATCACCCACCCATTCTCTGCAATCACAACATTCATCATCATGATTAGTACATGATTAGTACATGATTAGTATAAACATCATTTGCCTGTCAGTGTGGCTGGATCAAACATCCTTTTCAGACGCAACATGCTATGGTCCATGCTCGCTTGATGTGGGCATGCCTTGCCTCGTGCTCCTGACTCGCTGGGATGCTCCCTGCAGGCAACACCTGTGCAACCTGAACATTCTTGACACAGCGCCAGAACGCCGTTTTGATGAGATCACAAAGCTGGCATGCATGATGTTCAAGGTGTGTGGCACTGGGGCAGGTGCCCCATGCACTGCGCGCCTACCCTGCTCCATGCACCTGACCTGCCTTTGGAGGGCGGCTGTGTGTAGCACTGCTCAGCGTTGCATTCACTGCTGCTGTGGCTGATGAGCCAAGGTGTGGTGTACTCATCATCAATAACGTCATCATCATCATTATCATCACGTGGCATTCGCCGATGATGTTGAAAATCCTTGCCAAACCATGTTCGTATTCATTGCAACTATAGCTGCAGTGTTCTGCCTGGGCATGGTCAAGACTAGCATTAGAGGCAAGGGGTTTTGTATGCTGCCTTGTAGTATGACAGGGGCACCTCTTGTAGCTGTCCTGCTACCTGCTGCCCGGCCCGCAGGTGCCTATCGCCCTGGTCAGCCTGGTGGACAAGGAGCGGCAGTGGTTCAGGAGCGTGCAGGGCCTGGACACAGACCACACGGACCGCAAGTCCAGCTTCTGTGCCTGGTGGGTGGTTGGGAACGCAGGGCACATGGCATCCAGAGTGTGACCACCCACCTTCAAGGGTTGGTCACACCACACATGCTGCTCACAGCCGCCAGCTACTTGAAACAGACAGACGCCTCTGGCAGGTGCAGCTTTACAGACCTGCTGCCGCTGGAATGTTGGCTGCAAAGCATGGACCCGCAGTCCTCATGCCATGGTGGCGAATCACACAGCGGTGACCATCACATGGCATTATGCAATGGTGAGCATGAGGCTGGTGGTCCTATCACTGTTCACTCACACGAGGGTGATGGCCGCAAGGCCGCCAGGTCAGGAGCAGCAGCCACAGGCATGAACAGCAGCCAAGGCAGCAGCCATAGGCAGCAGCCAGGGCAGTGGCTGTTGCCCATGGGAGTGAGGCAGGTCGTACATGGTGGATGTTGCTGCCTGGTCTCAGCCTGGCTGCCGGGGTGCCTGCCTGGCATTTAAAGGTGCCTGCCTGGCTGCTGGGGTGCCTGGGTGTCACAGCTAGACTCGCCTGCGCACTGGTTCACCCTCACCCTCACCATGCACAACCCTACCAACAAACATTAACACCAGCACCAAGAACACACATATTCAACGACTGAGCATGCCATGGTCGAAGCCCACCCTGCACCACAGGCCTGGTACATGGCTGATGGTGGGTTCCGCGGGGTGTGGTCCTGAATGTGCAGGACCTTGCTGCCACAGCACCCAGAGGTGCTGGTGGTGGAGGACGCCACCAAGGACGCGCGCTTCTCTGCCAATATGCTGGTCACGGGGCCACCTGACATCCGCTTCTACGCCGGCTGCCCCCTGGTGGCCAGCAACAAGATGCGCCTGGGCTCTCTGTGGGTGCAGCCAAGGCAGCCCAGCGCCTGACGTCACTCTGATGTCACTCTGTGGCGTTGCCAGGGTTGGGGCTGCTCAGTTGCCAGAGCAGCAGAGGCAAGGGGTGGGGTGGGGAGCGGAGGGGAAGGTGCAGGGGATAGGGGAGCGGCAGGAGGGGTGCACCAAGCAGCCTAGAGCAGGTGCATCAGCTCAGACATGGAGCAGCGCATAGGAGCATCAGCTTAGACATGGAGCAGAGGCAGGGCCTGCTTAAGTAATGCCTGCCTGCCTGCCCGTCTACTGATCTGTGACTCTCTTCGCCTGTTTACCTGTAGCACTTTCTACTTGCTGGTGCCACCCCCATCATGCAGCTTCTCTTCCTGCCCTGTCCAGCCTCTCAGCTCATCAGCCTACTCCATGCTCATCTTTGTCTCCCTGCCTGTTGTGGCTGCGCCAATGTGGCCGTGCTCAACATGGCTGTACTGGCTGATCCCTGGCTGTGTCTGCTGGCGTTTCTTCCTGCAATGCCTGCCTCTTGCCTGCCTCTTGCCTAGCTGGTTTCCCGGCATTCTTTGCCTTCCTGCCTGACTGCATGCCCCCTTGTGCCCGGTGCGCCTGTGCCCCTGTGCCTGCCTGCCTGACTGCCCGCTGCCTGACTGCCTGGTGCCTGGTGCTGCAGCTGCGTGATCGATCGCCAGCCTCGCGCGTTTGGGCCAGAACAGGTGAGTCGGGCTGCCCTCACAGGTACAGGCCACACAGTACAGCACAGCACAGCTCCCAGGACTCGACCTGTACCCCTGCACCCAGGCCAGGCAGGCAGCCGGCGTAGCGATCTGTCACCAGCACCGTCAGCAACCAGACCTTGACAGACTGGCCAGGACAGGCCGGGGCAGGACAGGAAGAGAACAGGACAGGAAGAGAAGATGAGAGGCCAGGCAGGCAGCTGGCGTAGTGCTCTGGAGCAGTGCCAGCGGGAGGGGGTCCGGGAGGAAGGGAGGGGGTGCAGGATGTGCTGGGATGCTGGGCCATGCATGGCTCCTACTGGCCATGCACCACAGCTCCCAGGCCTTGACCTGTGCTGGGGGCACCCCTGCGGCATCCCTGCAGCTGTGACAGCAGCAGCAGCAGCTGGGCGTGTGGTGGGTGGCAGCAGGCGGTGTTGTGTGGGGTGCGGGCTGCAGGGCATGCTGCTGGCCAACCTTGCGGAGATGGTGGTGCGCGAGATTGAGAGGGACCAGGCCATGGCAGCGCAGCGGGCCAAGACTGAGGCGCTGCACGAGGAGAATGACCAGCTGCTGCGGGCAATAGGGGCATTCAGGTGGGGTGGGGGCCGGACACAGGGCTGTCTAGGCTGTGGGGTGATGGCAGGTGGGAGGTTAGAGTGCACCAGGCTGCACCCGCCACAGGCTCGCCTGCACGGTGCCGGGCACTGGCTGCCGCATCAGACAGGAAGGGTAGGGCAGGGGGCTGTGATGCGCGGTGAATCAGGCTGGTCAGGGCACATCAGTGCTCAGCCAGTGCTCAGCCAGTGATTAGGAAGTGATCAGCATGCGACAGTCACAGTGTTGCACCCACCATGGGGCGCGGATTCAAATCTAGCCAGATGCAGAAATGTGCCTTGAGGTAAAGGGCGAACTCGAGAGGGCTAATTCGGCCATGTCACGCAAGCAATTGCTTTACTCAGCTTTCTTCCTTTCTTTCTCTCTTCCCTTCTTTCTTCCTGCAACCACCACAAGAACCAGAGTTGTGTTTGCTGTCCTAGCCTTGTCACGCCTCGGGCTATGTGCTACGTCACGTGATGTCCGCATCCTTTGCTTCCCACCCCTGGCCATCCGCATGCAGTGAGGGCATAGTGCTCGTGGATGCCTCCACATCTGACTGGAAGATCGAGTTCACCAACGAGGCCTGGGAGGGCTTGACAGGCATCAGCAGGGACGACCTGGGCAAAGGGTTCTGGGACTTCTTCGAGGTACGGCCCTCTGTGCTGCTGCTTTGAGACTGCAACTGTCTAGTGCGCCTAGCCGTCAGGGCGCATCCATGTAGGTAGCATCGTGTACACTGTGGCTCATCTGTGTGCATCGCAGCCGGGCCATCCTCCTCCTCCTCCTCACCATCATCATCAGCAGCAGCAGTAGCAGCAGCAGCAGCACAGGGCATTGCTATCGGCATTGCTGCCTTACCCAGCTCTGCAGCAGGGTGTTATGGCACTGCTTAGTCTACGTCACATACACCTACCTGTGTGATACACTGTGACCGTGTTTGTGCTTAAGCGTGTAAAGCAAAGACGGGTCAAGGCGGTGGGTTGAGGCAGTGGGCCCAGGGCAGCGGCAGCAGGCCCAGATGTACACTTCATCGCAGCCAGAACTACACCAGGATTGCACAGCAGGGCCAGGGAGATTGGCATCACCACCTGCTTCACGCATGCGCCATGCCAACCAACGCCGTGGCCACACCAAGCCTGTGTCAGCCATGTATGGACGCATGGCTCCTGGACCACCACCTTTGGACCAACACCCCTGCCCCACCACCCCTGCCCCACCACCCCTGCCCCACCACCCCTGCCCCACCTGCAGCTCGGACCAGGCCAAGAGAATGCCCGTGCCCAGTACGAGGCAGCTGTCAAGCAGCAGCAAGCCTTCAGTTTGAGGCTGTCGCTGAAGGCCAGAGGGGCCTCTGACCCCAAGTACGTGCGGGGCTGGTCTCACCTGGTTTGACCAGCTGGTCAGCTGGCCGTGTAGGGTGCAGCAGCAGCAGCAGCAGCCGTCACAGGTGCAGTGTAGGGTGCAGCAGCAGCAGCAGCAGCCACGGCCCTACTGCCCTTGGGTGTGCTGGGCGACAGCTGGAGTCATGCGCTGCAAACTGGCTTGCCACCACGCTGGGTGGCACGCCATTCAGACCCACTGAATCAAGCAGCAGGCTGGTGGGAGACTAGGCGACCTAGGCTGCAGCAGCAGCCGGCCTCCATGCTGGCAGCAAAGCAGTCAGGCCCCACTAGCTTAAGCCGCAACGCGGAGGCAGCGTGCAGCTGCATTAGTCAATGGCTTGTAGCAGGGAAGCAATGTGCAGCACAAGACGTCACTACACCCCTGCGCAACAGGGCAGGGATGACTGTTTTGACCCAATACCACTACCATTAAACTACCACCTCCAATTGCTCACTTGCACTTTCACACCTCCAATGGCACACCTATGCCTGCCTGCCTGCCTGCCTGCCTGCCTGCCTGCCTGCCTGCCTGCCTGCCTGCCTGCCTGCCTGCCTGCCTGCCTGCCTGCCTGCCTGCCTGCCTGCCTGCCTGCCTGCCTGCCTGCCTGCCTGCCTGCCTGCCTGCCTGCCTGCCTGCCTGCCTGCCTGCCTGCCTGCCTGCCTGCCTGCCTGCCTGCCTGCCTGCCTGCCTGCCTGCCTGCCTGCCTGCCTGCCTGCCTGCCTGCCTGCCTGCCTGCCTGCCTGCCTGCCTGCCTGCCTGCCTGCCTGCCTGCCTGCCTGCAGCCCGGTCCCACCCCTGCTGCCCTCCTGTCTCCACCCACCCACCCAACCTCCTCATGCCACCCATCTGCTGTCCCTGCCAGCCAGACACAGTTGATACTGCAGGCTACCCTGGCTGCCTCCAAGCCCTGGCACCTCCTTGTTCCCTGCTGCCCGCCACCCCTCCTTCCAGCAACCCTGAACCGCCTGACCATGACCCACTGCACTGCAGGCGCCCCAGGCGGCTCACCCTTGAAATGCGGTGCGCCAACGCGGAGAACCTAGACGCCTTCATGCCCCTGGTGGCAATCCCCACCATGATGACGGCCGAGACCCAGCCAGGCCAGACCACTGAGGGCCCCATCTACTACTTTGCCACAGTGCAGGCCAACCAGGTGGACGGCGCAGCCCCCAGGCCTGGGCGGCCCAGCCTGTCAGGTCCGCTTGGCTCCCTGTCCCACTTGCAGCACTTGCAGCATGCCAGCAGCAACGCCATGTCTTGCAGCCGCAACGCATTTGTGCTAAGTGATGGAGCAGCCAGCACGTTCGATGACGTGAAGCTGGGACAGCTGTTGGGACGTGGCTCCTATGGCCGAGTGTACAGGTGTGCTGCTGGGCTGCGGCCTGGGCAGGGTAACAGGGGTGAGAATAGCAGGGCGAGGTGGCATGGCTGAGTGAGGGTGTACAGGTGAGCTGCTGGGCCAAGTGCAAGGTAAAAGGGTTAGGTCTAGATCCAATAGGGTCAGGTCTAGGCGTAACAGGGCTTGGTCTAGATTCAACAGGGCCTGGGGCAAGGTAGCAGGGCTGGGTCCAGACGAGGTGGCAGGTCCTGCTATGAGGTAGGTGGCAGGGCGAAGCAGGGGTGTACAGGTGAGCAGGTGAGGGGCAGGGGTGAGGGGCAGGGGCAGGGGTGTACAGGTGAGGGGCAGGGGTGTACAGGTGAGCTGCCAGGTACCAGGGCTGAGCAAAGGGGCTTGAAAGGGGGCCTAGGCGCTGCTGTCTAGTATAGTATGGATAACCGGCGGGCATGTAGAAAGATGAGGAGCTGCTAGGTGGTGGGATCAGGCCATGCCCCAGACGGAGGCTCCTCCCTTCATGCATGCCGGCTCTGCCAACGTAGTCTTATTATTTCTTCCTTCCTCTTACAAAGGTGGCCATGCTGTGTGTGCTACTGCCTGCTCGCTGCGCTGCTGCCTGGTGCTACTGCCTGCTTACTGCGCTGCTTCCTGGTGCTACTGCCTGCTTGCTGCGCTGCTGCCTGGTGCTACTGCCTGCTTGCTGTGCTGCTTCCTGGTGCTACTGCCTGCTTGCTGCGCTGCTTCCTGGTGCTACTGCCTGCTTCCTGCGCTGCTTCCTGGTGCTACTGCCTGCTTGCTGCGCTGCTGCCTGGTGCTACTGCCTGCTTGCTGCGCTGCTTCCTGGTGCTACTGCCTGCTTGCTGCGCTGCTGCCTGGTGCTACTGCCTGCTTGCTGCGCTGCTGCCTGGTGCTACTGCCTGCTTGCTGTGCTGCTTCCTGGTGCTACTGCCTGCTTGCTGTGCTGCTGCCTGGTGCTACTGCCTGCTTGCTGCGCTGCTGCCTGGTGCTACTGCCTGCTTGCTGCGCTGCTTCCTGGTGCTACTGCCTGCTTGCTGCGCTGCTGCCTGGTGCTACTGCCTGCTTGCTGTGCTGCTTCCTGGTGCTACTGCCTGCTTGCTGCGCTGCTTCCTGGTGCTACTGCCTGCTTCCTGCGCTGCTTCCTGGTGCTACTGCCTGCTTGCTGCGCTGCTGCCTGGTGCTACTGCCTGCTTGCTGCGCTGCTTCCTGGTGCTACTGCCTGCTTGCTGCGCTGCTGCCTGGTGCTACTGCCTGCTTGCTGCGCTGCTGCCTGGTGCTACTGCCTGCTTGCTGTGCTGCTTCCTGGTGCTACTGCCTGCTTGCTGCGCTGCTGCCTGGTGCTACTGCCTGCTTGCTGCGCTGCTGCCTGGTGCTACTGCCTGCTTGCTGCGCTGCTGCCTGGTGCTACTGCCTGCTTGCTGCGCTGCTTCCTGGTGCAACTGCCTGCTTGCTGCGCTGCTGCCTGGTGCTACTGCCTGCTTGCTGCGCTGCTGCCTGGTGCTACTGCCTGCTTGCTGTGCTGCTGCCTGGTGGTGCTGCCTGCTTGCTGCGCTGCTGCCTGATGCTACTGCCTGCTTGCTGCGCTGCTGCCTGGTGCTACTGCCTGCTTGCTGCGCTGCTGCCTGGTGCTACTGCCTTCTTGCTGCACTGCTGCCTGGTGCTACTGCCTGCTTGCTGCGCTGCTGCCTGGTGATGCTGCCTGCCTGATGCTGTGCTGCTGCCTGGTGGTGCTGCCTGCCTGATGCTGTGCTGCTGCCTGGTGGTGCTGCCTGCCTGATGCTGTGCTGCTGCCTGGTGGTGCTGCCTGCCTGATGCTGTGCTGCTGCCCGGTGGTGCTGCCTGCCTGATGCTGTGCTGCTGCCTGGTGGTGCTGCCTGCCTGATGCTGTGCTGCTGCCTGGTGGTGCTGCCTGCCTGATGCTGTGCTGCTGCCTGGTGGTGCTGCCTGCCTGATGCTGTGCTGCTGCCTGGTGGTGCTGCCTGCCTGATGCTGTGCTGCTGCCTGGTGGTGCTGCCTGCCTGATGCTGTGCTGCTGCCTGGTGGTGCTGCCTGCCTGATGCTGTGCTGCTGCCTGGTGGTGCTGCCTGCCTGATGCTGTGCTGCTGCCTGGTGGTGCCGCCTGCCTGATGCTGTGCTGCTGCCTGGTGGTGCTGCCTGCCTGATGCTGTGCTGCTGCCTGGTGGTGCTGCCTGCCTGATGCTGTGCTGCTGCCTGGTGGTGCTGCCTGCCTGATGCTGTGCTGCTGCCTGGTGGTGCTGCCTGCCTGATGCTGTGCTGCTGCCTGGTGGTGCTGCCTGCCTGATGCTGTGCTGCTGCCTGGTGGTGCTGCCTGCCTGATGCTGTGCTGCTGCCTGGTGGTGCTGCCTGCCTGATGCTGTGCTGCTGCCTGGTGGTGCTGCCTGCCTGATGCTGTGCTGCTGCCTGGTGGTGCTGCCTGCCTGATGCTGTGCTGCTGCCTGGTGGTGCTGCCTGCCTGATGCTGTGCTGCTGCCTGGTGGTGCCGCCTGCCTGATGCTGTGCTGCTGCCTGGTGGTGCTGCCTGCCTGATGCTGTGCTGCTGCCTGGTGGTGCTGCCTGCCTGATGCTGTGCTGCTGCCTGGTGGTGCTGCCTGCCTGATGCTGTGCTGCTGCCTGGTGGTGCTGCCTGCCTGATGCTGTGCTGCTGCCTGGTGGTGCTGCCTGCCTGATGCTGTGCTGCTGCCTGGTGGTGCTGCCTGCCTGATGCTGTGCTGCTGCCTGGTGGTGCTGCCTGCCTGATGCTGTGCTGCTGCCTGGTGGTGCTGCCTGCCTGATGCTGTGCTGCTGCCTGGTGGTGCTGCCTGCCTGATGCTGTGCTGCTGCCTGGTGGTGCTGCCTGCCTGATGCTGTGCTGCTGCCTGGTGGTGCTGCCTGCCTGATGCTGTGCTGCTGCCTGGTGGTGCTGCCTGCCTGATGCTGTGCTGCTGCCTGGTGGTGCTGCCTGCCTGATGCTGTGCTGCTGCCTGGTGGTGCTGCCTGCCTGATGCTGTGCTGCTGCCTGGTGGTGCTGCCTGCCTGATGCTGTGCTGCTGCCTGGTGGTGCTGCCTGCCTGATGCTGTGCTGCTGCCTGGTGGTGCTGCCTGCCTGATGCTGTGCTGCTGCCTGGTGGTGCTGCCTGCCTGATGCTGTGCTGCTGCCTGGTGGTGCTGCCTGCCTGATGCTGTGCTGCTGCCTGGTGGTGCTGCCTGCCTGATGCTGTGCTGCTGCCTGGTGGTGCTGCCTGCCTGATGCTGTGCTGCTGCCTGGTGGTGCTGCCTGCCTGATGCTGTGCTGCTGCCTGGTGGTGCTGCCTGCCTGATGCTGTGCTGCTGCCTGGTGGTGCTGCCTGCCTGATGCTGTGCGGCTGCCTGGTGGTGCTGCCTGCCTGATGCTGTGCGGCTGCCTGGTGGTGCTGCCTGCCTGATGCTGTGCTGCTGCCTGGTGGTGCTGCCTGCCTGATGCTGTGCTGCTGCCTGGTGGTGCTGCCTGCCTGATGCTGTGCTGCTGCCTGGTGGTGCTGCCTGCCTGATGCTGTGCTGCTGCCTGGTGGTGCTGCCTGCCTGCTGCTGTGCTGCTGCCTGGTGGTGCTGCCTGCCTGATGCTGTGCTGCTGCCTGGTGGTGCTGCCTGCCTGATGCTGTGCTGCTGCCTGGTGGTGCTGCCTGCCTGCTGCTGTGCTGCTGCCTGGTGGTGCTGCCTGCCTGATGCTGTGCTGCTGCCTGGTGGTGCTGCCTGCCTGATGCTGTGCTGCTGCCTGGTGGTGCTGCTTGCCTGATGCTGTGCTGCTGCCTGGTGGTGCTGCCTGCCTGATGCTGTGCTGCTGCCTGGTGGTGCTGCCTGCCTGATGCTGTGCTGCTGCCTGGTGGTGCTGCCTGCCTGATGCTGTGCTGCTGCCTGGTGGTGCTGCCTGCCTGATGCTGTGCTGCTGCCTGGTGGTGCTGCCTGCCTGATGCTGTGCTGCTGCCTGGTGGTGCTGCCTGCCTGATGCTGTGCTGCTGCCTGGTGGTGCTGCCTGCCTGATGCTGTGCTGCTGCCTGGTGGTGCTGCCTGCCTGATGCTGTGCTGCTGCCTGGTGGTGCTGCCTGCCTGATGCTGTGCTGCTGCCTGGTGGTGCTGCCTGCCTGATGCTGTGCTGCTGCCTGGTGGTGCTGCCTGCCTGATGCTGTGCTGCTGCCTGGTGGTGCTGCCTGCCTGATGCTGTGCTGCTGCCTGGTGGTGCTGCCTGCCTGATGCTGTGCTGCTGCCTGGTGGTGCTGCCTGCCTGATGCTGTGCTGCTGCCTGGTGGTGCTGCCTGCCTGATGCTGTGCTGCTGCCTGGTGGTGCTGCCTGCCTGATGCTGTGCTGCTGCCTGGTGGTGCTGCCTGCCTGATGCTGTGCTGCTGCCTGGTGGTGCTGCCTGCCTGATGCTGTGCTGCTGCCTGGTGGTGCTGCCTGCCTGATGCTGTGCTGCTGCCTGGTGGTGCTGCCTGCCTGATGCTGTGCTGCTGCCTGGTGGTGCTGCCTGCCTGATGCTGTGCTGCTGCCTGGCCTCAGGGGTCTGTGGGACGGTGCCTTGGTAGCTGTCAAGGTTCTGGAGTATTCGGCAGATGAGCAGAAGAAGCTGGGCATGGAAGCGCAACTCAGCAGCCAGCTCCACCACCCCAACATGGTGGGCCAGGCAGGGCTAGGCAGGGCTGTGGGGTGCAGGGTGGTGAGGTGGTGCATGGGTGCCATGTGATGGAGACGGTGGTGCAGGTTGGGGTGATGGAAATTGATGGTTTAATGATGGTGATGGTGGTGGTGATGGCGATGGTAAAGATTCAGGCTTGAATGATGGTGACGGTGATGGTGATGGTGATGATGATCATCTGGTGCGCAGGTGCAGACATACAAGCATTGCAGCAGAAGCGCTGGGCTGGGGAGTGAGGATGACGAGGCTATCACCGAGACGTGGATTGTCATGGTAAGCTGCTGGCACGTACCTGCCTGCGGCCGTGTATCATCCGTTCTTTGTCCACTCTGCACGGGATGGAGTGGAGTCTTCAAGGTTGAGCTATGACGACAAGATAGGGAAGGGGAGAGGGGGTGGGGAAGGTTAGAGATGGGAGGGGGAAGAGGAGATGTGGGTGGAGGAGAAGGGAGAAGAGAGAGGGGAGAGGAGCAGAATGTGGTGGAGAGGTAGAGGTAGGGTGCGTCACGGGGCAGTGCGCTCCTGCGCTGCGACTGTCTGAACGCAGGAGTTCTGCAACAAGGGTAGCTTGAGCGATGCCGTGGACAAAGGCTGGTTCCGTCAGAATGGCAGCCTGTTTGAGGCCAACTTCAAGGTGCTGCTGAGAAGTGCCAAGGAGGTGGCCAGCGCCTGCAGCTACCTGCACAGCCTCAACATCCTGCACGGGGACCTCAACTGCAACAACGTGCTGCTCACGTCCAGCGACAAGGTGCAGCACACCATTGGCTATGCTGCAGCACTGGTAGGGGACCAGGGGTAGGGGACCAGGGGTTGGGGTAGGGGACCAGGGTAGGGGTTCAGAAGGTTGAGGCAGGCAGGCAGTGATGGAGGACATGCGGGAGCAAGCCAGGCAACTGGCAAGGCAGGACATGCTGGCAGACACAGCTTGGGAAATGTCTCCATCACTATCAGTAAACGAGTGAAGCACTGGCCTGCCTGGACCACCCCATTGGCTACTGCTGGCCTGGCGATGCTCTCATTTGTACAGTTGTACCGACAGTTGTATGTGTGCAGCTCCTGCCTAGGTCAATACGCATGCCTGTGTTATCCTCTTTGCCGAGCGCCTGGCCCAGTATGACATCACCACCTGGCCTGCCTGACCTGGCCTGGCCAGCAGCCAGCAAAGAGACTGGCCCATCAAACAAGGAGCCATGCGCAGCCTGGCATTGCTGACTGTGCGCCTCACTGCTGGTGTTTCACAGGATGGGTGGCAGTAGATCAGCAGGGTGCGCCCTTCTTGAAGGCGTTTGGGTTGATGGGGAGTACTGGAGGGATTTGGAGTGTTGGGTTAACCCTGCACTTAACCCAAACCCAAATGCAGGATGAGCGGCAGTGGGTCAGCAAGGTGTGTGATTTTGGGCTGAGCCGGGTGCTGGAGGACGGGGCGGACATCCGCACCCAGACCTTTGGCACCATCACCCACATGCCGCCAGAGATGCTGCTGGAGGGGCGCATGACCAAGGCTGGTGATGTGTACGCCTTTGGGGTCGTGATGTGGTGAGGCCGGGGCAGCTGAGGTACAGAGGGAGGGGGCGGCTCAACGGGGGCGGCAGGTCCTGGGCGTCAGGCAGAGTGGCTGGGGGGCTGTGGTGGGAGAGGTGCCAGGGGCGCTGGATTCTTGATTGCACAGCAGCGGGGTGCTGATGCGTGGGTGCTGCTAGAGGGGATCACTGACCATTGCCCACTGCCCACATGACACGCATTCTAACTGGCTGCAGCCCTTGTCAAGGAACACACGCACTGTTTAGGATGTCTGGGTGGGAGGTCAGTTGAGGCGGCTTGAGCCCCACACTGTTGCTGAGGGCAATTGGGGTGAAGTGCAGGCTGGGGAGGTGTTAGGGGGTGGGCATCCCAGCCATGCATGTGGCTTGCATGCGTGCATGCATGCAGGGAGCTGTACATGGGTCAGCGGCCATGGTGTGGGCTGAGTCAGGGACAGATCCTGCACCAGGTCACCGCTGGCAAGCAGCTGGCGCTTAGCCCCAGCTGTCCAACAGATCTCAAGAAATTCATCCAGCGCTGCATGGCCACGCAGCCCGCCGCCCGGCCGACCTTTCCTGAGATCATTCAGCTGCTAGAGGTGCTGGAGGACGACTTGGTCGGCACATGCTAGAGGCAGACAGGCAGATTGGCCTGGGAGGAGAGGGGTGCTGCAGCTACAGCGGCACCCGCAGCCCTTCCCACCTTCCCTCTCAGTCCCACTGGAAGAGCAGCAAGGAGGTGGCGGCCCTCCCTGACGCTGCTGGGCGGAGCCCACTTGGGGAGTGGGAGGGGTGCGGCTGCAGCGGCTGTGCTAGGCGGCTGCCTTCACAGGCACCTCCACACATCTGTCTCTCAGTGCTGTTAGAATGCAAGCCTCTCAACCAGCCTGCTGTGGTCGTCGCCCTCCATTCGCTTCCTGGCCCTGGTGCCTGCTGGCTACAAGCTGTGGTCTGCTGGAGGCACACAGCATGGAGACCGTGACTCGCCTGAGCCCCTCACCCTGACTGGCTGCTGGCTGTGGTTGCCATCTGCTGAGCATGCTGGACGCGCAGCAATCTTAAGAAGAGTGACCTGCCTCAGCCCCTTGTCCTGGCAAGGGAGCAGCAAGGAGGTGGTGGCCCGTCTGAGCCCCTTTCCTCATCCACTCTGGTTCTGGACCCAACGACTGGATCCCTAAACTCAGTTCTGAGCTGGGCGTGTGGAACACTTGGTCTGGCCGGCCTGCCGCAGCTGCAGCCTGGTCCTGCCCCTGTGGTGCAGCACTGTGGCTGCCAGCAGCCGCAAGCGAGCAGCCACCGGACTCAGCTGACTTGATTCAGTGAGGCACACCACTCCATGTGGTTCAGGGGCCACATGGAGCTGGTGGTCATATGAGTGCCCTGTTGGCTCTGCCTGCTACCAGAGTGCTCATGCGAGTGCCTTGCACCTGCAAGCGTCATTCTGGCTATCTGGGCTTGTGGCAGGTGCTAAGTGCCTCTTGGTCTGGCCAGCTGGCCGCAGCTGCAGCCCTTGGTCGAGCCTTTGTGATGCACCATTGTTGCTCCGCCACACTCACCACGTCAGTCAGGGCTGTGGCGGCCGCCTGGCGCCTGTCTGTTGAGTGTTTCTGACTACCCATGCTTGTGGGAGAGGCCACCTGGGAGGTCAGGGTCAAGTCACCCACTGCTGGAGCCAGTCTGATGCCGTCACCCAAACTGGTCATGACGCCCATGGCGGCAGGGGGGCTTGGTGCTGGTCATGTTGTCCCCTGCAGGGGCAGTCAGCCATCAGCCCGATGAACTGCCCCTCCAGCAGCAATGCGGGGCGCCTGGCCTTCGACAGCTGGGTGCTGCTGGCTCTGACACAGCAATGCCCCTGAGATTATGCCTGAGCAGGAGTGTCGGGTGGGCCTGCAGCGGGGTGGCTGGTCACACCTCGTGCCTCTTGTCCGCTGGCGCCTAGTTGGCAGTCCTCCTAACCACCCCGTCTGTGAGAAGGGAGGAGTTGCTTGAGGTGGTTGGCTGTTGGCATTTCAGGCAGTTGGCTGGGAGCGGTAGCTCAGCTAGAGCTCCGGGGTCAGATTTCATGTTCTTACTGTTGCCGGCAACGCTGTGCACCAGGGCTGCTTGCAGCTTCGGCTATCGCCATGGAGGTCGGGTCTTGTTGGTTTGGGGTGGTGTGAGGATGGAATGAAAGGTGTGATGAGAGGGGTTGCGGGCAGCACCCCCGGGCAGGCCTTGGGCGATCTCCTGTGTTGGATCGTAGGAGAGGGTGATAAGGGCGGGGTGGGGTAGGGAGGGGCGGGGCAATGGTGGGGTGGGGTAGGGCAGGGAACGGTGGGGCAATGATGGGGTAATGTAAGGTTAGGGTTGGGCGGGGCGGGGCGAGAGGTGTGGGGTGGTCTGGTTGGGTAGGGTTTAGGGTTACAAAGGTTACACTCAAGGATGTGATGCCTGACCTGGCTGCTGTTGACAATGTGACTGTTGCTGCTAGCTACTGCTACCCGCTGCACCTCCTGCACACTGAGTGGCGCGGCTCACTGAAGTTGGGAAGCTCAGTGAAGCTCTTTATCATTGCCTCAGCGTTATATTCGTATTTCCTCAGTAGAGGCTCCCTGCCTGCACCTCAAGTGGTTGCTCGTGACTTTCTTACTAGATAGTAGCTCTCGCCATGCTGAACGCTGTCAAGCTTAAGCTGAAGTGCAGCTCTTCAGTGTTGCATGCCTTCATGTTGTCAATCATGCAATATTACTTGATAACGTTTAGCAGGATGCCGGTTTGAGAGTTTACGAGGGTGTCTGCACATGGGCATGCCTGCCGGGTAAACGTAGTGTAGAATGACGCGGCTGTGCGCAAATCTTAAAGATGTGCCGTGACCCTATCTGTAATGATGATGTGGCTTACACCGCTTAAGCCGTCAGCCGTTAGGCTGCTAGGCCGCCCTCCCCCTCAAGGGGTTCAGGACTTTCTGTAACGCACTTCATAGCAAGGTGCACAAACAAAGGTGCACATGGGCTCAACATGAAGTCATGCAAGTTCTCATTATTGTTCTGTAAAGTCATGGCAAACTCCGGCTGCTCCCTGATGGAACTCGTGGCAGTGCACTCAAAGATGAAATGCATGGCGTCATCCACTACCCCCTCTGTGCATCTGGTGCATGTGCGATCAATGAAAGTTACCCCCTCAAACCGAGCCTTCTCCACCCCCAGACCGCTGTTGCCTAACCTGAACCTAGTCAAGCTCGTGCGAACTTCTGTAGATAGCTGTCTGTTCAGCAGGTGTGGTGCCATGTGATTGATGCCAATGCCGTCCCCATGCTTGAACCATGCAGCATACGAACATCTCTCCCGATGCACCGTCTCAGGCAGTCTAGGGTCTCCCTCAAACCCAACCCAACGCCTCCCCCACCTCTCGAGCCACTTCACTTCCATGGCCTTGGTGCCTAGGACCATGTCCGGGCTCAAGGTGAACGCACCCCCCATCAGCTCTCTGGCGGCAAGCTGGAACTGAGCACTCCAGCTGGCCTGGCAAACCCTGCCTAACTCCACATCTGCCTTGATGACCCTCATTAGCAGGTCACTGTGGGATAGTTTGGCAGTGTTCCAGAACTTGCATGCAGCCCTTAGCCAGTAAAGCTGGAGGGGCAGCTGCCCCAACTCATGCAGCACCATCAGGCCTGACACTGAGCTACGTACCCAGGCAGCAGACCTGAGAAAGCTGAGCATGCGTGTTTGCACTGGGTTGGAGAGTTGCACACCATGCCCAAGGAAAGCAGTGCCCCATACCTGGCTGCCATACAGTCCCAATGGGAGCACGAACGCTCTAATGAAGTGACACAGGGCATATGGATCATGCAGGACCCCATACTCTCTGGCACGCTTGCACGCCTGGCGCATGGCGAGGAACATGCCAGCCCTCATATGAGTGGCAGCAAAAGCAGGGGTGGCGCTGGGGTTGAAGTGCATGCCTAAGTACTTGAACTCTCTCACCACAGGCAGGATCTCATGCTTGTGCTTGATGCTAGGTGCAGCAGTTTGTGAGTTGCCATTGAAGACCATCACCTTTGACTTGCCCACATTGACTGTAAGGTGTTTCCTGTCTGCAAAGCCTTGCAGCTGGCAGACCAGCCGCTGCAGCCCGTGGGACGAGGTGCTTACCAGGGTCAGGTCATCAGCATACATGAAGTGGGTGACAGGTGTGCCTTGCACCCTCACAGCATCAACAGGGCCAAGGAACTCCTTACTAATGTCGTGAACATAGAGAGCAAACAGGAGTGGGCTGATGGGGCAGCCTTGCTTGACACCTTGGTCAGGAGTCACTGGGGGGGTGCGGTGGGGGCCATCTATCAACACATAGCTATCATCCCTATACAGACCCTCCAGGCAGGCAAGCAAGGGCTGTGGCAGCTTGACCCCATCGCGCAAGTGTTCCCACAATTGTTGTCGAGGTATGTGGTCATAGGCCTGTTTGAAGTCAATGAAGGCAGTGAAAAGCTTGCGGTGCTTGGCATCTGAGCTAGCCTTTTGAGCATGGACAAGATGGCGCAGAATGAACATGGGTTGCATGGTGCTGCGTCCCGGAATGAACCCAAACTGCTCAGCTGGCAGCACTTTGTGTGTCATGCACCAGGCAGTCAGCACATGCCGCAAGACGTTAGCATACAGGCGGTACAACACACTACTCACAGCAAGCATTCTGTACTTCTTGGGGTCTGTGGGGTCTGTGTCCTTGAAGAGGGGGCTGATTCTAGCTACCTTC
This sequence comes from Haematococcus lacustris, assembly GCA_030144725.1. NCBI lineage: Eukaryota > Viridiplantae > Chlorophyta > Chlorophyceae > Chlamydomonadales > Haematococcaceae > Haematococcus > Haematococcus lacustris. The sequence continues at coordinate 8,545,209 of JASKMD010000004.1, forward strand.
CATGCCGCTGGGACAATCCCGGTGCGCATCATGCTGTGAAATCATGTGGCAAGCAGAGGGAGCAACAAGTAAGAGGCAACACCCTCCTCAACTATGCGAGCGTGCTTAATAAAGGGGGCTGGGAGCCCATCCAGGCCAGGTGCTGTGTCATTGTTGAGCTCACGTAGTTGTGCTTGAACAATGGATGTGATGTTGTCAAGATGGGGCAGCTCATAGGCAGGCGGATGTGTTGTGACAGGGGCAGGGACAGAGTGAAGTCTGCCTCTCCCAAGAGGGACGGCTTGCAAATGGGCAGGCACGGCTTGCCTGGTCCTGGCTGGCTCAGGGATCACATCGGGTGCTTCATGTGTCGTAGTGGTGGTTGTGAAATAGGCCTGCAGATGCTGATGCCACTTGTCAATGGAAACCATGGACTGCTGGCGTGCGTGCTTGACTCGGAGCATCTTGAGTGCATCCCCAGGGTTGTGCTTGAGCATGTCTAGAAGCTTGGCAGCTCTGTGCTTGGACCACGCAGACTTAGCTCTAGCAACCAGCCTCCTATAGGCCTGCTTTCTAGCCCTGTAAAGGTGCAAGGCCTCGCCGCTACGCAGAGCCTGCCAGAGTGCGGCTTTAGCCTCCTTGCATGACCGGTCAAACCAGGCAGGCTTAACTGTGGTGTGCTTGTCAACACGTGCCAAGGGGCAAAGCCTTGGCCTGAGCATCCCCGCACTGCCCGCAGCCCGTGAAATGATGTCATGCACAAAGCGGTTGATGGAGTCAGGGTGTGTGCCTTGCTCAACAGCCTGCTTGACAGCCATGACCTCCTCTTCTAAGGCAATGAGGGCACCCACATACCGAGCAGCATGATCTGGCTTCCATTGGAACTGTGGGCCAGTGTGGCAGTCAGCATTGCAGGTGTGGACGGGTGTAGTGGCTTGTGCTGGTGCCTTGAATGATAGGGTAATGGGGGAGTGGTCAAACTCATGGCAAGCGTCAGGGAAGGAAGATGTGTGGCTCAAAGAGTAAACCGATTCACTCATGATGATGTGCTCCGTGCGAGTGCTAGCTCTGCAGGTGCGCTGTCCCATGTCCCCATGTCCCCTGCCGGTGGTGGCAACAAGGCCTGTAGCTGATAGCACGTCAACTAGCTCCCTGCCCGCTAAGTTAGACTTGGCTGGGCCAATTCTAGGCACGCAAAGCTCCGGATGCAGCATGGCCCAGCCATGGAGGTCACCTATCTCGCTCAGCTTGCCTAAATGAGAGTTCAGGTCACCCATCAGGAGGACATGCGGTGTGTGTGATGTAGCCTCTTGGAGCTCTAGCAGCAAGTGGTTGAAGTGCTCAGAGACATTGTGAGCGGGGGGTATGTAGCACACACCCAGCAACACATCGCCCTCAAGCCCACACACACCCCCTGCCAGCCTGACCCAAAGCAGCTGCATGGCACTACTGGTGCGCCATAGCCTGGCGTGCCTGGCTAGCTCCTTGCGCAGCAGAAGGGCCACCCCCTGACCCGGCACCCCCTGACGTGAAACAGAAGTGTGAAAGGCACTATGGGTGGGCGCATGCTGCATGAACTCCGCTATCCAATGATGGGGCAATGATGGGGTAATGTAAGGTTAGGGTTGGGCGGGGCGGGGCGAGAGGTGTGGGGTGGTCTGGTTGGGTAGGGTTTAGGGTTACAAAGGTTACACTCAAGGATGTGATGCCTTGCCACTGAAGGCTGCTGGCTGAGCTGTAGACCTACAAAAATGGCTGCATAGCCCATGCTAGCTGCTTGCCCTGCGTGATGAAGCAAGGGCAGGGGCGTTCGGGCAGTGGCTGATGACGGGTCAGCTGCGTCCGAGTGTGGCAGAGGTGGAAGGGACCCCGGCCGGGAGGGGGTGGGAGTGCTGTGTATCAGGGCCCATGACGGCAGCAGGGGGGCCTCGCCCGTAAGCATTGTGAGGGGCGTGTCTCTCCTGCGCGGCAGTATTTACAAATAAGCAATAAGATTCGTTACTGACGAAGCCGCCCCATTGTCATGATCGTGGCGATGACCAGGATGTTTGACCCGTCAACGTTCCTGCATCATACGTCGCAAGCTGCTATGGCTGCCGGCATCACTGGAGTAAAACTCCTGCTGGTATTACAAAAGCCGTTTAGTGGCTGCGACGCGAGCGTGCCCGGACCGGCACCGCCCACACCCGGCAATCTTCAAGCTGATGAGGCACCAGGGCGGCGAGCTGCGCTATCAGCCGTTTGACGGCGTTCGGTGCGCCGCTTGCGGCGCTGCCCGTGGCCGAGATCGGCAGTTCAATCCCGGGAGGGTCAGCAACCAGCCCAACACCGCCGCCCCCGGCTTCCGAGCTGTCCCGCCTCCGACGGCGGGCACCGGCAAGTAATGCTCCGCCCTCGCGCTGCGAGTCCGGGAGGTAGACGCAGCCGATGCGCACGCTGTGCAGCGAGGCGGGGAGCTTACCCAGCGGCTGATGCTCCAGGTCCCAATCCTTCTTACTCTTGCCCTGAGTATGTAAGAAGGCTGGCGGGGCGGGAAGCAAAGAGTACATCAGCCTAGGCAGGCAAGTTCCTTCACTTGCCTGCTGTGTGGCTGTGGCTGGTCCAGCTGCATTGTTGTCAGTCTGTAGGGATGATGCACCATAAGCCGAAGGTACGAGCCAGGACCCTGCCAGACTCTCCTCGCCCCCCCCCTGCTCCTGCTGCTGCCAACCCTGCCCCTGCCCCTGTTGCTGCTGCTGCTGCTGCCGCTGTTGCTGCTGCACCATAGCATCCCATGCCCTCAAACTAATCCCAGCTGCTCCACTGCCCGCAGCAACTGACGCAACCGCCACGGCCGTCACACTGCTGGTGTGGCCCAGGTTACTCTCCCTGCCACGCTGCTTCCACCCACCTTCCCACTCCTCCCCGCCATGACCTGGCGAGGAGCAGGCCCCTGCCTCGCTGCTGCTGCTGCCGCCGATGCTGCTGATGCCCGCCCTGCTGTCAGTGAGGCAGCTGTCACTGTCGCTGCCTGTGTCCTGCCAAGCACCCCCTGCCCCACCTGAGCCGAGCTGGCTGCTGCCAGCGCTGACTGCGTCTGTGGCATAGTACCTAAGGGCTGACCTAAGGGTGGCAGTGGCAGTGGTGGTGGTTGTAGGTGTTGTGCAGGCAGACTGGGAGGCAGACAACTGCCGCGGCCAGCCAGTGCCGCCGGCTGCTGGCCCCTCGCTGCCCTCCACCTCCCCCGCAGCACTCACCCGCCTGCTGCCACATGCTTCGTGCTCCTGATCTGGATCCTGATCAGGACCCTGACATGGACCCTGATCAGGACTCTGACATAGATCCTGATCAGGACCCTGATCTGGATCCTGATCAAGGCCCCGATCTGGATCCTGATCAGGGCCCTGATCTGGAACCTGATCAGGGCCCTGATCTGGAACCTGATCAGGGCCCTGATCTGGAACCTGATCAGGGCACGCAATGGCTGGGTCAGGTCTATAGACATGACCTGGCCCCAGAGTGGTCTGCTGCCACCTCTGCCCCCTGACACTGCTGCGGGCACAGCTGCCACTGCGGCTGTGACCGCCATCTGCTGCACGGTGC
>JASKMD010000004.1:8553769-8582827 GCA_030144725.1 Haematococcus lacustris
GATAAGGTCGCTTCAGGAGAATGGGGTAAGGAGGGGTTGGGGAAGGAGGAGGTGAGGGCAGATGGGGAAGATGGGTAGGGGCAGTGAGGACGAGCTGGTATGGGGCAGCCAGGGAGACGGGAGGGTGGGAGCTCCTCACCTCCTCACCTCCTCACCTCCTTGCCTCTGGCCACCCAACCACCCAACCACCCAACCACCCAACCACCCAACCACCCGACCACGCCCCTCCCTCTTCCTGCCACCCTCCCCTGTTCTCCTTTACCCCCCATGACCCCTCCCCATCCCACCTCCTCTCTTCCTATCCCCACCCCCCTCTCCCCTTCCCACCCTGCACGCAGTCCACTGTCAGGCTCAGCAGCTGGGCAGCACAGCGCCCCACTCCTGCGCCTGACACGCCACCGGGCTGCTGCCCTCCTGCTTGCTGCACCTCCACGCCGCCGCCCAAGCCCCTGGCAGCTGCAGAGGACGCGTGCCCTAGCAGCTCTAGCCCGCTGCCGCCCTGCAGGCAGGCAGGCAGGCAGGCAGGCAGGCAGGCAGGCAGGCGCTTCAGGCAGGCAGGCAGGCAGGCAGGCAGGCAGGCAGGCAGGCAGGCAGGCAGGCAGGCAGGCAGGCAGGCAGGCAGGCAGGCGCTTCAGGCAGGCAGGCAGGCAGGTAGGCAGGCAGGCAGGCAGGCAGGCAGGCAGGCAGGCAGGCAGGCAGGCAGGCAGGCAGGCAGGCAGGCAGGCAGGCAGGCAGGCAGGCAGGCAGGCAGGCAGGCAGGCAGGCAGGCAGGCAGGCAGGCAGGCAGGCAGGCAGGCAGGCAGGCAGGCAGGCAGGCAGGCAGGCAGGCAGGCAGGCAGGCAGGCAGGCAGGCAGGCAGGCAGGCAGGCAGGCAGGCAGGCAGGCGCTGGCAGACCCCAGGCCCCCCTCCCTCCTTGGATCCTGCCTCCCAGCCCTGACCAGTAGAGTCCAGCAGACATGCCAAATGCATGCGCTTGCCTCGCTGGGCTGCAGCCCCTGGCCATGCCCCTGCACCCCTCCACTTGCCCCTGGCCCCTCTTGCTGGTGTGCCTCAAACCCTGCCCCTGCCCCTGCCCCTTGGTGCTGCCGATGGCCCTGCCCCTGCCCCTCAGTGCCTTGTGTGTTTGAGGGTCTGGTGCTCACAGTCCCTTGTTTTCCTTGTTTTCCCGTTGTCTGGTTCACAGCCCGCAGCCTATGCCTGGCTGCATGACCGGTGCAGGTGCCCTGTGCAGGTGCTCTGTGCACCTGACCTGTGCTGCTGACCTGTGCAGCTAACCAGTGCAGCTGACCTGTGCGCGTGCCAGCTGCAGGCCAGGCAGCAGGGTGGGAGGTCGCTCTGGCCTGCCACTGGAGCCATAATTCTTCAGGCCCCCTCCACACCTGCACCCACGCGATAGAGTAAAGCCGGCTTACGGGAACAGCCAGGTTGTAGAGGGCTGGGGCAGCAGGTTTGACCGAGCTGGGGCGACTTGAGAGGGCTGGGGCAGCAATTTTTGTTGTTTTAGATGTTGGCTTAGCTCACTTCTGCCGGCAAAGCCGCTAGGGAGCTTCCAGCACCTAGTGCTTGCCTGCCTGCAGGTTAGAGGGGGCAAAGTGCCTGCCTGCCTGGCTTGCCCCACCTGAGGGTCAACTCCGTGACTGAGCTAGGCAGGCTGCTTGCAAGGTACCCAATGACTTTGCGCCGCCATGGCAGCGTCACGGTTACACGCTGCAGGCTGGGGCCCAGCAGCCGTAAGCAGCTTAATGCCTTCTGCCACACCCGCAAGTATTCGGGCTCATGGCTAGCATGCTTGTCAATGCATGTGATGGTGACCTGCAGGGGACAAAGCTGGAGGTTGTCATAAAGCACCAGGAACTGGCAGAATCACAGTAATAGGTTTCTGGCTATGTCTGTCTGGGACAGACCGAGTAAAAGAGCAGGGGCAGTTTTAGGCGAGCCTGGAGGTGAAGCGCAGAGAAGGGAAAACGCAATCGAAGATGCGCTCGGCATCGGGCAGCGCAGCTCCGCCACTCCCGGCAAACACCGCGACAGCTCAACAGATCGTCCAACTCCAGAAGCTCAAACACGTCCCCCAACAGCTCTGGCTCTAAGCCAAGCCAGCCAGCACCTACAGCTGCCATTGTGTCAGCATGCCAGCATGTTCAGGGTGTCAGGGACCGTCATGATAGACCATGCAGAAAATCTAGCATGGGGAATAGCTTCCCGCGAACATGTGGCACTGGAATTTGCGAACCTCTGTAGTATGCCCACTATCCCAGTGATAACGGTGTTGCACGCTCCTGGGTAACAGAAATGAAGTATTTTGTATGTAGCGATAATGTGCGCGGTCTTAGTGCGCGAATCGGGTGCTTCCTCTGATGGCAACTGCGCCCTCAGGTGTGTTTACACGACTTTGCTTGACATGTCCAAGGTTTGGGCTGCATCGAAGGCCTTGAACTTCCCGGCTGTATGCAGGCTCTTACTTCCTGGCTGACCGAGTATCCCCCACCAAGTCCAGGGACCGACACTTGAAGGGAACAGTCCATGTAGCAGACCACCCGCCCTTCGGCGTGGGCGACAAACGGTTCAGCAAGCACGATGTAAGGGTGGACCAGTCACCAGCCGCCTTCCTGCAGCCCTGAGTACCATACAGCTGATGCCAAGTGTGCAAGCCGCCATCACTGCAGGCCAAGGGGGTAGGCCAGGACAGCCCTGCCTATCACGTGGCCTACAATGAGGTGTCACCCTCTCCCAGCCGGGCTATCAAGGGCTGGTCCACAGTGGACGACCCCATCAAGCGCGGCAGGGGCACAACAGCAGGTACCAACCACATCCAGGCAGCTGGCAGCAACTGCACCACCAAACCCTGCCGCAGTAGCCAGTACCAGCCCAGCTCACCTTGTGAAGCAGGTGGTGCACATGACTGGGTGGCGCAGCAAGCTGAGCAGCAGCAGCAGTGGATGCATGGCAGCTAGGGCCTCAAGCATTGCTGGACGGAAACAAAGCTAGCCCCCTAGTTATGCAACTCATCCCCTAACCCATCCCCTACGGCAGGTGGCCAGCAGTGGAAGCAAGCAGCCAGGCAAGAGGCAGGCAGGCAGCTGGGGCGCCCCTGCCGTGATCTGCAGCCCAGCCCCTGCTGCCCCTGTGTGACGTGGTGTGATGCTGCAGGCAAGCAGCACTCCCCCATGGCACAGCCCAGCGGCCAGGTGCCATATGGCAGCAGCCTGCTGCCCCTCACCGCCACCTACCCCAATGAGACCCGGCTGCAGGAGCTGATAGACCTGCAGCGCCGCAAGCAGCAGACCGGACCGGCACCCAACGCGTACGAGGTAGGCCGTCCCGCATCAGGGCGTGCCCCACCCTCAACCGGGCCTACCTGACCCGCAATGCCCCACCCTCGATAGCTGCTACCCCTGCTGCCACTCCCACTGCCACTGTCAGCGGCTAGGGTGCCTCACATCACCCCTCCCCTCTCCCTGATGCAGCTGGGAAGGGGGCGGAGGGGTGAGGTCGCTGCTCACTTCCCTGCCAACCCCTGGGTCCTGGCTGGAACAGCCAGACTAGTGTCTGGCCAGGACACTGGGTCTGGTCAGGACAGCCTAGGCAGACCGACTAGTGTCAGCCAGCTGTGACTGAGCCTGTGGCGATGACAGTCGTGGCTCCTCTCAGCTCAGCTCTCATCGAGACCAAACACCTGGCAAGGCCTGCCACCTGGGCGTACAGCTGCACAGCCAGGCGCCGGCAGATCGGATCAGATCAGATCAGATCTAGGATGGCAGGAGTCAGCGGCGGCTGCATGGGTAAGGGGGGCCTGACTCGCCCTTTGGGTAAGGGCGAAAGGTGTGACCAGGTGGGGTCAAGTGTGAGCACGTGCGAGAAGGTTCTTGGCATGACAGACGGTTCAACGAGCCATCAGCAGCAGAAAAGGGTGGGGAGTGTGGTCGTGTTGGTTTGCGTACCTACGGCCTGCCACATACAAGGATTTGGTTAGGGGTCAATTTAGGGTTTGGGTTAGGGTTGGCCCTTATCCTAACCCTAACCCTAAGCCTTGTATGCAGCAGGCCGTGTGTACGCATACAAATATGACCACCCACCTCACACTTCACTGCTGCTGCTGGCCCAAACCCAAACCCTAACCCCAACCCTAACCCAACCCTCGCCCTGACACATACCAGCTTGGGCAACAGTGGGGAGGCGTGGGGGGAGGGGTGTGAGGGCTAGGTCTGTTGCTGTGTGCAGGTGCCCGGGTGGCAGCCGCTGCGCACCACCTTCCGCCGCCCTGCCCAGCCCTCCCTGGACGGCCCCTTCTTCTTGGGCACGGAGCAGGCCGCCGCTATGGGGCTGCAGGCAAGCGCCCTGGCCCTGGCTCTCACCTCCATCGCCCCTCACGCGCCGCCTACCCTCCCTACCTTCGCTACCTGCCTGCACTGCTGCCAATACGGCACTGCCACCCACCCTGCCTGCCCTGCCACCTGCCCCACTGCCATCTGACTGCACTTCCACCCTGCCTGCCCCACTTCCACCCTGACTGTCCCACTGCCACTCTGCCTGATCTTCCACCCTGACTGCACTTCCACCCTGACTGCCACTCTGCCTCATCTGCCGTCCTGCCTGCACCGCACATGTAGCCTGATACTGCATCGTGCAGCTGCTGGCCAGTCCCTGTTGCTACCCCTGGCCCCTAAGGCTGCTGAGATGACGGCCCTTGAAGACTGCCATGCGCTCACTTTGTTTGGGCCTGCCACGGTGATGGTGGTTTTGCTGCTGTTGCAGGTGTGCTGCTGGTGCTGCTGTTGATCTGTTTGTTTCACCAGCAAGCCAATTTGTTCAAGGCTGCGGTGGTGGTGGTGGTGGTGGTGGTGGTGGTGATGGTGCTGCTGCTGCTGCAGGAGAGCACCAGAGCCAGGGAGATTGCCGCTGTGCTGCGCAACCCCGCTGACTCGGGGCTGGGACCAGGTGAGCTAGGCCAGCAGGGGAGGGCAGGGAGGGCAGGGCATTAGCCAGCAAAGGGAAAGGGTTGGGCAGCGGGCAGCAGGTGGGAGGGCCAGGCAGCAGGCAGGGTGTCTAGGGAGATCAGCAAGCAGGTCAGGGGCTGGGGAAGGTCAGAAGATAGGGCAGGTCAGGGGCTGGGGCAGGACAGGGGCAGGTCAGGGGCTGGGGCAGGTCAGAGGCAGGTCAGCGCTTTGTGATTACAGTGTAGACAGGGTAGAGACACAGACAGTGTGGCTGGGACACGCTAGTAAGCAGTGCTGGTTGCGTCAGAACAAGGAAGGCGTACAAACAGTGCAAGCCCACAACACCCTGCTCAGGGGACTACGACGCTGACAAGGACGTGAGCAGCGGGCTGCGCCACGCCCCTGCACCCAAGATCGGCACCGCGGCGCGCATCGGGCCCAACCCTCATGCCAAGACGCTGTCCGTCAGTCGCTCCATCCAGCACGGCATTGACTGGCACGTGCCCGTCATTGTGCAGGTAAGGGGTCGCGGCCCCTCTTCACTGGCGCCAGCAGTGGTCGCTGTGCAGGCCTGGCAGCAGCAAAGAGCAGTGTCTGGCGCATTGTGCAGCCAGTTGGGTTAAGGGGGCTGGCAGGGGAAGCGAAGGAGGAGGGTGGGAGGGGGAGAAGCTTGCCCCAGGGGTAGCAAATAGGTGGGGGCAGCTTGTGGAGCAGCAGAGGGCTCAGCAGGGGGGGCAGGTTGCCCAGCGCCTGTGTCCCTCAGGGTGGGGTTCACCCTTGATGCTATCACCCCTGCCTCCCCTATCCCCCATACCAATGCTGCATACCAATGCCAACTCGTTTCCTTGCCTGACTGACCACCTCCCTGCTTGGCTCCATACGGTGCTGCGGCACAGCGGCCGCACAGCTGCTGCCTGCCCACCTGCCTGCCCACCTGCCTGCCCACCTGCCTGCCCACCTGCCTGCCCACCTGCCTGCAGCCTGCCCCCCCTAAGGACCAGGCAGCTGAGTCACAGACCTCCCCAGCGGCTGCAGGGACCCGCACTGGAGCTGCAGCTGCAGGCCCACCTCTCAGCACCTCCCCCAGGTGTGACCCACCCCACCTCTCACACCCCCATCCCATTACCCCTTTCAGGCTTACCCCAACCCACCCAGCTGCCTATTGCTCAGCCCTGTCCTCATCTGGTACGCTTGGCCCTTTTCCATGTGGAATGGTCCTCTTCAGCTGCCTACCACCTCTCATATACACCTCCCAGTCACACTATCAGCTTGTTCTGCCTTATGCCACCTTCCCACCACCTTCCCACTGCCCTCTCCGTGCATGCCAGCAGCTCCCTCACCGGAGTTCCGCACCACCTGCCTGCTAGTGGCAGGTGGCTGGACTTGATGCTTTGAAGTAGGGACTGGCCTGGAGAACAGATCCCGAGAACAGATTCGGAGAACAGATTTGGAGAACAGATCCGCATCTTCCAGATAATGCAGTCCCTAACTGTAGGGAAGATGTGTGCTGCCAACCTTGATGCCACCTCCATGGAGTTGATGCAATCATTTTGACCTTCCGCTAGGAATGGAGGTGACTGTGGGTACATGTCACTGCAGGTACATGGACCCCTCCCCACCCCGCCAGCTGCCTGTGGCGCAGCCCCCTGCTCCACCGCCTGCTGTAGCCCGTTCTGTGCGCAAGCAGGTGACCATGGCTGCCTGCCTCTCTACTGCTGCCTCTCTACTGCTGCCTCTCTATTGGCTGCCTCTCTATTGGCTGCCTCTCTGCTGCAATCGTTATGAAGCCTGATGAGGGTTAGGCAATCGTGTAAAGCAGGCGACCCGGACAGGCTGCTGCCTCAACCCTCTGCCCCTGGCCTGCCAGCACCCCTGGCCCCTCAGCCCTGAGCCAGCCTCTCAGCCCTGAGCCAGCCTCTCAGGCAGCCGCATCTAGCGCCTGTCTCTGCTGGTGCTGGTGCTGCTCACACTTCTCTCTGCTGCACCATGCCGTAGAGCCTGGTTAAGACACTGAGGGTGCCTGCCACCACCTGTAGCACATCGCTCAACCTTAACGCTTGGATAGGCAATGTACCCTATAGCCCCTATGGCCTTGTTTTACCGCATGGCACAGTAACCCCTTGGCCCCTGAACCCCAAGGCCCTCTTGTACAGTGTGGCACAGCTTAATGCCTGCCCCCGTCTGCTGCATGTTGCCCCCCTGTCTGCTGCATGTTGCTGTGCCTTGGCTAGCTTCGGCATGTGCCTATTTTGGCTTGCTTCTGCCTGCAGGTCAGCCAGGTGCCGGGCGCCTGGGACTGGGACACCCTGGCACACAACTTCCGCGCCACCTGGACCAAGCAGCATGGCGGGGCCTACACACACGGTGAGAGCACGCCACTCGCAGCACCGTGATGAGCAGCACATTCCATTCCAGCAGCTTGACAAAGTGCAGGGAAGTGCAGCCACACACACCCTGCTGCACGCACACTGCCCCAGCAGCTGGTCGAGAGCGTAACAAACACAAGAGGTCAGTAGATAATGCCAATTCAGATAAGTTCAAATAAGATGATGCAAATCCTAGTTGTAGGGGAGTAATGTGCGAGACGAGGGCGTAACCTGCATACGGTGGGACTGCATCTCATCACAACATCCTCACAAGGCCGTTGCGATCAGTGTTACTGCAACACACAATGGCATAGCGCGTAATGCAACGGCTGCTTTGCGAAGGTGGTGAGCAACGCTGGTGCAAGTCATGTTTGCGACGCAGGCGGCCGCATGGAGGTTCGCCGCTCGTCCACCGCGCCGTACGAGTGCACCGCACCTCCCGTCCCCGTCTTAGACTTCGGCCCCGACAGCCACGTTGACTTGAACAGCCTGCCGCTGCAACCAACCTCCATCTTCCCTATCCCCGAGGAAGAGTCGGACGCGTTTCGCGAAACAGTCGGCGACAGTCCCGAAACCGGACAAAGGCGGACCGGCGGCCCAGGCACTGTCGCGCCTTCGGCGCCAAACCAAACGCTGCTGGGCAGGCCCGGAGGAGGGATGCAGGGGCCCAGTCCTGGGCAGGCAGCAGGGCCGCTGCTGCCCCCGCTCCCAAAGCCCTGGCCTGGAGGCCCTAGTGGCAGCCCAGTGGGAGGGTCAGCGTCTGCAGCCAGTGCCCGGGGCCTACCACCCCGGAGCGCCAAGGACCTGGAGCAGCACTCTGCCGCGATGCAGGTAGGTCAACTGGCAGCAGCGTGGGACCACCTGTGGGGCAGCTGGCGGCAAATGTGTATGGCTCGTGGCTTCGCCAGGCTGTCTTAGATCAGGCCGAAACAGGCCGAAGCGTGTAGCATCGACCAGCTGCTCCAGACGCTCACGGACTTTCATTCACCGCACGGTAAGACGGCTTCTCACGATCGTAACAAATGGTCATTTGTCCCACGCACATGCAGGCCGCGGCCCAAGCGACCCAACTGAACGCCCGGCGCAACGACTGGAGCAACCGCTCCTCGGCAGCTCCAGGCTCGGCAGCCGCTCGACAATGAACCGCTCCCGTCTGATGCTCCTACACCGTACACGGCAGTAGGATCGCCAGTAGGATTTGCTAACTCCTGAGGGGTAGACATGGTATTCGGAACTGCTGACCCTTAGACGGTCAGGGCGGCTATGACCATCAACTCATGCTCTTCAGTGGGTCTAGCAACAGCTTCAGCCCAATAGAAGGGGAAACCCAACACACACGGCACGGTGTAGACGGCCCCCATGCATCATGGGCCATGCACGGTGGATGGGTTGTGAAAACGAGAAATATGGCATGCAAGAGACATCGATACAGGGAAGAAGTCGGTGAAGGCCAATGCTACTGTAGCCCGCCAATGCGTTACGTCATGGTAACCGACATGTCGCGAGAGTGATCTGTTTGGGTAACCAAGCTCCGTAGTGGGTGTGCGTCCATGCTGTGAACCTCCTGTTGACAAAGGATGCGCGACATCCGCCTTATGCTGCGATGTTGGTAAATGCCTTCCAAGCGTCGCCGTCAAGTCGGCGGACCATGGCCTTGATCTGCTGGCCGGGACCCAGTTCGGTGAGTCGCGCCGGGCCCGCCCCGCCAGCAGCCTGCTTGCCAGCCTCGATCAGAGCTTTGAGGGTACCCTCCCACTGCACGACAGCACCAGCCAGCTGCCAGGCTTGACCGGCAGGCATTTCCTGAACCTCCCATGCAAACTCACAGAGCAGTGCTGGAACAGCAACACAATGCCGTATGTCGTGCTTTTCCCTCTACCCCACCCATCCTGTCCAGCCAGCCAACCCGCCACCACCAGGGTCACACTCAACGTCATCACCGCCCTACCCACCCCTCACCGCTGCCCCATGTTACCTCCTTAAGGACCCTCCTTTTCCCCTCTTCTACCTGCACTGGCTCCATCAGTGCTGTCCAGTCCAGAGCAATGCTGGAACAGCAGCCATGCCAGCCATGCCATGCCATGCCTTTTTCACTTAACCACCCCTCCTCCCCAGCCAAGGGAGGGTCGACCCTAACCCTAACTGCACCCCCCTCCCTGCTTCCCCTCACCCCCAAACCCCCTAGGCAGCCCCTCACCAGCTGCCCCATGTTGCCTCCCTGCGTGACCCCTGCGTTGTCCCCCCCTCTCCCCCACCTGCACTGGCTCCACCAGCTGCCGGGCCAACAGCTCCCTCATGGCCGCGGGGTCATGGGCGGGGAAGGGCTGCGCCGTGACGTTGGAGTACACCGGCAGGCGGGGCACATGGAGCGTGGCGGCGGCCAGGGCCTGCAGGCAGGCAGGCAGGCAGGCAGGTCAGCAGGCAGGTAGGAAGGCAAGCAGGCAGGTAAGCAAGCAGGTAGGCGCACACAGGGTGAAACTAGCCCTGAATGCGATACCATACCCCGGCCTGACGGAGCTCAGGACCACTCCCTCACCCTGCTGACCCTGTTTTCAAACAATCCCAGGGGCAGCTGTTGTGCAAGACCCTGAAGGCACCGCCCTCTGGGGCCAGCCTCTTGCACACTCCTACACTCTCACTCTCTCTCACACTCTCGCCCGGACCCTGCAGCCGGACCCTGAGCCCCCCCTGACCCCCCTGACCCCCCCCCTGGGAACCCTGGGCCCCATGACCCCCCCCCCTCAACAGGCGCTGCCTCCTACTCCCCCCAGCCCACCTTGGACAGCGCGTCCCTGGCCGGCTGCATGAGCCGGGTGTGGAAGGCACCGCTGACAGTCAGCATCCTGCAGGCCAGAGGAGGGCAGGGCAGGGCAGGGCTGCTGTCGGGCAGCTGTGGGGCACCCTGCTCTCGCCTGGATGCGGGCGCAGCAGGGCTGACTGCGCGCAGCCGTCATGGCAGGGGCTGCTTCGCAGCCGCCCCATGCAATCACACTGCTAGCCATGCCGGCCGGCCACACAAGGCTGTCATTACGGATACCTGTACGGGGGTTGAACCCCATCGTGGATGTTCACTACTGATGCCACTGGACCCATGGCTTGAGTAGGCCAACACTTGAAACACCAGGGTGAGGCTACCACTCCCAGCAACAGCCTTCGGCCGGCTTACTGCTGGGTGTGGTAGCGCATGCATGAGGTGGTGTCAGGGCAGGGTGAGGCTGCTGCCCCCTCCCCCCCCTCCCCCTCCCCCCCCTCCCCCTCCCCCTGCTGCCCTCCCCCTCCCCTTCCACCTGCTGCCCCCTCCCCTCCCCCTGCTGCCCCCTCCCCCCCTGCCCTCTCCCCCTAGCCCCTGCCACTGATGTGAGGCAGGAGGACTCACTGCGCCTTCAGCGCCCCCCGCGCCATGGCCTGCTCGGCCACATGCTTGAGGGCGGCTGAGTGGCCCGACACCACGCGCCCCTGCAGCCAGACATGGTACCGATGGTGGGTTCGCGCCACTCCTGCCATCAGCCTACTATAGCTCCTGCTGGGCTGCTTCTCCTCGGCCCCCGGCTGCTTGTGCTCCATGGGAGGTGCCGGCCGAGGGTGGGCAGGGTGAGGAGAATCCCCTGTTGCGGGAAGGGACCCAAGGGATGCCTGTTGTGGGGTACGGGCCTTACTCAGCCCATGGTACCCATGAGCCAGGGCGCGAGCCCAACCCAGCTGCTTGCCTGAGTTACACCAGGGGCATGAGCCTAGCCCACGAGCAGGGGCATGAGCCGGGCCTTGCCTGCCCTGTGCAAGGGTCTGCCCAGCCTACTGCAGCCCTGCACCACCCTGCTCTACCAACTCTACCAACTCTACCAACTTCAGCCCTGCACCACCCAGCTCTAGCGGTGCCTGTTGCGGCCACAGGGGTATCAGGCTCCCTCAGCCCATTGGCCAGGGGCATGAGCCTAGCCCAGCTGCCTGCCTGCCTGGTTGGCTTGCTTGTCCAGCCTGGTGCAAGGGTCTGCAGGAGGCCGCCTGGTGAGCGTGTGGGGCACAGCCTGGCGGGGGCGGGAGGGGGTGGTGCTGTCCCCCACCTGGCCGCACGCCTGCCCCCTCCTTCCCCTTGCTGCCCCCTCCATCCCCATTGCTGTGTGCTGCGATACCCTGCCTCCCCCTCGACCCCCCTTGCTGACCCTGCTGTGTGCAGGGGCCTGCAGGCCTGATGCCCTGCAGGCCCTGCCTGGCCGCCTGGCGGGGCGTCTGTCAGCGGCTGCCTGGCCTTTGGTGCGCCACCTGCCTAGGCTAGCCATCGAACCAACTGCCCAACTGCTCAACTGCCCAGCTGATCAACTGCCTGGTTGCTTGGCTGCCTAGGGGGAGTGAGGAGTGAGAGCAGCTGCCTGGCGTCACACCTACCTGCGGGAACAAGAAGTTGGCCAGCTGGCATACGGTGCCGCCCTCCACCTGCACCGCCTGCCTGGCCTGCCTGCAGAGAGGGGGACCACCGGGCAGCAAGCCTGGAGTGGCTGGCACTGGGTGCCTTGGCTGCAGCGTCAGCAGGCTAGTGCCATGCAGTGGTGGTGCTAATGATGATGCTGATGGTGGTGATAGTGATGATGCTGCTTTGGCCATGCTGCCATGTCCTTTGTGGTGATGATAGTGATGAGGATAAGGATGGTGACGATGATGGCAGAGCGGCATAACGCCAGAACGCCATCACGTGAGGCCACACAAACCAACTCAGCATACGCAAGATAACATGCTGAGCAATCCAAACTCACTTGGCCTGTTGCTTGATTGCTTTCGTCATGCTACCATGCACATTTCAGTAGGTGTGGAAAGGAGTGACAATGACTGCAGTGTGTGATGATACTACTCTCACTCTCACTCTCACACTCCTTCATGCATCTCACTCCTCCTCCCACTCACTGGCATAAGGTCTGCAGGTCAGCGTCAGCCAGGCCCACCACTGAGAGCATGCCGTGAGGTGGCCCAGTCCTGGCTGCCTGAGCCATGGCTTGGGCCCGGACCTTGACGATCTGCAGCCGGCAGTTGGGAGTTGGCGGTTGGCAGTTGGGAGTTGGCGGCTGGCAGTTGGGAGGGGTTGCACCATGGGTGGCAGCAGGGGCCAGTGCAGGGGCCAGTGTAGGGGCAAGCAGGGCTGTCGCGGCAGAGGTGAGGTAAGCAGGAGGGGCTGTGAGGCGGGGCAGAGGTGAGGTAAGCAGGAGGGGCTGTGAGGCGGGGCAGAGGTGAGGTAAGCAGGAGGGGCTGTGAGGCGGGGCAGAGGTGAGGTAAGCAGGAGGGGCTGTGAGGCGGGGCAGAGGTGAGGTAAGCAGGAGGGGCTGTGAGGCGGGGCAGAGGTGAGGTAAGCAGGAGGGGCTGTGAGGCGGGGCAGAGGTGAGGTAAGCAGGAGGGGCTGTGAGGCGGGGCAGAGGTGAGGTAAGCAGGAGGGGCTGTGAGGCGGGGCAGAGGTGAGGTAAGCAGGAGGGGCTGTGAGGCGGGGCAGAGGTGAGGTAAGCAGGAGGGGCTGTGAGGCGGGGCAGAGGTGAGGTAAGCAGGAGGGGCTGTGAGGCGGGGCAGAGGTGAGGTAAGCAGGAGGGGCTGTGAGGCGGGGCAGAGGTGAGGTAAGCAGGAGGGGCTGTGAGGCGGGGCAGAGGTGAGGTAAGCAGGAGGGGCTGTGAGGCGGGGCAGAGGTGAGGTAAGCAGGAGGGGCTGTGAGGCGGGGCAGAGGTGAGGTAAGCAGGAGGGGCTGTGAGGCGGGGCAGAGGTGAGGTAAGCAGGAGGGGCTGTGAGGCGGGGCAGAGGTGAGGTAAGCAGGAGGGGCTGTGAGGCGGGGCAGAGGTGAGGTAAGCAGGAGGGGCTGTGAGGCGGGGCAGAGGTGAGGTAAGCAGGAGGGGCTGTGAGGCGGGCAGAGGTGAGGTAAGCAGGAGGGGCTGTGAGGCGGGGCAGAGGTGAGGTAAGCAGGAGGGGCTGTGAGGCGGGGCAGAGGGTGAGGTAAGCAGGAGGGGCTGTGAGGCGGGGCAGAGGTGAGGTAAGCAGGAGGGGCTGTGAGGCGGGGCAGAGGTGAGGTGAGCAGGAGGGGCTGTGAGGCGGGCAGCTCTTGGGGGCCCTTGGGGAGGCGGCTCACGCTGACAGCTGTAGCGCCTACAACGGGGTGGGCTGCGAAGGGTGGGGTGGGGCGGGTGGGTGTTGCGTAGGCGACCATGGGGGGTACTGGGTATGACGGGTCGTGCGGGCTGCAGTGGCAATGGCTGGGTGGGCTGCAAGGGGGGGGAGGAGGGGGGCCTGGCCGCCTGGCCGCCTGACCTTAGGGAGGTGGTGGTGCAAGCTGGCTGCAGGGCTACGGCTGGGTTATGGCTGCAAGGGAGGGGGAGGGGGAGGGGGAGGGGAGGGAGGGGGAGGGGGAGGGGGAGGGGGAGGGGGAGGGGGAGGGGGAGGGGGAGGGGAGGGGGAGGGGGAGGGGGAGGGGGAGGGGGAGGGGGAGGGGGAGGGGGAGGGGGAGGGGGAGGGGGAGGGGGAGGGGGAGGGGGAGGGGGAGGGGGAGGGGGAGGGGGAGGGGGAGGGGAGGGGGAGGGGGAGGGGAGGGGGAGGGGGAGGGGGAGGGGGAGGGGAGGGGGAGGGGGAGGGGGAGGGGGAGGGGAGGGGGAGGGGGAGGGGGAGGGGGGGGGGAGGGGGAGGGGGAGGGGAGGGGGAGGGGGAGGGGGAGGGGGAGGGGGAGGGGAGGGGGAGGGGGAGGGGGAGGGGGAGGGGGAGGGGAGGGGGAGGGGGAGGGGGAGGGGGAGGGGGAGGGGGAGGGGAGGGGGAGGGGGAGGGGAGGGGGAGGGGGAGGGGGAGGGGGAGGGGGAGGGGGAGGGGGAGGGGGAGGGGGAGGGGAGGGGGAGGGGGAGGGGGAGGGGGAGGGGAGGGGGAGGGGGAGGGGGAGGGGGAGGGGGAGGGGGAGGGGGAGGGGGAGGGGGAGGGGAGGGGGAGGGGGAGGGGGAGGGGGAGGGGGAGGGGAGGGGGAGGGGGAGGGGGAGGGGGAGGGGGAGGGGGAGGGGGAGGGGGGAGGGGGAGGGGGAGGGGAGGGGGAGGGGGAGAGGGAGGGGGAGGGGGAGGGGGAGGGGAGCGGGGAGGGGGCGGGGGAGGGGGAGGGGGAGGGGAGGGGAGGGAGGGGTGCGCCTGACTGAGTCCGTCCTCGAAGCTGAGAGCGCCCGCAAACACCAGGGCGCTGTACTCCCCTAGGGACAGCCCTGCAGTGGCTGTGCAGGCCGCGTGCTTCGTGGGGTCCTGCAGGGGGCAGGCGGCAGGGGGCAGGCTGCAGGGGGCCACATGGGGAACAGGCACGCTGCTCACACTTCTCACAGGGTTGACCCTGCAGCCCTGGCCCTGGCGGTGCCTGTGGTGTGCTCCTGGCTGCTTGCCCTTGTGCCGGTTAACCAGATGGCAACAACAACCAACAAGGATGTAAGCAGAGCACAGCCTGAGCAGAGCACGTCTTGCTCCTAGGAGTGGTGCGCGCCGCCTTGTGGTGGGGGTGGTGGTGGGGCCAGGAGCAACAAAGTGGGTATGGGCCTGAGAATGCGCGTCCTGCTCCTAGCAGTGGTGCGGGGCGCTTTGATGGTAGGGCCATCAAACAGTAACAAAGCATCACGGAAGCAGCCCAGCACCAGGCCAGCTCTAGCGCTCCAACCGGATGCCAACAAGGAACCTACCTCCTGCTCCTGCCGGTATTCGTTCGGCCAGAGTCAGCCTTTTGCCAGATATCAGCAACAGCAGCTGGTCAAAAGCTGAGCCGAGAGGTTGACAACATGCCAACAAGGAGCCAAGTCAGAACTCAAGGTAGGGAACTCAAGGAAGGTATCAAATAAGGATCAAGCAGAGTACCGCTACGGGCTACCGCTACGCCCAGAGCCAGCCCAGCGCTCGCCCAGAGCCAGCCCCACCTCATGCCTCAACCGCTCAGCCGCTGCCAGGCCGGCGACAAACAGCGCTGGCTGAGCGACTTCGGTGTTGTCTAGCTCGGCCTGGGGGCCTGCAGCAGCAGCAGCAGCACCACCACCACCACCACCACCACATGTCAGCAGCACATGTCAGCATGTGGGCACATATTGACACAGATTCTCACACTCACCTCACTCTCACCCCACACACCATGTGGTAGCGGTAGGTAGGGAGGTCTAGGCAGATAGGGTGGTGTGGTGTGGTGATGTGTGGTGTGGTGTGGTGTGGTGCGGTGCGGTGCGATGTGGCAGGGTCCGCACAAACACTACTGTTACAGGGTCCTATGGCAATGTCGGAGGCTAGCCGTGAGTTGGTCAAGTCAGGCCAGGTCAGCCTAATTTCAGAGTAAGGTGTGCGATGGGCAAGGCATTCCATAAGGTGGCAGCGTCACTCAGTCAGGGATGACACAGGCGGAGGCTGACAAGCAATCCAACAGCATCCCTCCTTCCCAGAGAGCAGAGGTGTGATGGTGTGGTGTTGTCATATGTGTGATGGTTTGAGTGTCCGGGAGTGCCTGTTTAGGAGTTAGTGTGGCAACACAGGAGGGGTTGGGGCAGCATAGGCTCTCAGCACAGACCAGCAGGCAGGGGTCAGGCCAGGTGCCTCCATGCCAGGGCCACCGCCCCTGGCGGCAAGCCAACAGCTTCACCCTCCCCTCTCCCACCCACCCCTCACGCCCCCCCACCTTCTGCCCTCCACCCCCCTCTCACACCCCACCTGTGAGGCACTTTTCCAGCAGGTCATACCCACCTGTGAGGCACTTTTCCAGCAGGTCATACCCCAGCACTGCTGCTGCCTGGTCCAGCATGGCCCTCACTGCCGGCAGCTTGCTGCTCTCCTTCAGCATGCCCACGGCCTGCAGCCAACACCAGGCCAGGCCAGGCAGCACAGGGCCACATGGGTAGCAGGGCAGGGAGGGAGGCAGGGGCCACAGCCTGCTACTGCTCCACTACTAGTTCCCCGGCACTGCGAACAAAGGAAAGGAATTGAAGCAACTGCCTCCCCTCCCATGTCCATTCCCTCACTCCTCCCACGCCTCCCACTCTGTCACTCCTCCCACCAGACCATCACACCTGGGATCCCTGGCCCGGGAACAGGAACGCATACCCAGGACCTTGTGGGGCAGCACCGGCACCGCCTGCTGCAGCCCTGGCCGCTGACCCAGTTTCTGCCCCCTCCACCCCTCCAGCAGCAGCAGCAGCAGCAGGGGGGAGCGCAGCCCTGGGTCGGGGCCCTGGGGTGCTGCCTGGGCTCAGGGCGGCTGCTGCCTCCAGCTGCAGCTTGGCCATCAGCTGCCGGGCAGCTTCCGGCCCCTGCTGCTCCAAGGTGCTCAGGAAGGCGGCCTTCTGTGCAGCCTTGGTGGCGCGCCGGGCTGCCTCTTGCTCCGCTAGGCGCTGCAGGGGTGAGGCAGGCAGGCCGGCGGCAGGCCGGCAGCAGGGTGGGAGGTGACGGCGGTGGTGATGTGAGGCGGGAGGAAGAGGGGAGGACAGTGGCAGGGCGGCTGCTGGAGTGAGGTTTGACCGGGGATGTGTGACCCAAGACCTAAACAGGCGCGGCTGTGTGATGCAGCCAGGGGTGTGATGTCCCGCCTCCTAACCTTGCGCTTGCGCTCCTCAGGGAAGGGGTGAACATAGTCCTTGGCCCAGGTCTTGACAGTGTCCAGGCCATAGTCATACAGAGTCCACCAATCCCCAATGAAGGGGTGGGGCTCCCTCGCCTGGAGTGACACACATTTATAGACAGGTCACACAATGTCACACACCTGGGTAGAAGCGGCAGAAGCAACTCAGGAAAAACTCTCCTCTAACGACCTCTAACACACTTGGGTACAAGCGGCAGAAGCACAGTAGTTATGAGACATAGTTAAGGGTCACGCTGTTTTAAACTGTAATCAATCTTGCCAGAGGTCCCTGGTCCAAACCCTAATTCCTCCGACAGGTGCTGGGTTCGACTCCTGCCCAGCCCCGCTCACCTTCGGCACAGTGGCGTATTTCTTGTCCAGCGCCTGCAGCTGCGGCCGCAGCTCCGGCAGCGCCATGAGCAGCGCCGGCTTGCAGCCAGGGTCCAGGTACGGGTCGAAGTCCTCGGACAGGATGGCGGGGTCCGCGCCCCGCGACTGTGCGGAGCAGCCATGCAGCAGCCCTGACAGCCCAGCCTACCGCTGTCAGGCTAGCGACTGCCCAGCTCTGTAGCTTAAGCAGTGGTGGGTCCAGTCAGGGGTCAGGTGCGTGGCTAAGAGACGAGCAGTCCAGCGGTTGCTTGCCAGCAAGTTTGCTAGCAACCTGGCAGCTTAAGAGAGACTGGCCAGCTCATTCCCTTCAGCAGTGGTGTGCCCAGGCAGTGGTTATGCAAGGCGTGGTTGATACATAGCTGGAGTACATGGCATCACACATGGGCCTCGATATTACTGTGGACTTCTCATGCAAAAGACCCATGCCAGCGCAGCAGTCATGCAGACGAAGCCTGATGAAGCATGGTGCCCTGCCTCGCCCCACTGCACCCTGGCCTGGCCTGGCCTGGCCTGACCCACCGCTTACCAGCAGCAGCTCATAGATCATAGCTCAGCTCATAGCTCGGCAGCTCATAGGGTTAGGGATAGCTTACCCTAACCCCAACCCCCCTAACCCCTTACCAGCAGCAGCTCATAGATCTCCAGGTAGCCGTCCAGGTGGGCCAGGTGGGCTGCCCTGTGCAGAGGGGTCAGCCCCTTGGGGTCCCGCTGGTTCACCTCAGCCCCCAGGTTCAGCAGGTGGTGCACCTGCAGGCGGCCGGGCCAGCAGCCCTGGATGCAGCTGCTGCAGCAGCAGCAGGGGCGCTGCCAGCTGCCAGCTGCCAGCTGCCAGCTGCCAGCTGCAGCTGCTGCGGTGCCGGCTGCTGCTGCTGCTGCAGGGCTCAGATGCCTAGAGGTGCACGTGCCTCAGCAACAGCAGCCCAGGGTGCGGCAGCAGCGGTGGCAGCAGCAGCAGCAGCAGGAGGGGCAAGCAAAGTGGAGGATGCAAGCGCAGCAGCAGCAGGAGCAGCAGCGACAGCACTGGGCACTACTGTACCGAAAGGTGCAGTGATGCTTCAGGGAGCAGGGAGGAGGGGTGAAGATGGGGCCTCAGCAGCATGGGCCCCGCACCATGTCCAGCTGCCGGTAGGTGACTGCGAAGTGCAGGGGGGCGCCGGCGCCATTGTCCTGGGTGATGAAGTAAGGGTCCACTTGCATGATCCTGGCCAGCTGCAGAGCCAGGATGGGGAGGAGGAGGAGGATGAGGAGGGAGGAGGAGGGGTTGGAGGGAGGAGGAATAGGAGGAGGGGGTGGGGAAGGGCAGCGGAAGGGCAGGGGCTGTGATGAAACATGGCTCAGAGCAGTGTGGGGGTGGGGGCCATAAGGTGGGTGTGGCTGGGGTCAGGGGGCCCCAATGGAACCCGCTGGTCTATGGAAGGGGGCTGCCTGGGGTCAGTGGTCAAGCTGCACTACAGCACGGGTGCCTGCCCTGCCCTGCCTTGCCCCGCTTCCTTCAGGGCCAGGGCAGGTGCATCCGGGTACATGCAGGCTGGGGAGGTGGGGAGGGATGATGAGCATGACGGCAGTGTGAGCTGCTGGCCCGTCTGGTAGGGCGTGCAAGTGGGGACACACACACGCTCCTCCGCACACTGCTGAAACCGCCCAAGCATCTGTGGGCTGAAGTCATCTGCCCTGGATGGCCCCCTTTGAGGTTGGGCTGTGCTGTGCTGAGCTGGGCTGGGCTGACGGGGTGGTCGTTGTGGCTCGCTATGTCTGACCACTGACCATCTCGGGGTCCGCCAGCCGCACGCTCGTGTAGAAGGCAAAGGGCGGGAATCGGGGCACTGGCGCGTACCTCCCTGTCGCCTGCAGCAGCAGAGCTTATATGCATTGGGGTTGGGGCCGGCCTGGTGCCCGCCACGGGGATTGCCGCCACAGAGTTGGATGCCGTGCTCGGCTTGTTTGCTGGTGCGTTGGGTGCGGTGCGCGACCGTTGCCGAGATGGCTGGGCCATCCGCGCGTTGCGGTGGCCGCGCTTCTGCACTAGCGGGGCACCGCGCTGCTGCTCACCGTCATATCCCTGCTGCATGCCGCTGTCATTGTGTTCGCAGGCCGCAGTGCGGTGCGGTGCAGGCCGGGGGTGAAAAGGTCTGTCCGTTCAAGGGCGAAGAAGCACAAGCAGGTGCAATGCTACGGGCAACGACATTGCCCCACCAGTTCATCTCGGCCGGTCCCAGCTTGCATGCGGCCATCTCATTGAGTGACGGGTGAACACCCAGATGTGCCACCGTTGCATATTGATGTCTAGCGTAGCTCCTTACTAGATGTTTATCATGGTGCTATCACCATCAGCTCAAAGCGGGCATTGCAATAGAGGAGTGAAAAAAAAAGAATTCCTGCGCCTTCAAGTTTTGGTTTGCGCCTATACGATGGTTACTTTGGTGTAGCATGTAGGCTGTAGGGATCAACCTTGCACCATCCTGGTTCACATGTGCGCCCAAACTGCTTTGCCGGGTCGCAAGCCATGTGACGGTCTTACATGCCAAAACATCAGAGTTGGGAGGCCCTGACTAGGGCGTTCCCGGCCAGGTATTATTAATACCCAGGTATTTATACCCTGAGGAATTTGAAACGAGGTATTAATACCTCACCGGCTTACCGGCGGCACACATCAGCGCCACTAGCGCTATGGCTGCGATTGTCAGTCCTACACCCCCCCGACACTCATCCTGCAGCCGAAGCGTGGCTGGACACAAAAGTACTGATGAGTACCTATGAGTAGAGTGCAGTGGTGAGTGTCGGTGTGCCATTGTGCACCAGGGCAACCCTTCGGGAACATCGCGACCACACCGGAGCGCCCAACAGGAGTCTTACGTTGTGATGAGGCTGACAGTGCCAACGTAACATAGCCGCAGTCACAGCCTTGGTTTAAGGTTGCTCTCACAGTAAGCGACCATGCCGCAAACTCGGTTCCAATTTGAGCTGTGCCGCCCAACCTATTCAAGGCAACCGCGCTGATACCTTCCCTGCAAGAACGGGCGTGTCAGCGTCAGGCCGCACACTCCCTCACTCCCTCACACAAACCAAACACAGTATAATTCATGATGATGATGACACGCCGGCCGTCTAAGACACCCTATCATGAATTGAGCATCAACTACAGGGGCTGGCTGTGTGGCGTGGTGGAAACGGTTGTGCAACGGTTGTGCATACTGAGTTGGTGTTTTTGGGTGTTGCATGTTGCACCAGCCGTTGCGGGCTCTGTCACTGTAATCCCGATACAGACTGGCCCAATCGACTAGCAATCCTATACTTATTCCTTCATTCTATCGCTCCGAAGGTGAGCATACCCAACCCTGACAGGATTCGATCTTGGGACCTCTCGCATAAGTGCGACTTCCAGGTAGTAATGGAGTTTTACTGCTTTGTAACACTTAAAACCACCGGTATTACAGATGGGTAAAACGCTGTTAATACGCATAGCGCACTGCTATTAACATAAAGTGCACCTCTATTATATAAAGTGCAACTACCAGAGAGATCACATACGTCAGTGATCACTTTCGAAATTAACTAAATGCAATCATGCGAAAACTACATAGAATCCAAGGCTACAATCGCACACACTCAAAAGCAAGCACCATTCATCAACGCAAGACCACCCTTCACCTCCATCCTCCTCCATTTTACTCCTTCTTAGGCAGAAGGTTCATCTGCAAGGAGTTCACCTGCATCTGGATACCAGCCAGCTGCATTTGAAGCTGAAAGGCTGACATCTGCTGGGACATGCTGCTCATCTGAGCTGATAGCTGCCCTCCACAAGCAGACCACATGGGCAGGGAGGATTGGCACATGGGACTGGCAGGTGGTGGGGAAACAGGGAGGGATGACGGAGAGGCAGAACCCATGACACCATGGCCAGCCTTTGCCACTTGAGGGAGAGGCTCAGCCATGCTCTGTGCACCCACAATGGATGCAACCGGGGGCGACGTGCACACAGGCACAGGTCCGACTGCAGGCTGTGACGCAAGCCACAACTGGCTGCGCCGCTGGTGCATCAGCTTGCACAACAGCCTGTGGCACATCAGCCACCTTCGCCACAGCCGGTGCAGTAGCCACATCAGCAACAGCAGGAAGAGGTGTAGACACTTTGGCGGACATCATGGCAGAGGCCTTGGCACGCTTGGCAGCCCCATGGTGCGCATAAGCAGCCATGGCATCCCGCGACTTCCACCCCCCATGCTCAGCCGATACTCATCTGTGAACGACTCATCCTCAGCCAGAGCAGAGGCCCCTGTACGCTTAAGGCAATGGGACGATGACCCCGTGACAGCTTTCACACGATCAGCAAGCGTCCGTGCACTCAAGGGTTGAGCAATGAACCACCGGTTCTTCTTGCGGAACTGCTCATTTGGCTTGAGGAACAGGCTTGGATGGGAGCAATCAGCAGGAATCTTGTCAAGGTAGAGCTTGGTGCAGAGGAAGGGGCAATGCAACACAAGCAATAACACACACAATACATAAGGCAACAACTTTCACAATGATAACCGCCCACAGACATTTGGTAACAATACCAACACTAATAACAATGGCAAACAGGACATGGCATGGATGCTCACCTTGGCATCTTCGTACGCGTCACCAGTGGCCGTGTAGTTGGGATTCGGCACGATGTACTTGCAAGGTGGAGGACGCCCAGCATCTTGTAGCCCACCCTGCCAGTTCTTGCATGCCAGCGCGTTGATCTTGAACATGTCCCGCTTGTCAGGATCGTGGGCATCTTGCACCACCACAAAGTGAGAGCGTTGACAGAGCATGCAGCTCATTGATGCGAAACTGCATGGCACAACAAAAGGGAGTATCAATACGCAACCAGTGATGAACATAGTTAATTGATAAAACAATTACAAGCACTAAGCAACTAGTTAAATGCATAGCCATTACACACCTGGCCGTTGACACCAATGTAGAGCAGAGTCTGATTCTGCAGCCCCTCTGGTGTACGAGTGTCAAGCAAGGGCTGCGCAGCAGCTATGGCATCAGGCGTGACGATAGGAGCGCGCTTCGGCAGCATATCCACCTACGCACCACAAAATGCACCACATGTACATGAATACACCTACATGTAAAACAATGATGCCAACCAATAAATCCATACCAGCAACCAATAATATACCTACTCACCTCACCAGCCGCAGCAGCCAGCTTGGAGACACCGTCAACAGTAGTCCACAACTCCCCCCACACAGCGTGGTTGCGTTCCAGAAACTGCGGCTTGCTGAAGTTGTTGGCACCACGACCAACACGCTCCAAACCCTGATGGTGAACCAGGAGCTGATGGGCAATGCAGTTGAAGCGATGACGATAACATGTCGGGGTGAATTTGGCACCACGACCATCAAGGCCCTTGGTTTTGGTGCTCCGCGCATCTGCAATCAATGAAAAACACAACACATAAGATGAAATACACACATACCAAGACATCAAAGCACATACTAGCTTCATCACAACAATAACTACCAAACAAGTTCAATCATGACATGAGCATAACTAGGCATGACACAACCATAACATAGGCCAAAAAGCCACACTCACGTGCGGCGTAGGCACAAAACAAGACACACAGGTCCTTGGGCCGCTTGGTTACCCACTCATAGACACGGTGGGTGATGTACTCAAAATCCAGAGTCACACTTGCCACAAACTCTGAAATCAGAGGTAGGTAAGAGTCAGGCACAGAAACGCCACTAGCATACACCCCCTCTTTGGCGGCATCAATGAAGAAAACAAACGTAGACCGCACGAGTGACTTCTCAGTGGCATCAGTGGTAGGGTTAACAGAACTGTGCCGTTGCGCTTTGGCAACAAGAGGGTCGTCCAGCATGAGCTCAAAAGAGTGGGAGCCTGCAAAATAAGAAGCAAGGAGCAATGATCAATTAAGGTCAACAATGAAGTACCGTAAGACAAGTTGCGACCATAAGGACAGGCTATGCACATCATAACCATCATATCCAGACATGCAACAATACACACGAACGCCATCGGGAGTCAGGAACATCGTACGGCCTAAAAATCATGGACCGTACCTGCCGAAGTTGATGCCACACCTCCCACAGCTTCATTGCGCACCTCTTTAGAGCCAGGGACAGCACCTGCAAAAAGGAATCTAGAATACGATCGGAACGGTAGCCGAGAACGTTGCAATGCTCACAGCATCAACAAGGAGCTAAATGAAACATCACCTTGGGGCCGATCCGCAGCAGGGAATCGTAGAGACCATTCCGAGCGAGATGCTCCAAGCTGAAGAGTTGCAACCTGGGGCTGTGCGCTATATGCTCCCACAGCGCTCAGGCGACCGTCTGCGAAGCATAGCAGTTTGGGTGGACCAGTAGGAGTACAACATCACCACAAAACCTCGTACCGACAGCGCCCCGGGTCAGGTGAGGGTAATCAGGAAGCAGGTTGTATGTAGGCAAAGTCATTGGGGCATCAGCGGCGGGGTCGGCATCCTCGCAATCGATGTCAACGTCAGATGGACTGTCATCAGGCGTAGGTCCGAAGTACGGAGGTTCTTCCATACTTGAAGTCTGCAGGTCGGGCGATGTTCGCAATTCCAAACTCCCAAAATCATACGAAATGTGTGACATCCCGAAGACGCGGCTCCGCCGCGCAAAATGAAGCTTCGACGCTGTAAAACACCATTACACTAGATAATGGGGTCGCCAGGGCCGTTTTAGGCAGCTGCAAACACTCGGCCTCGGCACTGGCGCGTAACAGCTCTCGACCTCAGCCAGCGGCCGCGTCGCTACGCTCCGCGGCCGCTGGCTTCGGTCTCGAGCTGTTACGCGCCAGTGCCTCGGCCTCGCGTTTTACAACCGCCTAAAACGGCCCGCGTATTATCTACTACTTAATACCTCGAGTACCGGTATTAATACCCGTAGTACCCAAAACATCAGGCAGGTATTAATACCCGGCACGCCCTAGCCCTGACGCAAGGAAGTACCCGGCTTCCTCATCTTTGCGCGTTAGAACGTGGCGGTTAGCGTTTACATCAGCACGAGCTACTAGCGCGTATAGAGAAAGGGATATGCATCTCCACGGATTATCTTAGGCAATGGTGGCTCTATCATGGGATGGGCAGTGTGGATGCAGATGGTAAAAATTACACCCGCCCCGTCCCAACACGCCCATCTGCCCCGCCCCTAACACAGGCTATCAAAGGTCAGCTTGTTGCTGCATCCGCAGCATCATCCATGGCCGATGAACTGTCCGGAGGTGATGTCCCAGGCGTCTTGCAATGCCTCCAAGGCGCGCTCAGCCCCAACCCCGAAGTCCAGAAACAGGCGGAGACTGTCTTAGCGTCGCTCGAGCGCCGGCCGGGATTTTGCTCTTGTCTGGCAGTGAGTCGCTGCGCGCTTTGCTGGGTGTGCATGTCAGAAGCTTGCCCTCCATTCAATCATTCACATCCCGAAGCAAATGAGTGTGCCCCCGTGTCGCCCGCAGGAGGTAATTGGGTGCAAGGATTACGACCACAGCGCTCGATGGCTGGCCTCTGTGCAGCTGAAGAACAGCATATCGCGGCACTGGCGCGGCAGGTCTGTTTGGACTGCTGGCTCGCACAGCAACGTTCCCTGAGCTGTTGTGCAAGCACCATTGTGTCTTGGCACCTGCAGTGTATTCTCGGCAGCAGAGAAGGCACACATCAGAAGCAAGCTGAGCAGCTTGGTGGCAGAAGACGATAACCAGGTGCGGTCATGCCACACCACTTCTCCCCTCCTACCCCTCCTTGGCCTACGTCCTCAGGACGCCCCTGCTCTCCATCCCCAAACTCACTCCCCATCCTTCTCACCCCCTCATTCCACTGCAGGGCAGCCCGCCTGCCACTGCGCCCCCCCCACAACTGCCCTCTGGCCTGACCTGACTCCTGCCTCCCCCATTCCCCATTAGCCCCCAGGCACTCCCCTTCCCCACCGCCCACACCTCGCTCCCTGCCTACCGCCTGCTGCCTAGCTGCCTGGCCTGCCTGGCCTGCCTGCCGCCAAGCTCCTTGCCCGCCGCCTGGCCCCTTTACTGCCTGGCCTGCCTGCCGCCTGCCCCTGGCTGCCCAGATAGCGGTTCAGGTGGCGCTGGTGTACGCCAAGGTGGCGCGCATGGACTGGCCGCGTGACTGGCCTGCCCTGTTCAGCCAGCTGCTGGGCTCCAGCGCGGGGCCTGCAGCCGCAGCACCGGGCACCAGGTGCAGGTCCCCGGGCAACCACGCAGCCAGCAGCACCTCTGCAGGGCAGGCAGTAGCCAGATGGAAACCTAGCTAGCCAGCTAGCCAGGCAGGAGGCAGGAAGGCAGGCCGGCAGGCCCTTCGAATTCAGGCCCTTCAGACTCAGGTCTTTCAGAAGCATGGACAGATGACGTATAACGGCTTCAGCATGCAAGCCAATTTTATGTGTGCTCCAGCTGCCATGCAGCGGGGCTACTCCAGCGCCCAAGTTGCTGCTATGTGAGACCAGGCAGCCAGACCCAGCTGGCCAGACCTCCTCAGCCCTCCTGGGCACCCCCTCACCCAGCTGTGACTGCTGGCATGTCTTGATGGCCCAGCTGGCTTCAGCACTGAGGTCCCTTGATGAGGCCTCACGCAGCTTGGCCCCGGGCCTGTCTGCACACCTCAGCTGGGCGCTGCCCTGCCTGCCCTTGCCTTGCCTTGCCTGCCTGCCTGCCCTGCCCTGCCCTGCCTTGCCTTGCCTTGCCTTGCCTTGCCTTGCCTTGCCTTGCCTTGCCTTGCCTTGCCTTGCCTTGCCTTGCCTTGCCTGCCTTGCCTTGCCTTGCCTTGCCTTGCCTTGCCTGCCTTGCCTTGCCTTGCCTTGCCTTGCCTTGCCTGCCTGCCTGCCTGTTGGCCCCCTGCCCCTGCCCCTGCCCTCCTTGTGCCCTGCCTGCCTGCACGTCCCCCTACCCTCTGCCTGGCAGCAGGCGCGTGTGGCTGGTCCTGCACCATGTGCTGAAGGAGCTGTCCAGCAAGCGCCTGGCGGTGGACCAGCGCAACTTTGCTGAAGTGAGGCAGCCAGTACGGCAGGGCAGGGGCAGGGGCAGGGGCAGGGGCAGGGGCAGGGGCAGGGGCAGGGCAGGGGCAGGGGCAGGGGCAGGGGCAGGGCAGGGGCAGGGGCAGGGGCAGGGGCAGGGGCAGGGGCAGGGGCAGGGGCAGGGGCAGGGGCAGGGGCAGGGGCAGGGGCAGGGGCAGGGGCAGGGGCAGGGGCAGGGGCAGGGGCAGGGGCAGGGGCAGGGGCAGGGGCAGGGGCAGGGGCAGGGGCAGGGGCAGGGGCAGGGGCAGGGGCAGGGGCAGGGGCAGGGGCAGGGCAGGGGCAGGGGCAGGGGCCTCTCCACTCCTGACCTGCCCTGAGCCTGACCTGAGCCCGGCCCCCTCTGCCCTGAGTTTCTCCCCCTGGCTGCTGGCTGGATGCTGCTTGCAGGTCAGTGCCCAGTTGCTGCCGGTGGTGTGGTCCCAGTGGGCCACCGACACCCAGGCGCTGCTGGCCGGCCTGCCCTCAGCTGCACCTGCAGGTCAGCAGCCAGGCCACCAGGCACCACCACACACCCCACCAGCAGCCCACAGCTTGTGTGCCGGCAGCATTCAGCAGCACCCAGCAGCAGCTGGCCAGTAGCTAGGGGGGGTGGGGTGTGTGTAGGGTGGGCAAGGCAGGTGAGGTGTGGCGTAGGTGTGAGGCAGGTGAGGTGGGTAACATGGTTGAGTCCAGGCATGAGGGATGTCCAAGGGGTGTCTGACTACGCCCCCCTGCCGGACCCCCCCTGCCGGACCCCACCCGCCTGACCAGCCTGCCTCAGTGCCCCCCCCCACCCCCCCTGCCTGCAGGCCCTGCCCCCCCCCCCCCATCATCAACCACTGCTGCTCAGCTTCGAGCGCTGGCTGCTGCTGCTCAAGGTGAGGCCCGCTGCTGTTGCCCTCCAGGCCCCTGCCCCTGCTGCTGCCACCACCAGGCCCAGCCCCCCCCACCATCATAGCGTGATGGGCATTATTTGTCATAGCGTACTTCGCAAAGCGACCATTTCATAGCGCAAATCGACATACCATGTCATAGCGAACGCTATATACAGCGCGGAAAAAAAAACACTGGTCCACGACACGCCCACCCCGCCCAGCCCAGCCCAGCACCCCAGCACCCCTGGCTGGCCTGCCTGGCCACTCTCCGCCCTGCAGGTGCTGCGCCGCCTCATCCTGTTTGGCTGCGTGTCGGATGCCAAGAGCCTGCAGCCGGTGGAGGCGGTCAGCGTGTGCATCCCACCCATGGTGCAGGTCAGGGCTGGCGGCCGCTACAGCCACCGCCATCGCCAACATCTCTGATGCTCCTGCTGCTGCTGCCACTGATGTTAGCGGTTGTGCTCTGGAGTCTGAGTCTGAGCCTGAGCCTGAGCCTGAGCCTGAGCCTGAGCCTGAGCCTGAGCCTGAGCCTGAGCCTGAGCCTGAGCCTGAGCCTGAGCCTGAGCCTGAGCCTGAGCCTGAGCCTGAGCCTGAGCCTGAGCCTCTGAGCCTGAGCCTGAGCCTGAGCCTGAGCCTGTGCCTGAGCCTGAGCCTGAGCCTGAGCCTGAGCCTGAGTCTCAGCCTGAGCCTGAGCCTGAGCCTGAGCCTGAGCCTGAGCCTGAGCCTGAGCCTGAGCCTGAGCCTGAGCCTGAGCCTGAGCCTGAGCCTGAGCCTGAGCCTGAGCCTGAGCCTGAGCCTGAGCCTGAGCCTGAGCCTGAGCCTGAGCCTGAGCCTGAGCCTGAGCCTGAGCCTGAGCCTGAGCCTGAGCCTGAGCCTGAGCCTGAGCCTGAGCCTGAGCCTGAGCCTGTGCCTGAGCCTGAGCCTGAGCCTGAGCCTGAGCCTGAGTCTCAGCCTGAGCCTGAGCCTGAGCCTGAGCCTGAGCCTGAGCCTGAGCCTGAGCCTGAGCCTGAGCCTGAGCCTGAGCCTGAGCCTGAGCCTGAGCTGAGGCCTGAGCCTGAGCCTGAGCCTGAGCCTGAGCCTGAGCCTGAGCCTGAGCCTGAGCCTGAGCCTGAGCCTGAGCCTGAGCCTGAGCCTGAGCCTGAGCCTGAGCCTGAGCCTGAGCCTGAGCCTGAGCCTGAGCCTGAGCCTGAGCCTGAGTCTCAGCCTGAGCCTGAGCCTGAGCCTGCTGAAGCAGTTGCTAAAACAGTTGCAGGCCCATGTGCCTCTGTGGGCCTGAGGGGCAGGGGGGGCAGGGTGCTTGTGTGGTGAATGTGACAGCATCACATTGGCAGGAGTGACAGGGAAAGGCACAGAGGGGTCACACCTCTCACACGCTCCTCCCTGTGCAACGAGTGTACAAAGTGATAAGTGTGATATGAAGTTATACTGGCATGCGCGAGAGGGACAGTCACAGAGGGGCAGCCTCACCCATCCCTCCTCCCTCCTCCCTCGGTGCCGCCCCCCCTGCCCTACCCAGCACAGCTGATCCTCTGTTCCCCCCCTCCCTGGCCCCCTTCCCCGGCACTGCTGATCCTCTGCCCCCCCCCCTCCCTGGCCCCCTGCCCCCCCTCTCCCCCCATGTCCTGACACCGCAGGCCCTGCAGCAGCTGGTGGCGCTGAGACCCGCCCTGCAGGCGGCTGCTAATGGAGGTGTGGGGGGGGCGGCAGCAGCAGGGGGGAGGTCAGCCGCCGGGGGCGCTGGCAGCAAGCAGCTGGCGGCCATGCTGGACAGGAGCCTCCTGAAGCTGGCCAAGACCCAGTGCCAAGTCCAGCAGACACACCCCTGGTCGGTGGAGGAGGGGGGGGAGGGGGACGAGGGGAGGGAGGGAGGGGGAGGAGGGAAAGGAGGGGGA
>JASKMD010000004.1:8583327-8740433 GCA_030144725.1 Haematococcus lacustris
CACACCCTGGTGGCGGGCGGAGAGGGCGGGGGCAGGGAGGGCCCAGGGTCAGGTGCGGGTTGACCTACCAGGGCAGGGTGGGTGGGAGGGTTGGGGGGCTGGCAGGGCTGCCGACAGGAGGGTGGGAGGGCGGGAAAGCATCACGGCGGGCAGGTGAGAAGGCGAGGTGAGAAATGCAAGGCTGCATGGAGTAGTTCAGGGAAGAGAGGCGGGGTTGTGTTCACTGCATAGGGCCAGGCCGGGCTCTGATCTGATCTAATCTGATCTGATCTGATCTGATCTGGTCGGGTGATCTGGGTTATGTCCATCAGCAGTGGCCCCTGCCTGCTGCTGGCTGCCTGCTGGCCCCACTTCAGGTGTTCAACTTGCTGAACGTGGTGATTGAGCGCCAATGGGCGACCTGATGCGGCCCGCATTGTGGGAGGGGCTGCTGGCCCTGATGCCGGGCCTGTGGTCAGACCAGGGCGGCCAGAGCCTGGTGCAAGTTCAGGTCAGGGCCAGGGCCAGGGCCAGGGCCAGGGCCAGGGCCAGGGCCAGGGCCAGGGCCAGGGCCAGGGCCAGGGCCAGGGCCAGGGCCAGGGCCAGGGCCAGGGCCAGGGCCAGGGCCAGGGCCAGGGCCAGGGCCAGGGCCAGGGCCAGGGCCAGGGGCCAGGGCCAGGGCCAGGGCCAGGGCCAGGGCGGTGCTGGCTGTGAAGCAGGCAGGCAGGCAGGCAGGCAGGCAGGCAGGCCTGGGTGCTGTGCAGCGGAGCTTTAACTGCCCTGTGCTGGAGCCCCCTCCTCCTCCTGGCACGTGAGTCGGTTAGTCGGCCAGCCTAGCCTGCACTCTGCTGATTCTCCTCCTCCTCTTCCTGACCCTGTTGGCAGAGGGGGAGGAGGGGCTGGGTCGGCGTAGGGTAGCATAGGGACAAGGGTGCGCCTTATTGCATCAGCAGTTGTTACGGTTGTAGGCGGTTGTGTCAGGTTGAGGGTGGCAGCTGTAAGCTGCACCCGCCACGTTGCTGCTGCCTACCAACCTGCTGCCAGGATGCCAGCATGTCACACGGTTTGTATACAAATACTCGGGGTGTGAGCTGAAGTGTGACCTCAGGCCTTGGTGGGGTGTGACCGCAGATCCTGCTGGCCCTGCAGCGGCTGGTGAACGTGTTGGGTGCGGAGAGCAGCGTCGCGTACCCGCTGCTGCTGCCCATGCTGCAGTACGCCACTGACCCCAGGCAGCCTGACGCCCTCCACCTGGTCAGACTGGCATTAGGGCCCCCCTGGCAGCTGCCCCTCCTGACTGCTGCTCCACCCCCGCTGCTACAACTGCCCCTGCCGCTGCCGCTGCTGCTCCTGGTTTGACTGCGCCCTGCTCCACTCACCGCCCTGCTCTCCTCCTCCTGCCCGCTCCTGTCACGTCCTGGTTCCTGCCGCCCTGCCTGCTCTTGTCTGCCTGCTCCTGTCACGCCCTGCCATCCTGACTGACCCTACTGCACTGCTACCCACCCAAGTTGCCCTGCTGGCTCTAGCCTGCCCTGGCCTGCTCTGCATCGCTGCCCTGGCCCTGCTGCTCCACCCCCGCCTGCCCCTGCTCTGTGCTGCTGCCCTGCTGCCCTACTGCCCTCACCCCCGCCTGCCCCTGCTCTGCGCTGCTGCCCTGCAGCTGGAGGATGGGCTGGGCTTGTGGCTGGTGGCGGTGCGCAACGCCCTCACCCCTGAGCCAGGCCTGCTGGGCCTGCTGCCGCACCTGGCCCTGGCCATGGGTCAGTCCACGGAGCACCTCCAGCACGCCTGTGCCCTGCTGGTTAGCCTGGTGCTGCTGGGCAGGGACCCCTTCGTGGCACAGTTCCATGCTGTGAGAGGGGCGGGAGGGCAGGCAGGCGTGGGGAGGGTGGGGGGGTGGGGAGGGGGGTCGAGGGAGCAGCAGGCTTAGGGTGGCCCATGGGGTTAGCCCCGGGCAGTGGCAGGGCTGTGTGGATGTGGGCTGCAGGGAGTGGAGGGGTGGGGGATGAGGGTGGGGGATGAGGGTGGGGCAGGGGCAGGCGGGTGGTGGGTCAGTAGGCAGGCAGGAAGCTGGCGGAAGGCAGGAGGGTGAGGGCATGCGGGATGTACTGATGAACCTGTCAGGGCGGTTGTAAGGATGGCATGAGCAGGGAGCATGACTGCAAGCCTGGTTTGCTGGCCTACTCTGCGCACTGGCTGCACTGCACCAGGAACTCAACACCATCTTTGTGGGCAGCCTGGGCAACGTCAACGAGCGGGGCCACCTGCTGCTGCTGCCTGTCATGGAGCGCTGCTTAGCAGCAGCCCCCGCATCAGCGCCCCAGGCCTTGCAGCCTGCGCTGCTGAAGCTGTTGGGGATGGTGCTGAAGGGCAAGGTGAGATCAAGCAAAGAGTAGGGTGAGATCACACACAACGAGAGATGAGATCACACACAGGGGTGTGAAAGGTGTGGTAGTGCACGGAGCCACCATAGGGCCACATGCACAGCCTCTTGCTGCTGTGAAGGTTTTAGAAGTGTGAGGTGTAGAGTGAGCTGTGAGTGTGAGCTTGCTGTGGTTTGCTAGGAGCAGCTTCTCAATGGCTTCCTAGGTGCTGGCAGTGCAGCTGCTGGCAGCCAAGACGGCTGCTGCGTCCAATGATGCCGGAGTGTGCCCCTTGCTGTCTGTTGCTGGTGGGCTGGAGGGCTCGACTGAGAGCAGCTTCTCAATGGGTTCCTGGGTGCTGGCGATGCAGCTGCTGTTGCTCCCTCACACACTGTGCAGGAAAGCAGGGCTGACAGTGGCAGCAGCCTGCTGCGTGCTGGCCCGCCTGCTGCTGCACTCACCACAGACCTTGCTGGACCTGCTGGCTCAGGCTGCTGCTCAGGTGGGCGCTGTGTGCTCCTCACCCTCACCAGCCCTGCCCTGTGACCTTTGCCACCTCGCCCTCTCCCACCCTGCCCTGACCTTTGCCACCTCGCCCTCTCCCACCCTGCCCTGTGACCTTTGCCACCTCGCCCTCTCCCACCCTGCCCTGTGACCTTTGCCACCTCGCCCTCTCCCACCCTGCCCTGTGACCTTTGCCACCTCGCCCTCTCCCACCCTGCCCTGTGACCTTTGCCACCTCGCCCTCTCCCACCCTGCCTTGTGACCTTTGCCACCTCGCCCTCTCCCACCCTGCCCTGTGACCTTTGCCACCTCGCCCTCTCCCACCCTGCCCTGTGACCTTTGCCACCTCGCCCTCTCCCACCCTGCCCTGTGACCTTTGCCACCTCGCCCTCTCCCACCCTGCCCTGTGACCTTTGCCACCTCGCCCTCTCCCACCCTGCCTTGTGACCTTTGCCACCTCGCCCTCTCCCACCCTGCCCTGTGACCTTTGCCACCTCGCCCTCTCCCACCCTGCCCTGTGACCTTTGCCACCTCGCCCTCTCCCACCCTGCCTTGTGACCTTTGCCACCTCGCCCTCTCCCACCCTGCCCTGTGACCTTTGCCACCTCGCCCTCTCCCACCCTGCCCTGTGACCTTTGCCACCTCGCCCTCCCCTCTCTGCCCTGACCTTTTCCGCTTCACCCTACCTTGTTGATTGTAAAACGGCACAAGGTGCAGCCTCTTGGTGATGCTGAGTAAGGCATGAGGTGATGAGGTAAGGCATGAGGTGATGATGAGGTGGCCCACCCCAGCTGCTGCCACCCACTGCTAGTGTACTAGCCTACATTGGCAACCTCACACTGAACCACTCTCAACCCACAGCACACAAGCCAGCCACCACCCCGACGTCCCTGGCACCATCATCACAGCTGCAAGGCTGTGCCCACTGGTGGCGGTGCAGGGACTTACAGTTGTGGCCAAACCGGGTTGGGCACCCAGCCTGACCCCCCCGGAGCTGCTGCTGGCCGGGCTGATGGAGGAGTGGTGTGACCACTCCGATGTCATTGCCCAGCCCCGGCAGCGCAAGCTCAGCGCCCTGGGACTGTGCACCTTGCTGACCCTGCCCTCTGCAGCCAGCCTGGCTTGCCTCGATGTCATCGTTGCCAGCATCACAGGTGTGCTGGGTGTGACCTGTGGCGGTTGCTTAGCGGGGTCATTCCTGTACCTTGCAATAGGTGTCCTGCAAGGGACTTGCGGGCATGCCGTACTGCATGATATCTCGTGGAGCTGAGGCGTGCAGCTGTGAAGGAGTGGTGTTGACGAAGGATGTGGACCTCAGCGTATCCCGCTGTGCTGCCGCTGCTGCCGCTGCTGCTGCGATGGGGTTGAGAGTGGACATGCATGGTGCGGTCGTGGCTCGCGCGTGTGATGCCGGCCTCGTCGCAGGCGTTTGGTTTGAGTTGGAAGGCGGCAATGACAGCACTCCAGGCGATCGAGACGCGGCAGCTACTGCGAAGCTGTACTCTGGCGATGACAGCGGCTTCGATGCGGAACTGAACTGCGCGGCCATGTCAGAAGATGCCCAGGGGGAGACGGACCGGCGCATCCAGGCAAGTCCGCGGGCCTGACGCTGGTGGCTGGTGCAATTCTCAATACCAGGCGAGGTAACCGATCTTGCTCGCATTGATACGCAGATGAGAGACAACGACCCAGTCTTCAAGCTCCGTCTTGGGCAGCAGCTGCGCGCATCACTAGCGGCGGCCGAGGCACGGCACGGGGCCGAACTCGGGCAAGGTCTGGCACGGTTGGACCTGCAGGTTGCGACGCAGTTGCAAGCAGCTTGCGGCATGTAACATGCGCGGGAGGGATTGACCCTCGACTCCCCTGTGTAAGAGGGTGAGAGGCTTGGCTGCCGCAAGGGGCGGGGCGCAAGGGGCGGGGCGCGGTTCGGGCACTCTACATGAGTTCCGTCAGTGCACCGTCAGTGCGTCCTGTGTTCCTGGCTTTCCTGGCTACCGCTATACGCCACCCGGTCGACGTTCCTTGTATGCTTTCGCTACACACACATCATGCATCAGCAGTATGTCTCGCGTTGGGGTAACGCAGCATGCTCGCGTGAGGTAAGTCGTGGGCAAGGAGGGCAACCGCGGGCAAGGAGGTCGTAGGGGCTACGAGCAGGGCTCAACTCAAGTCAGGGCTTGACTCCAGTCAATGCCGCGGCCGCGGAGCGTTGTCTCACTCTTCCGTTCCGTTATACTGTAGTGATACGCCTTGTTGGTGATACGCTGATTTGGTGAATATCCAAATTTCATGCTCAAAGAGAAATTGATACAATTTGGTGACAAATTGATTTGGTGAAATCACCAACAGGGCGTATCACTACGGTATTCTTCCTCTATCACATGCCAAACCTGCCATGCTCATGTGGACCTCGGGCTATGGCTACCTGCTGTCAGGTTCTTCCAAGTACTGCCGTCAGGTCCAAAGCCTATAGCAGACTAAGCGGTCATCGCATGCCGCACGGTGCTACGCCAATCGCACACGTCTCGGCACCGTGACATGCATGACAAGGTTGTGTAAAAGCCATTATCAGAGTTGGGAGGGTCTGACCAAAGGCAATGCCGTCAGGCTGCTGGGCTATGATGTCCAATGCTTCAGTCGTGTCTGAACCAGGCATACAGCGCTGAGCCAGTAGAGTCAATAGGCAGCTGCCTCAACCTATGCCGGACACGGACTCCCCCTCCCCCTCCCCCTCTTCCCCCTCCCCCTCCCCTCCCTCCCCCTCCCCCTCCCCCTCCCCCTCCCCCTCCCCCTCCCCCTCCCCCTCCCCCTCCCCCTCCCCCTCCCCCTCCCCCTCCCCCTCCCCCCTCCCCCTCCCCCTCCCCCTCCCCCTCCCCCTCCCCCTCCCCTCCCCCTCCCCCTCCCCCTCCCCCTCCCCCTCCCCCTCCCCCCCCCCCCTCCCCACCTGCTGCGGGGAAAAGCTGACTAGTATGGTCCTGGCAACAACATTTATTAGTGGTGCCTTGAGGTAACTGCCTGCCTGTCGTGGATACGCATCTGTCCACATCAGCCACCTGCCGCACTGCAAGCGTCGCCTGCAGGGCAACCGTGTATAGTATGCATGTTTGCACTGCAGAGCCACCATTTCTGTCAGCATAGGATCTACATACGAGCTACGCTCTGGAAGGGGGGTTTTGATAATCATTATCCCTCATTCGATGTACTTCATCAGCATTTTGAAATCATTATCCCTCATTCGATGTACTTCATCAGCATGCGCTGGCGGCCAACCTTTCCCTTCCCAGTGAACGCGCAAACTACGACCACGCGCAAAGCGTGCAGCATGGTTATTCCAGCAAGCTCCCCTGCCATGTCCCTGATCGCCCTACCCACGCTCGTAAACGAAATAGCCAGCCGTGCGGTACAGCTTGGTTGTGGGAATGAGCTGTCCTGCCGCGCTTTCTCCCAAGCCAACCTGCTGCACGCCCCAGCCTTACACGTTGAGCTGGAGAGACAGTACTGCGACAAGCAGCTCACGCACCGCGTTGTCGCAGCCCTGCGGAACCGAACTAGCAAGCTGGCCATATTTATGAGGCAGATGCAAAAGCCGGGCAGCGGGCAGTGCACAGAGTTGTTGACACACGCGCTAGACAAGCTGGGCAGCTGTGCATCAGTGGGGGCTTGCGTGATGAGCAGCATTAAGACTAAGGGCAGCGACAGTGACAGCGACAGTTCAGCGACCCTGCACTGCTCACCTGGCCTTGCCCAGCGCCTTGTGGACAATTTCCCAGGCCTGACTGTCCTGTCTCTGCTTGGCTACTCCATCACCTGCAGTGGTCTGGCAAGCCTGCTCGCCCACCCTCAGCTGTCCCTGCAGCTGCAGCAGCTGACACTCACCGGCGTCAACATCCTGCAGCCCCAGCAGCCTGGGCCCGGGGCAGTGACGCTGGACAACCTGTTCCATGGTGCCAGTCTCAAGCGGCTGCATATTGCAGGCATCACACCGGCGCAGCTGCCCAACCTGCAGCCCCTGGCGCAGCACATGACCCAGCTGCAGTTAAGGTTCTCTCGCCCGCACCTGCATGACCTGGATAGACTGGGGCTGGCCTCACTGGCTGGGCTGCAGGTCCTCAACATCAGAGGGCGGCCCTACCTGGGGGCGTGCCCCAGCTGCTGCAGGCGCTGCCCCAGCTGCACACCCTGTACTTGCCGTGCACCTTGGTCAATGGGCGGCAGGAGCTGGACACATTGCTGGCAGCCACCCAGCTCACCAAAATCCAGCTCTTGTCGATGGAGGGGCTGGCTAAGCCGCAAGCTGGTGCCCCCTGCACGTGGCGCCAGCTGCAGCTTACTGGCCGCATCAATTGCGCCACTGCCGCCTGCCTGCCCCTGCATTCCCTGACCAAGCCCCTGGAGCTGCGGGCCTTCTTCGTCAGTGCCAAGCAGGACTCCAACGCCCTGGTGGAAGCTGCAGTGCGCAACCTGAGTCAGGCTGGCAGACTGCATGTCAATATTGGTTCCCTGGACCTGGACTTTGAGGGCTGTGGTGAATCCCAGGGGGAACAAGCAGTGCAACGGCTGGTGGCTGCGCTGAGTGCTCTGCACCCATGCAGTCGGAAGGACATCACCTTCCACCAGCTGTCACGAATGACCGCGGCCACCCTCCCCCTGCTGGCCCCGCTGTGCCAGGGCTGCTCCCACCTCACGTTTGTGTGTGGGTCCGTGGACCCCTCCCTGGAGTTCTGGCGCCAGCTGATGCAGGGCTTGCCCACAGTGCAGGGAGTTGTAGCGTGCAAGACACCACGCTGACAACCGTTAACTACCTTCGTTCCCACAGCGTGACACGGCCAGGGTTTAGAACGTTTCCCCCGAGGAGTCGAACCTCTGAAGCAGGTGTGCGCGAAGGCCCACCTGCCCCTTTCGCCCACCATGTCACACTGCAGTACAGAAGTACTCGGAGGCGAGCTAGGCTTCGAGGAGCCGTTCGCTACATTCCTCCCCCTCCAAAGAGGAAACGTTCCGCCCTCGTGAGAACACGAGGACTCGCAACACTAATTAGTGATGCTAGGACAAACCATGCACTGCATTATATGCAGTCAACACTTCCAGGCAGTTCACAAGGTTATTCCTCGGCTCCCATGTGTTGTAAGAGTCATCATAACCCTGCCACTTAACTAAATAGCCTCGTGCTTTACCAGCACGTACGCCTCGATGGGCAAGCAACTTCTCCACCTCATACAGAGGCGCCTCATCCAACCACTCCACAGGAGGAGGCAAGTGAGGATGCTCACTGGTGTAGGGTCTTAGAAGAGACACATGGAACACAGGGTGCATGCGTGCCATGGCTTGTGGCAGGTCTAGGCGAACAGCAACAGGACCTACTTGCTCTAGCACCTTGAAAGGTCCTATGAAACGAGGCAGCAGCTTTTTAGCCTTACCTGGCTTCATCCTGAGGTTTTTAGTGCTAAGAAGCACCAACTGACCAGTGTGGTACTCCACTTCTTGGCGTCCCTTGTTGGCCATATAGGCCTGCCGCCGCTGAGCCAATTCCATGAAGTGGCGAGCCTGCTTGACATTGCTCTGCCACCACTCAGACAGTCTCCTGGCAGTGGGACAGTACACCTCGCCAGGCAGCTCCAGCAGGGCAGGTGTCAGAGGTGACTGGCCAGTATTGACCAAGAAGGGCGTGGACTGGATGGACTCCTGCCAACTATTGTTGACAGCAAACTCAGCCAGAGACAGGAAGAAGGGCCAGTCAGACTGAGCAGGTGAGATGTAATGGCGAAGCATTTCCTCTAGGGTACGATTGTACCTCTCAGTCTGACCATCAGACTGTGGATGATAGGCACTAGACTTACATTCCTTTACACCAAGAATGGTCATAATTGACGCCCAGAAATGATTAGTAAAATGGGAGCCCCTATCAGAGATGATTTCTCTGGGTACTCCATGGTGTTTAAACACATTGTCAATGAATAGACGGGCAAAGCTCTCAGCATTCATAGACTCACGGCAAGGCACAAAGTGCACCATTTTAGATAGCCTGTCTACAAACACGGCGATGGCATCAAAGCCATGCTCACCAGGAGGTAGCTTAGTAATTAGGTCCATTGAAATAGACTCCCATCTATCATAGGGTATGGCCAGAGGCGTGAGCAGGCCTCCAGGTTTGGTATTAACAGATTTGTTACGCTGGCAAGCATCACAGTTGGCCACATAATGGCGTACCTCAGACCTCATGCGGGGCCACCAGAACATCCTGGAGATACGCTCCAGTGTTTTGGTGATGCCCACATGACCTGCAAACTGCGCATCATGCATCTCAACCAATATCCTGGTTTTGAGCTCTGGGCAGTTAGGGACCACTATCTGGTTCCTTTCTCTGGTGCGATACAGCCCATGCTGATCCTGATCATACTGATCCACCATGCTGGCAAAAGCCTCATCTGCTGCATACGCTGCCAGCAGCTGCTCTGTCATATTAACAGCATGCAGAGGGTGCAAAGGCACAGGGGGTGGGGGCAAAGGCTGCTCCAGCACCAACTGTGGCTGCGGCTCCTGCTGCGGCTGCTGCACAACTGGCTGCTGCTGCACGGTAGCCTCCCCCCCCTCCAAAAGGCGCTTTCTGCTCCTGGTCATAACCATGACAGGGTTTGTGACAGGAGCATCAGGTATGCGTGACAGGGGGTCAGCAGGGTTAGTATCACCAGGCAGGTGTTCTATGGTAAAATTATACCGTGAGAGGAACTCTAACCATCTGGTTTGGCGTCTTGATAAGACTTTTTGTGTTTTCAGAGCCACTAAGGGCTTGTGATCTGTATACAGCGTGAAAGGGACACCCTCCAAGTAGCAACGCCACTCTTTACACGCAGTAATGATAGCAAGTAATTCTTGCTCTCCAGTGGTGTAATTCTTCTCAGCTGGAATCAGCTTTTTGCTTAAATAAGCCAGAGGGTAACCCTCTTGCATGAGCACAGCTCCAACGCCTTGCAAAGAGGCATCACAATATACCTGGAAAGGCTTAGTGATATCAGGTATTTTAAGTAGAGGTACTTTAGATATAGCATGCTTGAGAGCATCGAAAGCTTGTAATTTGTCATCAGGCCATTTATGCCAGCTAAACTCAGTGCCTGCTTTACCAGTCAGGTCAGTGAGCGGTGCTGCAAGAGCACTGAAATTGTGTACAAATTTGCGCACAAAATTGGCAGCACCAAGAAATTGCTGCATGGCAGTTAAACTGCGTGGCACTGGCCAAGAGGTGATGGATTTCACCTTATCAGGGTC
This sequence comes from Haematococcus lacustris, assembly GCA_030144725.1. NCBI lineage: Eukaryota > Viridiplantae > Chlorophyta > Chlorophyceae > Chlamydomonadales > Haematococcaceae > Haematococcus > Haematococcus lacustris. Next base: position 8,593,437 of record JASKMD010000004.1, read on the forward strand.
TACAGCAATACCCTGATCACTGACAATGTGACCCAGAAATTTCAGGGCAGTTTTAAGAAACTCACATTTTGACAGCTTGGCTTGGAACTGATGTTTCCTGAGCAGTTCCAAGACCCTCCTCAGATGATTGAAGTGATCTGGAACTGACTTGGACATGATGAGTATATCATCTATATACACCAGTGCACAGTCATTAATGACATCAGCAAAAGCATTATTCATAACACGTTGAAACGTGGCAGGTGCATTGGTTAAACCAAAGCATAGCACCTTAAACTGGTACAAGCCAGTAGGTGTCCTGAAAGCTGTCTTGGGCACATCCTCATCAGGGATCCTAATCTGGTGATAACCAGCTTGTAGATCAAGTGATGAGAACACCGTGCAACCAGCTAACCTGTCAAACAGGTCATCCACCCTAGGCAGTGGGTACTGATCCCTCAGGGTAATCTTATTGAGCTGGCGGTAATCTACGCACATCCTCAACTCACCTGACTTCTTTTTCACAAAGAGGACAGGGGCAGCATAGGGTGAGGATGACGGCTCAATGATGCCCTGTTCCAGGAAGGCAGCAACCTGCTTCTTCATCTCCAGCAGCTCAGGTTGGCTCATCTTATAAGACGGCAGAGCTGGTGGCTTACAGCCAGGCTGGAGAGGGATGGTATGCCCCACTGGACGTTGAGGGGGCAGTTTGTTGAAGGGTGCGAAGACGTCCTCAAACTCAGATATGAGCTTTGTCAGCTGAGCTGCCACTGTAGGGGGTATGTTGGTAGGGTAATTGATAGGTGTGTCAGGGGGTGAGGTTGTTGATTGAGAGTGAGGGACAGGGTCATTGGACAGCAAATTTGCTGGAGAAGGGGTAGGGTGCACGGACAGCAGATTTGCTGGAGGAGGGGTAAGGTTGACGTGTTGAGAAGATATCAGAGCGACCAGAGATTGGCCTCCTTTTCTTAACCACTTGTAGGCAACCTTAGCTGACACTGTAGCATGACTATGCTTGGCCAGTATATGGGCACAGTGTGGGGCCAGAATTGGCGCTGCAGGCTCACACTTGAGCACAGTCTTGTTAGCTGACATCTGCAAGGTCACTGTACGCGCCAGGTAATCCAGCAAAGCACCATTGGACTGCAACCAGTCGCTACCCATTAACACATCAAAAGCAGAGAACATCTCCGGCATAACTAACAAGTCTACTTGGCAGTTCAAAGACTGGACCTGCAGCTGTACAGTGCATGCATGTGTGCACATGACAGGCTGGCCATTTGCAACCTGGAACTCCCTAGGCTGCTGCAGTCTGTAGCTACTCAAAGAGTACATCTCAACAGCTGCACAATTGATGAAACTTGCTGCTGCACCGCTATCAAAGAGCATGGTGCAGTCCCTACCATTCACCTTGCCAGAGAACGAGAAGTGTAAAACACTGTCGTCTGCAGCACTGTCCCTTGGCAAACATGCCTGCTTAACTGGCACAGTCCCACAGGCACCAACACAGGCCTGGCGCACTGGTTGGGCAAAGCCTCAACGGCGCCGGTCACCCCTGGAGCTTTGCTGCTTCCAGCCACCCTTGCCAGGGGGGCTGCGGTCTCGCTTCTGGGACCGGGGGGGAAGATCCCCAGGAGGGTTGGCATGGCGGGAAGGGGGGCCCAGGGAAGCAGGGCGGGGGTAGCCGCTGACCCGGCGGGCCTCATCTGCTGGCAGGTGCTTCAGGTTGCAGTAGTCACGGAAGTGGTTGGGGTTCCAGCAGTGATGGCACGCATAGCCAGGAATTGGCAGGGTGGACCCGCCAGCAGCAGGTGCTGGGCACACAGGGGCCGTGGCAGGGGGAGCCTGGGCAGCACGGCCAGCATGGCGACCCCCACCTTGGCTGCTGTGGCGGCTGCCACGGTGGTCTCCACTGCTGCTGCTGCTGGACACGTTCCAGTAAGGGCCACGAGGGGCAGCAGGGGGTGGTCCTCCAGCAAGGCCAGGAGGGGTCCTGAGGCGGTTCATCTGCTTAGGGGGCACAAAGGCAGCCACATGGGGAGCAGGTGGGCGACGTCCCACATGGTTGGTAGCTACTGCAAACAGTACCTTCTGTGCATTCACAGCAGCCTGAATGGCATCGTTCAGGGTGGGGTCACGCATCAGGGCAAGATCATGCACCACCGAGGACTGCAGCTCAGATGTGAGCCCCCTAATGAAGGTGGCCACCAGCATAGCTGGCGCCATGCAGGTAGAACCTGCCACCGTCAGAGTGTTCCTGAAATCAGTGATGTAAGCATTCAAAGTGGATCCTGCTGACATGCGCAAGGCATTGGGATCCAGGAGTTTCCTGCGGTGCACATCTGACTCATTGCGCAGGTCATCACCAGCCATTTCCTTAAAGGAAGCACGCAGGTGGGCCCATGTTGGCCTAGCGCCATGGGCAAGAATGTGAGCATTCCTGGTTGCTGGGTACCATACTTCTCTGGCCTTGCCTGTCAAGAAGTTGGGCAGGGCATCAGCAGGGTCTATGCGCAGATATGCACAATGCACCTCAAGATCCTCACAGAAGATTTCTGCTACTCGGGAAGTGGCAAGGCACTGGTCCGTCCATTTGTCAGGACCTGGGATCTTAACCCTGGACATAGGGACTGGCGCAGCAAGTGTCGCATTGGCAGGAGGTGCAACCTGAGACAAAGGTGTCTGTCTGCCCGACAATGGGGCTACAGGTGCAACAGTGCCTGATAAGGCTGGCGCAACACCAGGAGCAGGCAACGCAGCAGACGTGCCACTGTTTCTGTTCACAACAGGCCTGTCCGACTGGCTGCGAATGGCTGCAACACCTTGCTCTCCACTCACCACCACATTCTGGCGGTCCTGCAGGCTTTCCATCTCCGAGAGCTCAGCTCGCACGCGGACAGCCTCGTTCTGGGCAGCCTCCAGATGCGCAGTGACCCCCACCAGCTGCTGGCGCAGGCGCTGGATCTCATCAGCTGCAGCTGCTGCGGCAGAAGTGCCGACTTCAGGGAGGATGGGCGCAGCTGTCAGGGCTCCCGCATACGAGAGAGGGCCAACGCCAGCACCAGTCGCAGGAAGAACAGGAGCAGCCTGAGGCTGAGCAGAAACGATGCTGTTCAGAGAAGTCAGAACAGATCTCAGCAAGTCCAGCGCCTGAGCGGGCTGCAGGCCTGTGATCTTCTCGACGTCTGCGAAAACAGGGGCTGCGGCAGAAAGAGAGGGCGTGTTGTTGGCAGCAGGTGCCGTGCCAGTATTTGGCGCCCCAGCTGCAACGGGAACTCCTGCTGGGACCCCAGCGGCAGTGCTTGGAGTCGCTGGAGGCGGGGAACCAGGAGTCTGGCCCCCTGGAGCGGGACGCTCAGCCCGTTTGTCTCCGCCAGGCGGAGGTTCCTTGTTAGCAGTCATATTGCTTAGGAAAGAAGGTAACGTTAAGCAACATCGGTCGGAAACCAAAATGTAGCGTGCAAGACACCACGCTGACAACCGTTAACTACCTTCGTTCCCACAGCGTGACACGGCCAGGGTTTAGAACGTTTCCCCCGAGGAGTCGAACCTCTGAAGCAGGTGTGCGCGAAGGCCCACCTGCCCCTTTCGCCCACCATGTCACACTGCAGTACAGAAGTACTCGGAGGCGAGCTAGGCTTCGAGGAGCCTTTCGCTACAGGAGTCTTCTTCGCCAGCACACGAGGCACCAACAGCGAAGCAGCGTGCGCAGTGCTGCGCCAGATGGCTGAGCAGCCCTGGTCCAGGCCGCTCGACATTCTGATCCGCCCCTGGATGGACTCCTGCCTCCCTGAGCATTGCATGGCCATCCACAGGGAGTTTGGAGGTGCCCCCTCTACTCGCTCCATTGCCAAGTTCACGGTGGCGTTTTACATACATGACCACAGGTCTGGGTATGCCCCTCCAGGCATCCCATGGTAACGGGGCAAACCCACGATTGCCATCAACCTGCCTAGGGGTAGCAAGGCTGGGTGGGACGCAGCTGTTGTGGGCATGAGGCAGGGCGACAGCATGGTGGTGCCCATAGTGGGTTAGCAGGGCCACCCAGTGCGTGCGGCTGCCTCAGTATATGTGGTGTGCTGGTGAGGGGTGAGCTGGCCCTGGCAGCTGGCCCTGGCAGCTGGCGGCGGACCACCCCTGACCTGCCTGCCTGCCTAGCAGTACCTGTCCTCTGTGGTGTGCTGGGGGGGGGTGGCATTGGCGTGGCCTGACCTGCAGCCCGGCACTCTGGACCAGCCTGGCTTGCATGTAACACACACGCATTAAATGGTTTGATGATGGCTTGCCCTACGCTGCACTACATTGTCAACACACTGTGTCAAGACACTTGGCGATGGCCAAGGCGTGACGGTGACCTGCATGAACCAGGTCGTCACGGCAGCTGCTGTGCCCCGCGTCTTGATAGGCCAGGCTGTAGTTTGCAGCACAAGTCAATACTATGTGATGATAATTTTGATGGTGGATGAGCCCTGGGTATGAGCATGGGGTGACTAGGGGGTGACTAGGGGGACCATGGCTGCATGGGTGCATGGGCCACATGGATAGATGGGTGGTTTGTGTTGGCCCTGAGTACGATTTTTGATTTGCCATGGACATGGGTTCTAATGGTGGATGAACCTCATGATTGGTGGACATAAAGTGCATGTCCTGTTGTTGGCATGGGCTACAAGGCAGAGGCGAGGTCGGCAAGGCCAATCCGCGGAGCTACTACGGACTGTTTACCTTGCCGTCAATACCACCACCTCCCAGTCCCCCATCACCCCCCCATCTCACACACATGCAACGCCCTCTACCCCGTCACTCCCATTACATTGTACATATCCTACATTGTACATATCACAGCCGACGTCCCTATCCCATCACAGCCGACGTCCCTATCCCATCACAAGATAGCCCAACACGGATACAAAGACTATGGGCTTTGGGTGTGACTAATGGCTAGGGTGACGCTTCCTCACTTACCCGCATGCGACGCTTCCTCATTTACCCGCTTTGATAGTAGGGAGCGCAACTCGACTAGACGAGACGTCTCGACTCGAAATTTCGAGTCGAGTTCTGACTCGACTCGACTAGACGGACTCGAGATGAGCCTTTTGAATAGCGCACCTGCTTAAGGCACCTGTGTGGACGTTGTGGCGACGCTCAGCGAATGATATGCTGACCTGGCTGGGTTAGCGGTTAAAGTTGGTTTGCAAAGGCATGCCCGGACATCCAAATGGAGCCCGAGGGCCCTCTCCCGCCTCAGCCCCTCAAACTTACCGCGCGATACAACAAGAAAGTCCTGACGCTCTTTACGACGTCTTTTTTAGTTCTTTACGATGTAAGTACACTGCATTACCACTACGGGACTCCGAGACTACGGGACTCCGAGTATGTAGACACTCGCTATGGCAACAATAGCCGCACAACTCAACATGCTTGACAAACACAACTGTACATAGTGCCTTGCAGACAGGCGGGCAGATAGATGCACCTAGCCTGCCGGCAGCTGGTTGAGTGGGCGGAGTCATCCCATGGCAGAATTCAAAAATACCTGTCTAGTCTAGTCAAATCGAGTTGAGGGCCCGATTCGCCACTTTTTTGGTATTCTATTTTTCTCGGATTCTCTGCGGTTAGGGCGGATGGGGGCAACCACCCGTGGCCTGCTGTGCCTGCGACTGCGGCTGCGACTGCGATTGCGGCTGTTCAACGCAGCCTTCCTTATCCCCCAACAGGGAGGGGAGGCCCGCGGAGGGTAGGTGCGCTATTGGGCGGGGGTAGTGCGGCACCCAGTGCGGGGTAGGGCGGGTAACCGAGCTTGGTGAAGGCCTGCGTACTTGCACGTGAGGCGTGAGCATGGCAATGTTGTGCGTGACGCCGTGGTTCAGATGTTGGCTGCGTTGTAAGGCGTCTGCTCCAACTCTCCTCGGCTTTGTGTTTGCCCCTACTTTGTGTTTTTGGGGGGGTGGGCTGTTTTGTAAGGCGACTCTACAGATGCTTCACTGCTTACAAGGTCATGCAGTCATGCCCTGCAGCCATGGAACTAGTCCGTGTGAAGGGGTTCAATGCCCAAGGCACCACTGAAGAACACCGTCTCTCACTGGAAGCGTAGTTCACACTGAGATCAGAATAGGCTGCGGGTGGACAACAGCAAGGCCATCACGAAAGGCCGTAGTCTAGCCCCCTCTTGATCCCCCAGGGCTCACCGTCACTGTCACTATCAACCCCCCCTGCTCCCGCTTCCCCCTGGAACTGCCAGCACCCCGTCCAGGCACGTCAAGCTTGGGGGCCTCCTCAGGCACATCTGGCATGTGCGGCTCCACAGGCTTCTCTGGAAGCTCTAGCTTGGGTTTGTGTTTCTGCCAGGTCTTCTGCATCTTATCCATCTCGTCGTCATACACCTTTAGAGGGTCCTGCTGACAGATCTCACGGGCGCTCTTCATGTGCTCCAACAGAGCAGCCCGGTCAGCAGCGGCATCCTCAGAGCGCACACGCGCACACTCCTTCCTCCAGGCCCCCATGGAACTGTCCCTCTGTGCATGCATCAGCACGCAAGGACACCCACTCAAACCATTGTGTGCAAGGCATAGCCAAGGGGCTGGACCAGGCTGCATGTGAGCTGCATGTGCGCTGCATGTGCATGTGCATGTGCGCTGCATGTGCATGTGGGCTGCATGTGGGCTGCATGTGGGCTGCCTGTGCAACAAACACTCACCCGTGCACGACGCGCCTCTGTTCGGTCAGCATACATGTTGAGGAGGTCACCCATGTTGGGCTGCGACGCCTTGCGCTTGCTTGCACAATGCACCCTAGGGCGGCCCTTCTACCCTACCCGCCATGATTCTCCTTGCCAGCAGAAGGAGTTAGGATGGCCTTGGAGGTGGTGGGTTGTAAGCTGCCCGGGGCAAGCGGGGTTGAGCTGCAAGGATAGGGCTGCCACCAGCACCAGCGACATGCGCCAAATGAGATCGCAGCGCCTGCGCTTGCGCTGGAGCCCGTGCATGCGCTTGAAGCTGCGCCTGTAGCTGCGCTTGAGACTGCTGCGCTTGCACATGCTGTGCCGCTGGGAGCGTTTGCAGCGCTTGGACGTAGAGGGCGCCTAAACGGGCTTGCTCCTCGGCCCCAACGGTGGATAAATTAAAGCCTACCGAAGCGAACGCTCGTGCAGCCAGCTCCGTGAGGTGGGACATCGAGAGTATCTCAACGACCCAACCCCCGAGCAAGTTCAAGTTTAGGCCCCGTTTCCAACACCGGAGTTGGAGTTGGAGTTGGAGTTGGAGTTGGAGTGCTTGGAGTTGGAGTTGGAGTCCTCGCGGAGTCGCCAGCAGCACTAACCACCAGCCCAACCGCCGACTCCAACTCCGCCATTTCCAACCGCGGAGTCCGGAGTTGGAGTCCGGACTCCAAATCGACTCCAAATCGACTCCGCGGAGTCCCCAGGACTCCAGCCCCCCCCCCCCCCCCGGAGTGCGGAGTTGGAGTTGGAGTCGGACATTTCATGGAAATCCTTAGCTGGTCGGTGATGGTGATGGTGCAGTAGCAGCTTCAGGCTCCGGCGCGCATACTATAAGGTGGACATCGCAGCAGGGCAACATGTTCGCGTCCCTCGCTGTCAAGTGCGTAGCCGAGTGCGCTGGCAAGCCAAACTTCAGCTTGGGGGACCTCTTGGCTGCAGAGGCCCAGAAGCATAGTGTGGCACTGGGCCGGAAGATGTCATCGCAGCAGATTACGTGAAACGGGGATGTCAGGCCGTCTACGCGTATCACAAGGCGCTCAATAAGTACAAGTGGCATAGCACTGGCATAGTATAACTGCTTATGTGTTGATGTAGTGAAGGCATTTGTCGTTGCAATACCCAGGTGCGTCAGCAGCACTCACAGCTGCAGCCGCAACAGCCCCTGTGGCAGCAACTGCATCATGGGTGGGACCAGTGGTGGGAGCCCACTAGCTCCCATCACCCCTGGAGCCAGCCTCTCACAGGGCTATGTACATGGACTTCGCTTACATCGAGAAGCACCTGTTCCCGTCTGGCCTGTGGGGCCCCGGGCCCGGGCCAGCAGCAGCAGCAGGAGTAGGAGCAGCAGCTGGGCAGCACAGCCCTGCCCCTGGCCTGTTGCTGCAGCCTCCACCCTCCCCTACACCCCTGGCAGCAGCTGGCAGGGTGGCAGGGCTGCAGCTAGGGCTTGGTTGCCCTATGCCATGCACAGTGGAGCATGCAGTGGCTGCCTTTTTGTCCCACAGTGCCAAGAGCCTCAAGAAAACCACGGGCTTTTTGACGGACTGCAATGTGTTTGTCTGCTTGGCTGGAGCTGTTGGTGTCTACAAGAAGGCAGCTGACACAATCAATCAGCTGCAAGGGAGAGAGCGCAAGGCTACTCGTGTTGCTGCCAAGAAGCATTAGACTAAAACTAAGCATGTGTGGCACTCGGACACTCTTTGCGTCATGTGTTTTCTGCGTCCTGCTTGCGTTGGCATGTGACCTGACCTGACTGGCTTCAACACATGTAAAACATCTCCACCTGAATCGATTGAGTAGTCAGACTCGTTCCAACATTCACTGCAAACCGCGTCACGAAGTCGAAGTCACCTAACGTCGAAGTCAGAGAAGTCGAATGCATAACGAGACAAGCAGACAAGCAGACAAACGTCCAGCATGTAAGAAACAGCCGAGCCAGGCATCGTCGGCGGGCAGTGGGGCGCCGTATGTCCCTCGCGTTATTCACTTCAATCGCATCCATCGCAGCTAGCAACATAATGGGCGGAGCACAAATGAGCAGCGGCTCTAAGTCGAGACATGTCCAACTCCAACTCCGGGCCAAACTGCATTGGAAACGGTCGGAGTTGGAGTCCAAAAAGTGCCGACTCCAACTCCAACTCCGGGCCATTGGAAACGGGGCCTTACTCGGGTCGTTTTCTAGGGGCCTGAGGAAAATTTAAACTTTCTCCGCGGTTGGGCGGTTGACGGCGCGAGTGACGGCTTCTAACAGCGTGTATTTGCTACGTTGAGACACTCCCCGGGCACAAGCTGGTATACAGGAGAATCGTGTATGGTTAACACTCGCATCGGTGCAGCCAGTCGGCGGGGCGGCCAAAAGTGCAGCGGTTGGGGAGAAAACAGAAAATAGAATACCAAAAAAGTCGCGAATAGCCCCGAGATCTCGACTAGATTTGACTAGTCGAGATCTAGGCTAGATCTAGACTAGATTGCGCTCCCTATTTGATAGTCATCATCGGCTTGGACATCCATCCTGTCAACACCATTGCTGATGCCCATGCTTACAACGCATGTTTACAACGCAACACCCAACCAGTTGAGGGGCTGCTAAGAAGCACTCAGGGAGTACTCAGGTCCCGCAAGGTCTGATAAAATGGCTCGAAAAATGTACCGTCAGTTTTTGTCGCGTATACTGCACTCCAAGAGGTCAAACCGCGACGCCCCGCTGCGGCGTGCAGCTCCGCAGCTTGGCCTGCGAGGGACGGGCTAAAGTCAACATTGCCCCCCTCCGCGGTATCCTTGCACCAGTGACTCCTTGCACTCTGAAGGTAGTGCGGTCACTAGTCGGTCGGTTGGCGTGCGTGATGGGATGCTGGCATGCAAATCTGCAGTGCTAATTTTGAGGTCGGTTTGCTGCTTGTTGCTGCTACGTAATCGACTTGTTTTTGCGCCCTAGCGTTGAAGTTTGCTCATAGCTCCCACGGGAAGCTATTGCAATGTGTTTAAGCGAGCCTGCGCAAGTTGGGAAGCTCTTGAAGTTACAGTGCGTTGAAACCTTATTTCTAGGCAGGAAGTGCATCAAACGCCGTGCTGACCTCCTGTAGAGATGCATGCGGTGTGCTCCGAGAATCTTTGTCAAATTTGGTAGCGTTATCCTTAGGATTGGCACCCATAGATACACCCACCTGATACCTCCAAGCTACCACCAACGTTCATCAGCGGCGCAAATGATGCAGACTGGCGGCCATGTTTAGCGACGGGCCGAGGCAGTCAGCGTAGTAAGCATACGAAGGCATAGGAAAGGCATAGGAAAGCATAGGAAGCTTCCGTCATTTATCAGCCCTCTCAACAGTGTCGTTGAAGGAGAGATCAGCAAAAACAAAAATCCCTGGTATGGCCCAGTCGGGGTCAGCTGTCTTGTTACATACAGAAGCCTGTGAGGCTGCAGCAGCTAGGAGAGCTGCCAACAGCGAGGTTGCAGCAGCTAGGAGAGCTGCCAACATTACCGCCGTACTCAACAATAGGTAAAGATGCTGCCATGATTGCGATCTAAAGGTCCTGTATTTGCACGTATTGCGTTTGCATATGTTGGTGTTACAAGGCAGTGGTACATAGGCAGAAGGCAGGGAGAACAAGGCACAGGGAAAGCACGTCTAGCCTCTACCGACTACTGCTAGGCTTAAGACTCGCACTAAAACTACAGCCATACTGCTCAAACACCAGAGCGAAGGCATCACGCATAACAACAGCGTTGCATGCAGCGGCAAGTCCCAAGCCTCGCATAGGAGTCACGCCACAGTGTCTTCGATACATACATGGATACGGGCAGGAATTGGCCATAGGGAACACTGCCAAACAGTGGCTAAGCAAGCCAATGGCGGCTTGAGATGAAACCCAGGGCAGCGGCAGGGAGGCAGCCAGGCCCAATCAAGCAGCGGCAGGGAGGCAGCCAGGCAGGCAGGGAGAGGTGGTGAGGGGTGGACAACCGGGCGGGGCGCATCCAAGTATGTGAGCCAGCACCTCGCTCACCAGCCCAGCAGGCAACAAACACCAACACACAGGCAGGATGATAGGATGCCCTGTCAGCATCTTTGGCGCCTCACGCAGTGATGGTATGACCCCACTTGCTGGGCGCTGTGTATCTCAGCCAGTGCGTGGGCATCTTTCATTCCCAGAGCAGGGACTCCTCACTCCCCACTACAAGGGCAGCAAGCAAGCTGTGTGCCATCATGCCACACCACTGCCGGTCACAGGCGGCGTGTGTTGTAGCCGCCACAGCCGCTACACTTCAGGCCAACCACATGGAAGAGGGTGGTGTTGCGGTTGCCGCAGTCATTGCACAGGATGTTGACCTGTGAGGTGCAGTGATGGGCAGCAGCAGGAAGCTCAATGAGCAACAGGAACCACCGCCCCTTGCAGCCTCACCTCGGCACCCTAACCTGTGACAGCATATTCACACCATAGCACTCTCAACATCTCTGCCAGACACATGCCGTAGCATTCATACCAGGCTGACCATGTTTTTTGAGAAGGCTGGTTGGTGCGGCAGGGAGCATCCATGAAGACATGTGGTTCCTCATGCCAGGCTGGCCCTCCCTTACTTTCAGGTTTTCCAGGTTCTCTCAGGCCAGGCTCCCCCTCCTACCTGGTAGTTGCGGTACTCCTCTGGCATCAGGGTTTCCCTCACTTCCTGATCCATCTTGTCCCACAGCTGCTGCTTAGAGTCGCCGTTCATGTAGCACTTGCTGCACATGGGGCACACGTAGCTGCGGTGGTCTGCCAGGCTGCGCAGGCAGTCCTGCGCAGTGCAGGGCCCACCATAGAGGTGCGGATCAGCAACATGAGAGCTTCACCAGGCACTGTTGCTGCTGCAACAAGGTGCTGGCAGGGTCAAGCCAAGCAGGTGCATGCCATGTCTTGTGACACACATGCTGACCCACCCAAGCAGCTGGTGCCTTGCAGCTGCCCTTGTAGTCCGGGCTGAGAAGCTGGTGCCTGGCTGCTGCTGCTGCCCTGGCAGGGCTGTGCTGCACCATTCAGTCATACCTGGTGGATGGTGTGACCGCATGGCATGACGCTGATGGGCTTCACGGAGTCAAACAGGTACTCAAAGCAAACTGGGCAGTTGTGATGCATGCTGTTCTCGATGCAGCGGTGGGTGCTTCTCAAAAGCATAGCATAGCAGCAGTTGCAGGTGTCGCCTGCAAGTGTCATAGCATACGTTTGATACACATGCTTATACCGTGTCGACAGATGCCATGTAATGATGCTGATGATGATGGAGGGACGAGGAGGAGGCGCGTACCACGCAGGAGAAATGAGTGTGCTAGGGCAGGATAGGATGGAGTGGTGGCAACTGGTACAGTGCACTCACAGTGGAAGTAGTTCTCCCTTCCTCCCACTCGGCAGATGCCACACTTGTCACAGCTGCGCATACAGGTCAAGAGCAGCACTGTCTCAGAAAACACATCCTGAAAATAACTGTCATCCTGCTCATGAGCAACAGGCCGGCATATCTGACTATGTTCCATTTTTCTGACTATGTTCATTTTTTCTGCCTGACTATCATGACAGTTTCATCTTTATGAATTGTGCACTGGCATGCGGACACTTCGTCAATTGTGGGGAAGCAGCACACGCATAGATGGGGTATGCTAGCCTTGAAGCCAGCACTTGGCATGTCCAAGCTTACTGAACTCACTGGAACTGCTGCTTGGTGATGTCGTCATCAAAGAAGTTGCATTGGAGGCAGGAGTACAGGCCAAATGATATACCACATGACGAGCAATGGCTCCCCACTGGCTGCACACTGGAGCACAGCTGCGGCCAACATGATGTGCACATCATCAGCCTTTCTTGCCATTGCTTCATAGCTTTGGCTTCTAGCTGCAACACTAACTCACCGCACACATGACCTCTTTCACTGCTGAGCGGTCCAGGACATGGCGCTTCTTGGGGTCCTACATTAAAGTGACACGTAGGACACAGTCAGCACATTTCGTACCGCGACCTCAACATTCTATTGCCCAGCTAGGCCCGCAGGTTTGATTGCGTCTAGGCAGCCTGGTACTGCGCCGACAGCTAAAAAGAAAACCTGTCCGCTAAGCACCTGCTCATTATCGGATTTGGCAGCATTGTGGCAGTGCCTGCACCAGACGAACTCCCCGCAGCACGGCGCGAGGAGCTTGCATCTCCTGCGATAGTGGCTGCATCCATGCTCCTTAAACCCTCGTGAGGCAGCGCAGGGGCCCGGCATGCTGGGTATCCTCGGCAAGGCTTGAAGGACATGGGAGAGGTCCCCCGAGCCACTTGTAGATATTGTCGATGAAGACGCATCGGCATCGGCCGACCCCTGCTGGCTAACAAATGACTGCATTGAATATCTACTGTGCGACCGGGTTCGGGTTGCGGCCTGGAAAACAAACGAAAAGTGCGGCCAGGAGAGTGGGGTCGAACCTCCAGGAATCCGGGCTAGAGGCGTGGTCTAGGTCAGGCGCCGATTGAGACCTTCACAGCCAAGCTGTGGCCTAGCTTCTCGCACATAAGTGAGGGTGTCCCGTATTGCCTAGCAGATTCACAGAGTGTCGAGTGCTCCAAGCGTGCAGAGAGCAATGGGCTGGTCATGTTCAGCGTTGACTACAGCAAAGCTCGTGTTCGCAAGAGCAACTGGGCAATCGATCAATACATTCAATTTCAAATCAAAACGATCACAAGTGAAATAGATAGAGGGTGGCTGTGAATCAGCTGTGACACGCCCTGAGGAAAATTCAAATTTTGACGAACGGAGCCCATAGGCCACGGATAGCAGTTGCGCCTGGTGCGTTGCAATCGTCCTTTTGCGCTGTATCCCGCTGATGGTTGTGCCTGACCTGAAGCCTGTTGCGCCCTCCACATCAAATGTGCTTGAGACGCAAGCTTGCTATTGGGTGCTAGCTGTTGTAAGGTCGTACGGGTCTGAATGCCTATCGCAGCACCGTGCAGCATCACGTGACGGTCCAGTCGAGCGCGACGGTGGCGGGAGGTGCATCTATAGTCCTAGTTATATCTGGTAAGTGGCGCAGCACCATCAAAAGCGACATGCCCCATGCCTCGACTGACCGGAATTCGGTGTTCCTGTGACCGGCGCCAGGCACTAGCCAGGGCTCCATCCGCGACCATTGTCACACAGATGTGTCCGTTGCAAGCACATCTACACTATAGGTAAGGTTACTGCAACATGCAAGTGAGGTGTGAGTGTCAGCTTCACAGCAAGCCCATGGCACGCCCAGCCATGCCACAGCCATGGCAACTAATAAAATGGTATGCCTCTTAGCCTGTGGCCTGTTTGCATGCAAATGAAAGTATAGCCCAAGTTTCATTTGGCACTGACGATGCGTTCAGCACCAACATGGGTATGCAATCCCACAACCTCATGTCCTCTCACTACCACCATGTGCTATCCTATTCGGCTGCAGGAAGGCATGTCAAGGTGTCTCTGTTGAGGTGTGTGATGGCAAGCATGGGTCTAGTTGGTGACAGGTGACATGTGCACCGCCAGAGCATCCAACCAATCAGCTATGTGCATGTTCCGCACTGGCTTCGCGGTGGGCTGCCCATTGCCCACCACAGCCCACAACTCTTGCAGCTGGTTTTTCAGCAACTTTGAGGTGGTTGGTGGCAGCTTGTTGCCAGCTAGCTTGCAGCGGTACAAAGCTACTGCCTGCAGGTGCCTGCCCTTATCTGTAGCCTTGTCCGCTGCATACTGCTTTGCCTCCTCTTGCTGCATGGTGGCTGTTTGCCCACAGGCTGACCGTGCCTCTACAGATGCCAGGCTGATAGTGATGGACCCCACGCTCCTGTTGCGGACAGATGTGGAGGTGGCAGCACCGGCTATGGGTGAGGGGGGTGGCAGCGGCAGCTACGGGAGAGGGGTGGGCAGTGGCGAGTGAGGGTGATGGGTTGCCAAAGAAGGCTACAGCTGCAGCCTGCTTGTCCTCCTTGCGTTGACGCTTGGCCACCCTGTCCTCCACCCTGCTCTCTGCTATGCTCTCCCGGGTGATGTGAGGCACCCAGGTGTCCAAATCCTCAATGTGCGCCTTGACGTGAGCTGCCACCTGTTCTGGACTCATTTTCTCCACGCCGCTGCTGCTCAATGGCTTCAATGCTGTCTCACACGCTGCGTTTGTGATGTGGGCTGGATTGTACAGGAGAGCAAGGAGCTGCTCCAAGCGGGAAGACAACACGCCAAGTAGGTACGTGCGCTGCAAAAGGCAGGCGCCAAGGGGTGGGATGTGCTGAAGATGTTGTTGTGTAGCTTTGCATGCTTTGCATGTGCGTGAGCAAGCATGTGCGCATGTGCATGTGTAGCCACTAGAATCTGCCCCTTACCCACTTTGTCCCATGCCCTTGTCCCTACCAGCAAGTCACCGACAAGCTCCTTTGATGGTGGCCTCTCGAACATGTCCATGCCACCACAACTGAAATGCCCCAACACTGCCCATGCCGCTCGTTGCCGGGCTGTGCTGTCAGTGTCCCCCAGCTGGGCAAAGCGGTACGGCATCAGGTCCAAGAAAGCCATACGATGGCAGTAGTACCGGCGGGCCTCAAGGAAGATGGGTTGCACCACCTCCCAAGCTGATTCAGTTGTAAGGTGAAGTTGTTGGGCAACGGCGAACACCTCACATGCTGGGTGCGCCGACTCCTGTCCCTCCTGAGGCGGGGCGCACACGCGGTGAAGGAGTGCGACCTCCTGGTCATGGCGTGTATGCCACTGGCAAAAATGCCTGCTGCTGCCTGCCTGCCCCCACAGCAGGTAGGGTTGGAAGAAGCAACGGTTTAAGCCAGCAAGCAAGGTGTAGGCTGTGCTGGATAGCGGCTACTTCCAACTCCAGGGAATAATCATCCTTCTGATGCTGCAGCAATTGTGTCCTTGAACCCTGCGAGAAACACACAAAAATAGCATGCACCATGGGGCATGCACCCTGCACTAAGATCTGCAACAAGGAGGTCTACATGAACATGTGATGCAAACACACATATGATGCATGGCCACTAACCTCCAGTGATTGTGTGGCGGGCCCCTCGTTGCGGCCGGACACCGGGCGTTGTGTGGCAGTTGCAGCCACATGCGCCAGCCCAGCCCCCTGCCCCTGCAGCCCTGCCCCTCCCTGCCCCTCGCTGCTGCCACCTGCCAGGATGGTGGGAGGACGCCGGGCAGGACCTGCAGCCACATGCGCCAGCCCAGCCCCCTGCCCCTGCAGCCCTGCCCCTCCCTGCCCCTCGCTGCAGCCAGCTGCCAGGATGGTGGGAGGACACCGGGCAGGATCTGCAACCTCATGGGCCGGCCCAACCCCCTGCCCCTGCAGCCCTGCCCCTCCCTGCCCATCACTGCTACAAGCTGCTGAGAGGGTGGGTGGACACCGGGAATGAGGAGTTGAGGCCTCCCTCACCATCCTGGCTGCAGGCTGCTGGTCATGCTCTTGGAAGAACGGTGGTGCTCCATTCGCAGCCTGGTGCCGCTTCTGACAAAGCTGTACACAGCCATAGTGAGCAATGAGGGCGAGGTCTTTGGCTTCACAAGCCGCTTTCAACTGACTGTCCACCACACTGGCTGGCCCAATGGCATGCAACTTGTACTCGGGGGCACGAGTGAGGCTACCCTTAAGGCGCAAGGCTTCATGACGCAATCGCCATGCCACCTCCATCCCATCCTCCCCCTGGTACACACCCACAGCTACCCATGCATA
Organism: Haematococcus lacustris; assembly: GCA_030144725.1. Lineage (NCBI taxonomy): Eukaryota > Viridiplantae > Chlorophyta > Chlorophyceae > Chlamydomonadales > Haematococcaceae > Haematococcus > Haematococcus lacustris. The sequence goes on from JASKMD010000004.1 coordinate 8,609,835, forward strand.
GAACACCCTGGTGACGTTGGGGCAAGTGCACTTGCAACAGAGCACGCATTTGCCCTGGTTGGGGTGCTGGAACCTTGGCATGCCTTCCTGCAGCCGAATAGGATGGCACATGGTGGTAGTGAGAGGACCTGACACTGTGGGATTGCATACCCATGTTGGTGCTGAACGCATCGTCAGTGCCCAATGAAACTTGGGTTGTACTTTCATTTGGGTGCAAACAGGCCACAAGCTAAAAGGCATACCATTTTATTAGTTGCCATGGCTGTGGCATGGCTGCGCGTGCCATGGGCTTGCTGTGAAGCTGTCACTCACACCTCACTTGCATGTTGCAGTAACCTTACCTGTTGTGTAGATGTGCTTCCTACAGACACATGTGTGTGCCAACGGTCGCGGATGGAGCCCTGGCTAGTGCCTGGCGCCAATCACAGAAACACCAAAATCTGGTCAGTCAAGGCATTGGGCATGTCGCGTTTTTTAGTATCACGCCACGTACCTGGGCCAACTAAGACTAGAGATGCACCTCCGGCTCCTGTTGCGCTCGACTGGACAGTCACGTGATTTTGCAAGACGTCGCTAGAACAATTTGCGCGATGCCCAGTGATAGAGACCACTACTATAGGCTCATCCGCGGGGAAACATCTTCGCCCACCACCATCGCGGCCGTACTAGAGGCCAGCGACACAGACACGGCTTGAGCTATAGAGCGGGCTGGTGCAAACGCGATGTCCTGAGGTGGCCTGTGTGACCCAAACTGACCCATGCGAACATTTTATCAGGCGTGTCACAGCTGACTGTGAACGTCGTTGTCCCTGATGCATCCCATTATCACTTCTGATATGGGTGGAGCACCCACACAAGGCAGGGATTTGGGCGCATGGCAATTACACGCCTGTACAGTGTACACCTTTGCCCCTGATACCCTGAATTACACTTTGAAAGGCACGTGGCACACCCATCCCTCTTGTTATAGTGTTGTTTTGAATCCGGTATGCGTGTACTTTAGATGCGCTTGCAGATCTATCCAGCTCGGCATTTGAGATCTTTGATGGTCATGCAAAATCTTTATTTGTCATGCGAAATCATACCAGAGTTAGGCGCTCCCAACTGTTTAAAAATGACAGGAAACCGACCCCTGGTAGTAGGACGGCTGTAACTCTGCACTCGCTGCGCCAAATATTATGCTAGATGATTCACAATGTAGCCAACCCGGCCAGCTACCTTTCGACCATCCAGAATAGTTTTACACTCAGTAGGTCGTGCACAGCAAAGCATCAAAGTTGGTGACTCAAATTTGAGCCGTTGCGGAGCATGCAGTCATCGCTACGACCGCCCGCGTCGCTGAGGCTGCTCTACGTGAGCGTGCGCGTCGACAGCAGCAGTCGGATCGGAGAACGATCATGGGAATGTGACACCGGGCCCACCTCCCCCCCATACCTGGAGGGCAATGCCACAGCTCGACCATTTTGATTTACAGCATGCTACTGCTACTGCTACTAGGTTAAGGTCCTCTAGGACAGTGTTACAAACGCTCATACTCAGATAAGCCAAACGCTCACTTTGGTCTGTGACCCTCGACTCCCTTAGCCGATTTCAGGGCCAGGGCCATGCAGTCAGTCACACAGCTCCACACCATGACCGAGTTTTGACTCGGCTCCTCTCAGAGTTACACTCCCCTACATGCCATCCACCTGCGTGCAAAGTTTCATAGCTCAACTGCCACCCCACAGTGGTGCTCTGGGAGGGGTGGGCTGGGAGGGGTGGGCTGGGAGGGGGTGGGCTTGGGGAGGGGGCGAGGGGAAGGGCTGGGAGGGGGTGGGCAGGCTCAATGAGGTGGGCTCCTGCAATGATGCGGTGGAGCGGGGGGCGGGCATGGTGGGTTGTTGCATGCCGTGGCCTAGAACCTGCCTAGTGAACATGATGTAACTTTGAAGCTGTCAAACTGAACGAGGCCTGGGCTGTTTGTTGTGCGGTTTGTTTCACTAGATGCGCCAATGGGTAAAGAAAAAACATTTCGTAGCCATTTTCTTGTGGATGCAGCGGGTGCAACACAGTGGAGGACACAGTGGAGAAGGGGGGGGTATAAGCCGGTGATACCTTAGTGTGCGCCGACCCAAATGTGTTATTCGGCGGAAGCGAGTACGATTATATGTTTCATTCACCCCGTCTAGGCGCCCTGCACGCCCGGCAGGCATCGCGATGGGTGTTGGCCGGACATTCCATTTGTGAAGAACCAGCTCACTACGCTAGGTAGATGGGGCCACAGCGGTGCGGCTCACCGTGCCAAGGAGACCCGTCTCGCCGCTGTGAATTGTTCGCGGGCACATGTGGCAGTACGCGAGCAAAGACTCCAATGGCTAGCGCTGATGGTCAGATTACGCGGACTAAACCGTGGCTGCCAATGTGACAAACGCTATTGAAAACGATGCGGTATTCAGAGAGTAGTTGCATGAACATTACTAACCCCATGTTGGGGCGGCCTGAACCAGAGATCTCTCCCGATAATTATTTAGCTGCTCCTGGCTGACTGCTTGCTTCGCCTGGCTCATTGTAGGGGCTTGTAAGGGACTGGCTCAGGCCGTAGCAATGCGACGAGAACTGTTCTTCTTCATTGATTCTTATGCCAACTTCTTGGCGGTGCAAGTACAAATCACGCTACTAAAGTGCTGTCTAAGAGTTTGTAGTCATGTATGCGTGGTGTTCCTTGCGCCTGCAGCCGGATCTTAGCTCGCAGCCTGCCAGGCATCTCGACAGCGATTTGTGCGTAGGGTGGTGCAGCTCATCAAAGCGAAGCTAGCGGGCTGCTCGGGCTGATGTGCACCTGTGCCGGGCGGGCGGGGGTGCTGGGAGATCGGGTCGCGTTGTGCAACTCGTGTCGATTCACCCCATGTCAAATTCTATCGAAATGGGCACTTTTCCGGCCGCCATAACTGTCCGTCGAATGATGAACTGCCAGTTCTGTGCAGCTCCTTGTGTGGATTCATATCGTTTCTATAAAACAGAAACGCGTTTTCTTGATGTGTGGGCCGTTTCATGTGTGGGCCGTTTCATGTGTGGGCAGTAAACAATTGCATCAGCTCAGTTTCTGCATCTTTTTGACAGATTCTTGCTGCTAGTGGTTGCTCGGAAGCTATAGGCATCAATGTATAGAGCATCCTGGCAACCTGTAGTTTCGCAACTTGCACCTGGCAGGCTGGCAAGTGGGGCGGGGCGGGGCGGGGCGGGGCGGGGCGGGGCGGGGCGGGGCGGGGCGGGGCGGGGCGGGGCGGGGCGGGGCGGGGCGGGGCGGGGCGGGGCGGGGCGGGGCGGGGCGGGGCGGGGCGGGGCGGGGCGGGGCGGGGCGGGGCGGGGCGGGGCGGGGCGGGGCGGGGCGGGGCGGGGCGGGGCGGGGCGGGGCGGGGCGGGGCGGGGCGGGGCGGGGCGGGGCGGGGCGGGGCGGGGCGGGGCGGGGCGGGGCGGGGCGGGGCGGGGCGGGGCGGGGCGGGGCGGGGCGGGGCGGGGCGGGGCGGGGCGGGGCGGGGCGGGGCGGGGCGGGGCGGGGCGGGGCGGGGCGGGGCGGGGCGGGGCGGGGCGGGGCGGGGCGGGGCGGGGCGGGGCGGGGCGGGGCGGGGCGGGGCGGGGCGGGGCGGGGCGGGGCGGGGCGGGGCGGGGCGGGGCGGGGCGGGGCGGGGCGGGGCGGGGCGGGGCGGGGCGGGGCGGGGCGGGGCGGGGCGGGGCGGGGCGGGGCGGGGCGGGGCGGGGCGGGGCGGGGCGGGGCGGGGCGGGGCGGGGCGGGGCGGGGCGGGGCGGGGCGGGGCGGGGCGGGGCGGGGCGGGGCGGGGCGGGGCGGGGCGGGGCGGGGCGGGGCGGGGCGGGGCGGGGCGGGGCGGGGCGGGGCGGGGCGGGGCGGGGCGGGGCGGGGCGGGGCGGGGCGGGGCGGGGCGGGGCGGGGCGGGGCGGGGCGGGGCGGGGCGGGGCGGGGCGGGGCGGGGCGGGGCGGGGCGGGGCGGGGCGGGGCGGGGCGGGGCGGGGCGGGGCGGGGCGGGGCGGGGCGGGGCGGGGCGGGGCGGGGCGGGGCGGGGCGGGGCGGGGCGGGGCGGGGCGGGGCGGGGCGGGGCGGGGCGGGGCGGGGCGGGGCGGGGCGGGGCGGCTGGTGGCGGGGCGGCTGGTGGCGGGGCGGCTGGTGGCGGGGCGGCTGGTGGCGGGGCGGGGCGGCTGGTGGCCGGGCAGCTGCTGCTGGCAGGTGAGGCAGCTGGTGTTGGGTCAGCTGCTGCTGGCATGTGATGATGCTAGTGGCTATTAGTGGCCGCGGTGACATCTATTCGCGTGGCCGCCTGGCTTCGTGAAGCACAACAAGGCTGTGCCTCAGCAAGAGGTGGAACACTCCATGGTACAAGGTGCTTTGTGGCTTCTGCATGTGACCCTCACCTTCTGTGACGCTCGTGTTGCTCAGCGGGTCTGGCTTGGCATCGCGTTGGGACAAGCATGGCAGTGCGAAGCCTATGGCAGCATTGCAACACAATATAGCAAGCATTGACAGCACAGACCTCACCGGCGTAGCCTTGGCCCTTATGGGCAGGTAAAGTGGCACATGGTCTGCTGCCCAACTCAACTCTGCCTGCTAGCCTCCACCATGTAGTGAGGTTGTGCCATGTCGAAGCAAGCCCACAATATCAGTTAAGAGCAGCAATTGCAAGGCTGGCAGGAGCAGCAACATAAGCCGATGTAGGGCCGATGGTGTGCCATTGCTCGCAATACCTTGTGCATACGACGCAGCGGTTTCACCATCAATCCTTCAATTATCACATTTCTTCCCCCGCGGCATCAGGGCTTCACTTGGCTTTACGAACTGCTCCCGACGTGACATTGGGCCATGCAACGGGAGTGCGCAGTGCTGTACCGGGACGCGGCTGGGATTCAGAAGGAATACCGCCTAGCCATTCCCGCGACTACATCATGCATTGGCGACCTCATTGAGCATGTTCGCGCAACCTACGCCGATATCCCAGCTGGGTCCCAGCTTTTTGCCAAGCGTGGATGCGAGCCCTGTACTGCCCAGGAGGTTGGTTTCCCAGGTTGTAATGTGGAAAACCCCACTGACTGCTGGGGGAAAAACCCACTGGCACATTTACTCACACAGGTAGTGGGCCATCATGTGGTGGTTACCACAATGGATGTTGTGGCCAGGGAGGGTCCCGTGGGGCAGCCTGTGCCTGTGCGTGTTGTACCAGCACCCTACATGTTGAGGCAGGAGGTAATGTGATGCTGGGTGATCAGGCCACTGAGCTGGATACCGACACCTGGGCAGGCAGGGTGGGCAGGGCAGGGCAGGGCAGGGCAGGGCAGGGCAGGGCAGGGCAGGGCAGGGCAGGGCAGGGCAGGGCAGGGCAGGGCAGGGCAGGGCAGGGCAGGGCAGGGCAGGGCAGGGCAGGGCAGGGCAGGGCAGGGCAGGGCAGGGCAGGGCAGGGCAGGGCAGGGCAGGGCAGGGCAGGGCAGGGCAGGGCAGGGCAGGGCAGGGCAGGGCAGGGCAGGGCAGGGCAGGGCAGGGCAGGGCAGGGCAGGGCAGGGCAGGGCAGGGCAGGGCAGGGCAGGGCAGGGCAGGGCAGGGCAGGGCAGGGCAGGGCAGGGCAGGGCAGGGCAGGGCAGGGCGGGCGGGCAGGGCAGGGCAGGGCAGGGCAGGGCAGGGCGGGAGGGCAGGGCAGGGCAGGGCAGGGCAGGGCAGGGCAGAGCAGCCAATAGTACAGTCACAGGTGCTGTCACCAGCCGCCTCAGTTGTGCAGCGCAGCCTGCTGCCAGCCAGCATTAGTGATGGTGGGTCTGTTGCAGAGGCCACCAGGCGTGCTGGGCACCGCTGTGCCTGCTGTGACCTGGCGCTGCAGACCAAGGACATGACCCTGGTGGACAAGCTATGTGAGCTGCTGGGTGAGCCGTGTGCAGCTGGGTGATGCGGCTGCCAGCTGTGACCCCCACAATGCTCAGGCCCTGAAGTACCTCTACCCATGACTCAGTGCCAACCGTACCAGTGTAGGATTAGGAGGCAACACAGACAGTGCGGTTAGGATACAATAAGGATACGATTATGAGACAATATGGACACTGTGGTTAGGATATGGTTAGGAGGCAATGAGGACAGTGCGTTGGTCACCGGGCCGCCTGCCACCATGCTCAAGGATTGGGCACTGCACCTCCACCTAACCTTGAGGCCCAGTGCCAGACAGAGTAGCGTGGGAGTGTATATGCAGCCAGGCCAGCGACAACGACTGAAGTGGGTGTTGGAGCAAAGGCTGGCTTGATGTCAGTCAGAGTACCCTACTACACCAGTTGTAAGTGACTTAGGGTGGCATGAGGGTGGAGTGTGAGGGGCAGTGTCCTGCTGAGAGCATGCTGCTGCGAGACATGGAGGGTGTGCAGCCGCCTAACCCTCCCTGCTGGTCAGCGGTGCCTGCCTGCCTCCCTTAACGCAGCGTGCAGTTGCTTGGTCCCCTCCTGAACACCCTCACCTGCCTGCTTGCGTGGCTGCCTGCCCTCCTGCCTGCCTGTTCTGTGCCTCGCAGACAACTCCCTCAGTGCAGTGGCAGGGGTTCAAACCCCCACCATCCTGCTCAAGTTTCTGGACAGCTACCCAGACAACGAGGCGCTGCTGGTGCTGGAGGACAACGGGCATGGCATGAGCCGAGAGGTGCTGGAGAAGGCACTCATGTGGGTGGGACATGGCAGGGGCCAAGGTGTTTGGCAGGGGCCTGTGGCGGGGTCAGCACCACCGCCTAGGGCTCATGTGGACGGGGCGCGTCAGGGGCCAAAGGTCTGGCAGGGGCCCATGGCGGGCTCCAAACCTTCCTGGGCAGTGCCACTGGGGTTGGAGGAAGCACTCATGTGGGTGGGGCATGGCAGGCCAAAGGTGTGGTAGGGATGGTGGGGTGTGGCGGGGTCCACCACCCCCAGGTCAGCACCACCGCCTAGGGCTCACCCTGGGCATAGGCCGCAAGCTGCAGGCTGGGCTGTGGGTGGCGGCTGTAGTAAGAGACCGGGGCTGTGCCCGTCTTCGCCTGTTGCAGCAACCTTGGCTTTAAACCTTGAGCCTTCATTGCAGTCGAACACTAATCGATCATAGATGTTTTGTCTGTGTGGTGTTCCCATCACATGGCATGCACATGGACATGGTGCATGGTGCCTACCACCTACACTATTGCCTGACCGGAGGGCTATAGTGTAGAGTTGGCATGATAAAACATGCCTGATGCTGATAACAGCTCAAGAAGGGGGCACACACTACTGTGCCTAGCAGGCTGCTGCTGCTGCTGCTGCTGGGCCTTGGGTGGCTTGTCTCGCAGCCGCTTGTACCCTAGGCCTGGGTACTCCTTGCCCTTGGCTGGCAGAGCTGCCTGGGCTCTGCACTAGCACAGCTTCAGCAGGCGCCACCTGCTCTCCCCAATGCACTGCATGTTCAGCGCTGCATTGCAGTCCCTGTCCAGCCACCTGCCTGGCTGTGGCGCTGGCTTTGCCTTGGCAGCCTTGCCTTGGGCCTTGCCTTTGCCTTGGTGGCTGCGTGGGTTCAGCTGCCTGCTCAGCTTTGGTGCGCTTGCTGCGCTTGGCTGGCGAGGGGAGTGCTGGGCCCAGGCTCTGAGGCTGCTGCCTGTGTGGCTGCCTGGCTGCTGCGTGGGGCCTGTGGGGGCTTGCGTGGGGTCACTACGGGGCACCACATCAGGCCTCGCACTGGCTGGTCACGCTGCTGGTGCTCATTCACTAGCACCACCCTGCCCCGCCGCTGGTCTGTGCCCCTGGGCCTGCACACCACCTTGCAGCAGGCCCGCAACACCGCATCAGCACCCCACCCACCCCTGCTGCCAATGGTAGCTGCACCAAAGAACACCACCAGCTGCTTGGCACGCCCATGGCGCTCCATGGACACCTCCGCCATGTCCTCCTCCAACTGCAGCCATGCACACAAGGCACACATGGTGGCTGACATGGTGGCACCAGGTTAGGCATGACTCAGTCAACTACTCTTTTTCCATGCCTAACCCACCAGCTCTCAATCCCTTACCCTCCCTCCTACCCACCCTCACCACTCTTGAAGAACTGCTCCAGCGCCCGGTCCTGGGCTCCGTACAGCCTCAGCCGCTGCTGTGCCCACTTGGGGTCCAAGGTACACCTCCCACACCGCGTCCCAGGTGGCCAGGGTGACGTTGATGTGCTTCAGGTTGGCCTCCAGGGAGGTGCCGGCTGAGCTTGCTGCTGCCAGGTGCTGGAGGTGGGGCTTGATCGGTGCTAGCCACCGCTGGGTGGTGCGGCAGGGAGTTGTTCAGGCCGCTGGCATGCTTGACCTGGCCCTTGGTCAGCTTCCATCGGGCCAGCTGGTCAGCTACCAGCTGGCCAGACCTCACGTCCCACACCCCTGAGGCTGCACTGACTGCCTGGGTGACGCCGTCAAACACGAACTCACGCTGTCCGCTAGGGCCTTGCCGATGCGGGGCAGTCCCAGCTGCATGGGCCGCTACAGCTGCTGCAGCTGGGGCTGCCATTGGGCTGCTGTTGCTGCTGGAGGGGCCTGCTGCTGAGGGTGGGGCAGGAGGGGTTGGGAGGGGGCGGGTGTAGTGCACACACACACTGACGCCATCTGTCTCTACTGTCCTCTCGAACTCAAACCCCTGGTTGGCCAGCTTCCCCGTGCTGAACCACCTGTCCCAATGCTGGCTGTGGGCTGGCTCTGCGGTGAACACATCCGCTGTCTCCCTTGTGAGGTGGTGGACCTACCACTGAGGTTCCATGCCTTCGAGGCACCCACCTGGGGTTACTACACAGCAGGAGGGCAAAAGACATGTGTCGGTGACATCACCCTGTGTGCCCCTTATATGTCGCCCATCAGTAACATCACCCTGTGTGCCCCTTATTTGTCGCCCATCAGTAACATCGCCCTGTGTGCCCCTTACTTGTCGCCCCTCTGCCTGTTGCAGCACCGCTTGCACCTTTTCAACAGAGCACCGCCTGCAGCGCAGCGAGCTTCCTGTACGGCTGGACCAGTACTTGGACTGCCACTTCAACCGTTTCGGCCGGGGCCTGAATGTGGTCTTTGGCCTGGGTGAGCGCCAGGGTTGGGTGGAGGAGCACCTGCCAGCACTGGTCAGGGCAGGGCCGTAGAGAGTTATGAGTCAGGGTTGGGCCTGATGAGCAGCTGTGACCTGCCACAGTGCCTCACCCACCTCTGCCTGCATCCCAGGACCCATCCATGCTGGCTTGCTTGCCTGCTTGCCTGCTTGCTGCCTTGCCTGCATGCTGGAGGTTGACGTTGTCAGGGGCCAGAGTCGGCACCGGTCAGAGTTGGGTCGCAAGCCTCCCTGTCGAGGTTGCAGCAATGACAGCCTCGGGGTCAGGGTTTGCCTAGGAAAGAGTTGCAGTGACCTGCTTTGCCCTTTGACCCGTGTCGGCTTGCATCCAACAACCCATGCCTTGCTTGCTTGCTTGCTTGCTTACTTGCAGCTGTTGTGTATAGAGATGTAAACCCTTCCAATGCAGCCAGCTGCTTTTCTTGCCTGCGGCTGTTATGCGCTGCACACTGTGAGCTGCAGGAAATACTCTGGTGATTGACAGCAGGCACCCGGGCACAGGCCAGGTGAGGGTGAGGGGCTGAGTAGCAGAGCACAGTCCATACCACCTTGCCAAGGTCGCTGGCCCCTAGGTGCTGCACCACTGTCAGTGCACCCTAACCTTCACCCTACACCCTGCACCCTAACCTTAACCCTAACCCAACCTACCCCTTACCCCAACCCTAACCCAAACCCCAACCCTAACCTTGCCATGCAGGAGTGACCTGGTGTGATGTGAGTGTGGCTGCAGGGATACCGGCTGCAAGCCAGCTACCCGGAGTGGGTTGAAGCGTTTAAGTGCGGGCAGCATGACAACACGTTCAAGTGCATGAGCTGTGAGGTGAGGGCCTCGAGCTGTCTGTAGAGGACCATCAGCAACATCACCCTGGAGGCCCCTTATGTGCCGTTTTCGTCACCTCAGCGACGCCAGACTGGGTCGGTGTCTGCTGTGCTTTAAAGCCAGGAAGGCCAGGAAAGAGAGTGTAAGAATGAAGAAGAAAGAAAAAGAAGTAGAATAAGCATTCAGGCCATCTGATGGCTGCCTCCACACTGCCAATGTCTTCCTCTGCCTGCCTGAGTACAGTTGGTGCCCACCTGTGCCGTCAGTCCAGCCTCAGCCACCAGGCCAACTCATTCCTGCCTCTGCCTGCCTCACCAATGCTGGCAGGCTGACCAATGGCTGAGAGGCATGAGTCGCAGCTGCACAGGCTGCCCAATGTCCAATGTCAGGCTAAGGGCACTCCTGCAGGGATGGGAAGGCACCCACCCTCGTGCCCCTACCTGTTCCCTAACCAACCGTCACCCTGCTAGTGGCAGGCACACCCTGCCAGCACCACCCTCGCGCCCCTGCCTGCCCCTGCCTGTCCCTGGCCTACCGTCCTACTGGCCTACTGCCCTGGCCTGGCCCCTGCCTGGCCATGCCTGTTCCCTGGCGTACCGTCCCCTGTGTAGCTGGCACTGGCGACAGAGCGGCTGGAGCAGGGCTGCACCAGCATCACGGTGTCAGACCTGCTGCCAGGCGTGCTCGCCACACTGCGGCAACCTGGGAACCTGCAGTTCATAGCAGCAAAGGTTAGTGTGGGAGGGCGGCCTCACCCTAGCCTGACCTGCACGGCTCTCCTGCTAGCCTTACTTGGTGCATGCAGGGCATGAGGTTAGTGTGCACAAGGCTTGCTGGCCATGCAGCTCATGCGCCACCTGATTAGGATCTGTTTCCGGTCAGTGGTTGTGATGAAGTCAGCTGAGGTCAGCAACCTTGTCTCTCAACCTTTAGCCTTCATTGCAGTCGAACACACTAATTGTGGACCACTACAAAACGGTGTTTAATCTGTGTGATGTTTCCATCACATGGCATGCACATCAGTGATGTTTTTAACAAAACAGCCAAGCTGATGCTGGTCACGAAGGGTCCAGGACCATCACATGGCTGGTTACGCAGCTGGTCACGAATCGTTACGAAAAATAGACATCACAGCATTTTCTATACCAACAATAGTTTTAGACTCCGAAAACCCTAACCCAAACCCTCCACCAGTCAGTATATGGAGCCAGTCAGCTCTCCCCACCATGTACCCAGCTATCCAATGTGCCAGGCCCTGCCTGACTGCCTTCAAACATGAGGTGTGTTGCAGCAATGCCGACAGGCAGTCGGCATGTAATGGTTGACCAGACCACCTGCACTGCACCCAAATGTGTTCCACTCCCCACCGCCCACTGCCTGCCTGACGACCTGTGTCAAGACAGCAGCGGTGAAGAAGCATGGCAGCCACAGGAACATTGATCGCCCACATGTCGCCCCTGCCTGTTGCGTTATTTTGGCAGCACTGAAGCGCCCTGTGCCCGCCCTGCTCTGTGCAGATCCGGAGCTTGTATCATTTTCACCTGGTGAGGCCCGGGCGGGCGGGCGGGTGGGAGGCTGTCACTCACCGCAGGCACACACTCACCAGCTGGCACCATTGGCTGTGCTCCTCTCAGGTTGACACTGTGCCTGTACAGCTAATCCTGGACACAATCCAACCCAAGCCATGCCGTGACCCAACACCCTGTCTAGCACTGACTGTAAGCCTGCACCGCTTTCCATGTCAAATCCTGCTGACATGCGCATGCTGCTTCACCAATGGAGATGCTGCAAGCTGCTCAGCATTGACATCGAGGCTTGTCCATGCCGGCTGCTGCAGGAGGGGGTGGGCAGCAGCAGCAGGCACCAGGTGTTGTGGGAGCGGCTGCCTGCCTGTGTCCGCGCACGCCCTCCCTCTCGCCACCCTCCGCCCTCAGGAGCCTCCGCTCCAGGCTCACTGCCAGGGGGTGTGGCCAGCCCTAGGGTAAGGGTAGGGGCCAGGGAGGGGCCAGCCAGCCCTGCAGGCGGAAGAAGAGCAGCGCGTGTGAGCAGACTGTGCCTGGAGGTGTTTGGAGTTCAGCTGGGGCGCACCAGCAGCGAAGTAAGTTTTAGGTGCCGATGGGCATCAGAAGCCACCACCACCATCACCACCATCACCATTCACCCTCAGTGGGGAATGTGTGTGTCACGTCATTGCCTTTCTAGAGGTCCCAAACTCCACCAACTACTCAGACACCAACTGCTCGCCCCCTCCAGCACCTTGGCCCTCAAACTTGAGCCTTCATTGCAGTGGAACACTAATTGTGGACCTCTACAAAGCCGTGTTTTTGTCTGTGTGGTGTTCCCATCACATGGCATGCACATGGCATACACATGGTCATGGTCACCTACCACCTACACTATTGCCTGCCCCCGGAGGGCTATGATGTAGAGTTGGCATGACAAAACATGCACTGAGTGTAAGCTGATAACAGCTCAAGAGGGAGGCACACACTACTGTGCCACAGCAGACTGCTGCTGCTACTGCCGCTGCTGCTGCCGCTGCTGCTCCTGCTGCTGCTGCTGCTGCTGCCGCCGCCGCCGCCGCCGCCGCCGCTGCTGCTGCTGCTGCTGCTGCTGCTGCTGGGCCTTGGGTGGCTTGTCTCGCAGCCGCTTATAGCCAAGCCTGGGTACTCCTCACCCTTGGCTGGCAGCTTGCCCTGCTCTGGCCAGTAGCACAGCCCCACCAACCGCTACCTGCTCTCCCCAATGCGCTGCATGTTCAGCGCTGCATTGCAGTCCCTGTTTACCCACCTGCCTGGCTGTGGTGTTGGCTTTACCTCGGCAGCCTTGCCCTGGGCCTTGCCTGTGCCGTTGCTAGTGTCAGCCTGCTGTTGCAGCCCCTTAGCTGGAGAGACAGCAGCGGCTCAGCTAGGCCAGCACGCAAGTCCTTTGCAGCCACACCCCTCCCTGAGCTCTCCTTTACTCATGTGTGTAATGTAATATCAATGCGTGTTCTTGGGCCCTTTCACCTTCAGCCTGCCCTCCCAGCGGAAGATGCACCCATACTGCAGACACACATGCTGGCGCCCTGTACTGCCCTGTAATGGCCTGTACCCCGCCCCGCCCCGTGCTGCCTTGCCCTTCATAGGTTGACCGAAGTGTGTACCGCAGAGAGAAGCTGCATAAGCTCGTCGCAGCAGCAACCGCTGTTCACGATAACCATGCAAGCCTGCTGCCATTCGTCCTGCCCCTGAGGTGACGCCCAGGGCCCATGCAGGGTATCCCGCCACCCTCATCCTCACCTGTTGTGCCCTCACCTCACGCAACCTGCCCCCAACCACTGCTACACCCTTGCCCGGGGCTGCTGTTCTCGGGGATCCTTTGGAGGTGCCCTTTGGAGGTGCGAGAGTGAGTGACATCGCCTCCTGGGTATAAGTTGCTCCAAGGTGCTGCTACACCCTTGCTAAAGCCATGCAATGCCATGGTGGTCATGGCGACCACGCCATGGTGATCGCTATGCCTTGCGTCGTGTTATTGGGCGATACCCAACAACCTGCCCTGCACTCCACTGTCCTGCACTCCACTGTCCAACACCCTGCCAAAGCACACGCTGCATTGCTTCAATTACGTCAACATTATCAATGTCACCAACACATGCCTTTCGCCCTCCTGCTGTGTGATAACCCCAGGTGGGTGCCTCGAAGGCATGGGACCTCAGTGGTAGGTCCACCGCATGCCCCCTGTGTTGGTGCTGACGCCCCAGCCCCAGCCCCAGCCACTGAGTATGTGGACATGCCCGACCCTGACCTGCTGTATAAGGTACGGCTGCAACCCTAACCCGGCCTGACCAACAGCCACCTGTCGTGTGGCTGACCACGCACAACCTGGCCACTCCCATGCTGAAGCTATCGTCAGCTGCCATAGATATTGTTTTAGAATAAGTACTAGATGGGGGCCTTGCCCGCTATCGGCCGGGAACAAAACCTAAACTCCTACCTGAGCTTGAGTCCCAAAGACTACTCATCTAGCGGCAAGGATATCAGCTGAACATCATTCACCGCACTTATTTCATTAGTGATACCACTGGATTGAATCAGTTGTAATCAACCAACTCTCTGTAGCTCTCCGTTTCTATGCAACTGTATCGCACTAAGATCCCACCATCTTCAACAAGGTTGATTGCTGTTTGTACGTTGTTCCACTGCACTGCCATTCGCTGGACCTCAAGAGCAGGAGGGTCAGGTTGCAGCCCCCTAGCAGCTGCCCTTCACCGTGCATTGCAGAGGCAGCGGCTGTGCCCACACCCTGCCCCCCGCAGACATCCAGAGGCAGCGCTATGCGCTATGCTCTGTACTTGGTCAAGACAACAGCCTGGCCACCATCCCACCTGTGCTGTGGCCTTGCAGGAGATTGCGCTGGCCGCCAAACAGCGACTGGCCGGCATGAATGCACCCCAACGCGCCACACGCCAAGCAGCTGCCTCCCCCCGCAACAGGTGACACCCCCAGGCGCTCCTACCAGCCTGTCGACCTGCCCTGCAGTCCCATGCCCTGCAATGCCCCAGCCAGGCCCCACCAGCCATGAGCTGCCTAGCCCCAGCCAAGCTCTTGCGCACGGTCGGGTCTGAGGAGAGCACTGCGGGGCACTGCATGACTAGGGTCCTGTGCCTGCGCCTGCTTGTGCCCCTGGCTGTGCCCCTGGCTGAGCTGTGCCCCTGGCTGAGCTGTATGCCTGGCTGGGCTGCCTGTTTGCCTGGCAGGCACACTGCCTCCTCCCCCGGCGATGCCACCTCCCCCACAACCAAAGGACGTGGCAGGGGCGTTCCTCCCCCTCCCACTGCTGCGGCCCAGGCGGCGGGGGCAGCGGACACACAGCAAGGCAGGGGTGCACGTGTTGGCCCTGCCCCTGATGGCACACAGCCTGGCGCGCCACCCCTGGGCAACCCACAAGCCAACCAGAGCGCTCAGAGAGCGGGTCGAGCGGCCTGCAGGCTGACAGGCAGTGGTAACGCTGGTGCCGGTGCTGGGCCTAGTAGGGCACCTGGGCGGGGCGCGGCAGCAGCAGCAGCAGCCACGGGGGGTGCGGGGGGCCGAGGTACCAACACCCGTGCCAAAGCTCGTGGGAGAGGGGGTGCTCAGGCAGAGTCAGAGGGGGAGGCTGCTGCTAGGGGTGGCGCTGGGGCGGATCTGGGTGGCAGCGACAGCGATGATGTGATGGAGTTGACGGAGGAGGAGATACGGCAGGAGCAGGCTCGCCAGGACGCTCTGAGGTTCAGGGACCCAAACGAGGCGGCCAACATGCCTGACTTCGTGGACTTCCTGCTGCTGCTGTACTACTTCCCGTACAAGGCAAGGCGGAGGCTTGGGCTGAGGCTGATGAGCGTGTGGAGTAGCAGTGTGCAGTAGCTCACTCTTGCCCGGGCACCGGTGCATGACTAGAGCTCCACAAACCTTCTCTTCCAGTCTGGTCACGGCCAGGACTAGGTCGGGATGCCTTCCGCCCGGGACGCCTTGCCCTTGACGTGACCCCAACACCCAGACTAACAATCATTTCACTTAGTTCCTTACTGACATGACTGATGCAAGCCATGCCATTAAGGACATGCCACACATGGGGAGATATGAAAGTAGAAAGTCAACTGAGGAGTACCTGGAGGTGGCAGGGCCATGTGGCGTTGTGTCCGTGCGCAGTATGGTGATGCGCTGAGGCACTGTGGCTGCCATGTGCCACTACCGATGCTGATGCTGATGCTGATGCTGATGCTGATGCTGATGCTGATGCTGACTCGCCCCCAATGCAATAGAGCTTGCATGGTATTGTGGTTGGCTGCAATGGCAGTGCCCTGGGTCAGGCATGCCAGCGCTGACACCCGCAGCGCCTGCACCAAGCATCAGCCAGCACTAGTGGTGGGACAAGTAGATGTGTACAGACTGCACCTTGAGCACATGCTTACCTTGTGCCCAGCTTCCCATCCTCAGCAACCACCAGCAGCGGGGCTTCACCCTGCTCTTCTGACAGCAGAAGTAGCAAGGCAGTCTCGATCGGCTTACATGGGCTGTGACGTTGGCTCCGAACCGGCTCAATATTGTTGGAGCTGGTGCGTGCAGGATGGGCTGCCCACCAAGCCCGCTGCACGCCTGGGGTTGCTGCCCCTTTGGTCGGGGCGGTTGATGCCCCGAGATTTCTTTGTGGACGACCTGCCCAATCTGGTCAAAGCGGCGAGGATGTTGGGCTTGAACCAGCAGAAGGCAAGTGCAAAGGCAGCAGCTATGGCAGCTGTTGCCACATACGCATACGGTAACTATAGTCTGATTGAGCTGTGAGCTGTCTGTGCAGACTTCCTCTATGCAAGTTCGCCACCCATGCCCCACCCATGCACATTGCATCAGTCACCGACTTTTACGTGCCTGCAGCTGCATTGCCATTGTCACCAAGCCGCTACTATCATCATGTTGAGCTTGAGGTGTTACAGCTACGCTAAGTACGCGGTACTGGATGATGCTGCACGGAGGCACATGCCTGGGAATGGTGTTTGAGCAGGAGGGCAGGTGTCGTTCCCTGCTGCTGCTGCTGCTGCTGCTCCTGCTGCAGGTCAGTGCCCTGCGCCTTGGTGAGGAGCGACTGGCCGGCCTGCTCTTCGTGAGCCCAGACAGTGGAGTGGAGCAGCACAAGGTCAAGCTGGCGGGGGCAGCCCAGGAGGTGGGGCAGCCACCCACCTCCACCCACTACCCACCTCCACCTCCACCCACCTCCTCACATCCTGTAGCCTGGCCCGCCACGCCTTAACGCCTCAGCCCTGGCGGTGGCACCCTAGCACCGAATGCTGCAAGCTGTGTTAGAACAGGTGCACCTGCTGCTCAGCTCACAGTGGGTGACGCAAACGAGCCAAAGGCTATTGCCTATGGCAAGGTACAGCTTAAAAGCTGAAAGTTGACCCCTCTGCCAGGCACAGCTCGTTGGTGCAGGGGTGCAGAAGTACACATCACCGGGCCAATGGTCAAGCCACGTCCAGCACAGGGCGCTGCAGGGTGACGCAGGGCCTATGGCAGAGGCCTGAGTCAGGGTCAGGGGCTCCAGGTGGCGGTTGAGCAGGGCAGATGCAGACAGGCCACATGGCCAGGGTGACTGCGGGGCTGAGGTGAGGAGCGCGATTAAGGGGAGCCATGCCAGCAACTTAGCCCTCAACCTAGAGCCTTCATTGCAGTGGAACACTAATTGTGGACGTGTACAAAGCCGTGTTTTTGTCTGTGTGGAGTTCCCATGCACATGGCATACACATGGCATATACATGGCATACACATGGTCATGGTCGCCTACCACCTACACTATTGCCTGACCCCGGAGGGCTATGATGTAGAGTTGGCATGACAAAACATGCACTAAGTGTAAGCTGCTCATACCAGCGTGTTACTCCGCCACACCACTCGCGCACCCACGAAGGGCACCTCCAAAGGGTCAAAGGACACCTCCAAAGGGTCAGCACTGCCTGCCTGAAAGGCAGGAGGTAAGGTGCAGGAGGGCAGGTGAGCAGGTTCAGGAGGGCAGGTGCAGGAGGGCAGGTGGGCAGGTGCAAGGAGGGCTTAGTAATGTGTAGGATGGCAGGTCCAATCAGGCTGTGCCAGGGTGAGCGCTGGGCTCATACACAAAGGGAATACTAGGCAGCCATGACCCTGGTGCTGCATGGCTGCATGGGGGAGGGGCTGATGTAGAGATGAACCTCAGCAGCAGAGTCTAACCTGAGCACCCCTAAACAGTGAGCATGATCTGCACCATGTCATCATCCTGCAGGCGCTGCGCAAGTTGGGCAACCACATCATCGATGGCCAGGACCAAGCTGCTGCAGGAGACAGCATGGATTCTAATGAGGGCGACCTGTATGGTGGGTGCTCAGGCCAAGCCAGGCACTGGTCCAGCCCAGCCCTGCACTTCCTCTTGCACTTGCTCAGGCGCACTGCCTGCCGTGGCCTGACGCCCGCCATCGCCTGGTGCCCATACACTACATGCACTGCACCCAGCCAGGCACTGGTCCAGCCCTTCGCTGAACTTCCTCCAGCCCACTGCATGCACTGCATTGCCTGCTTCTGCCTTATGCCCGCCATCGCCTTCTGCCAAAACACTCCATGCACTGCACTCAGTCATCTTGCAATACCACCAAAATTGCAGCAACCCCACACACAAACTTAGAAAAGACCCCTTGATGTTCAGCCAGCATGTGCCAGCACCTTGGTCCTCAACCTAGAGCCTTTACTGCAGTGGAACGCCAATTGTGGAAACTCTACAAAGCGGTGTTTTGTCTGTGTGGAGTTCCCATACACATGGCATACACATGGCATACACATGGCATACACATGGCATACACATGGCATATACATGGCATACGCATGGTCATGGTTGCCTACCACCTACACTATTGCGGTCAAAGGTCAAAGGTTACCTCCAAAGGGTCAAATGTCATGCATGTGCCAGCACATAGCAATCAGTGGTATCAACTGGGTGAGTCAACAACACTCGCAAGACTGTCACATACGCACTCAACAAATGCAAACAACCTCAACTTATGCCTTGATGCCCGCGCACCAGCACCATGCACTCTGTAGTGCCTATCCCACACTCAATGCAACACTCTCAGCGAACACCTTGTGATCACATGCGCCTGCACAGTGCACTTTGCACTTTGTACAGCACAGCAGCAGCCCGGCATGGCCTTGCCCTTGTTGGCTTATGAAAGGTCAGCCGTGGGGTGCTGATCCGTGCTTGCCTGTACACCCTGCACAGCCTATGACCTTGGTGATGGCAAGTTTGTGAAGGACACCAAGGGCGACTGGGCAGCTCACCTGCTCTGGCAACACTTCTACGACAATTGGCGCCCCACAGTAAGCTGAACCCACCATCATCACCATGGCATGTCACAGCCCACCATGCCTCTCACCCTCAGCCTCGCTAGAAACTGGGAACCAGGTGTTTGGCAGTGGGTGAGGGAGTGATATGATGAGTATGCAGATGAGGATGAGGATGAGGATGAGGATGAGGATGAGGATGAGGATGAGGATGAGGATGAGGATGAGGATGAGGATGAGGATGAGGATGAGGATGAGGATGAGGATGAGGATGAGGATGAGGATGAGGATGAGGATGAGGATGAGGATGAGGATGAGGATGAGGATGAGGATGAGGATGAGGATGAGGATGAGGATGAGGATGAGGATGAGGATGAGGATGAGGATGAGGATGAGGATGAGGATGAGGATGAGGATGAGGATGAGGACTACAGGTGATGACCTTGTATCAGAAAAGCCTCTGTCACCAACAGCAGATGCTCCCTTGGTGTTCCTTGGTGATGCTCAGGATGAGGACTTGGTGCTGGACGGCATTGACGTGGACAGGTCTGCTGAGGGCGTGTTGTACGGCACCCGGGTGACCTGCAGCAGGGGCTCAGGCATGGACCCAATAGAGGCCGGGGAGCTGGTGAGTGCTGGGCACCCTGCCTTCAAAGTTGTCACCACCCCACCTGACACCACCCCACCTGACATGTTGTGTGGGTATTGATGCAATGGGCACACAGAGGCAACAGGCAGAGGCAATGGGCCCCAAAAGCCGCAACCACCCCACCTGTCACCACCCAACATCACCTACCGCCCCTTAACCTGCCAACCTCCCAAGCTTTCACTGGAGGCTGAGGGCTAATAAGGAATTGTCCAGCCTTGCAGGTCTGGAGTCTGTTCTGTTGGAAGCAATGCACACTTTGCACACGATGGAGTAGAGGCACAGCGCATCTCTACCCCACCACACAAGAAGCACTCAGGGCCACACGCCTTGACTGCTGCACTTGTCCACTGTGGCCTCGCGGGCCTAGTGTCAATGCCAGGAAGGATGCACACGCTGCAGATATGCAGAGGTGTATTTGCAGCAGGAGCAAGGGCATCTGTTCACCATGGAGGACTCTCCCTCACCACTGTGCATGCTCGCATCACCCTCCGTGGCTCACACAAATT
The DNA here is from genome assembly GCA_030144725.1 of Haematococcus lacustris. Lineage (NCBI taxonomy): Eukaryota > Viridiplantae > Chlorophyta > Chlorophyceae > Chlamydomonadales > Haematococcaceae > Haematococcus > Haematococcus lacustris. The sequence goes on from JASKMD010000004.1 coordinate 8,629,706, forward strand.
ACACGCTGAGGAGACCATGGAAGACCATCACTCAGCCCTGTTTGCCTGGTGTCTGCACTCCAAACCTGCCTATGGGTGGTAATGTGATAAGGCCGCAATCTAGGCGCAAGCTCCTCCCTTGTTGCACGCCGAGCCTGCCAGAACAGTCTTCTTCCTTCTTCATTCCCCTTCATGCTCCTCCTTCCAAACCCTTCTCACCACCATGGTTCTTGTGACTGGTGACCTCGCCATGCCAGGTGTACTTGCACGCCCCCAAGAGTGGCAAGACTAAAAGTCTGCAGGAGGTGGTGATGGAGAAGATGCAGCCTAGCAGTAAGCCTGCCCACAAGTGAGGCCCTGGCACTGCCAGCCACATCACAGGACAAGGCTCTGGTTGCTCTGCAGCAGCAGCAGCAGCAGCAGCAGCAGCTCCAACATGTCTCAGTCAGGTGTACGGAGGCCAGGCAGGAGGCAGACAGTGTCCCAGCTGCCCTTTATGTGGAGAGGGTGCAGTGAATCACTCTTGCTCTTGCATTACTTCCGCTGACTAGAGTTCCGCAAACCTCCTCTTGTGCAGTCTGATCACCCTCAGGACAGGTCAGGACAGGCCGTGATGCATTGTTTGCTTCGCCTTATTGTCACATCACGTTTCTGCCGCAATCCCATGCTCTTTAAAAGACTGGTGTCGCCACCAAGCAAGCCTGCGGAGGAGGGGTTGGTACCGGCGGAGGTCAGCACCCGCACCAGGCCCTGCCCTTGTGCCTGCCTGGCTGCGCAGCTTTTATCGCATCAAAGAGTTTTCCCAATTGGGAGACCAGACCATCCAGGTCAGCCTGGCGCCCTGGAGACCGGACTGGACTGAAGAAGAGCGCCAAGGTGCGGGTTCTAATCCTGTTGGAAACACTGTGGCATGGTGCAGCCGATGTGGTGGTGCTGCGGGGGTGTCATCGCTACAGGGTTTTAAATGTAAGCAAACACAGGTTTGAGCTTTCCTTAAACGTTTACGGGGAATATATAAGTAAGCAGCCTAGTCACCTTGCTTGCTTGTTGGCATGATGCTGTTGAGCTGTGACGCTGCTGGGCTGTGATGCTGCATTTATGGTGAGGATCCAGGAGTGGCACAGCCCTGGCATGAGCTGGCAGTGTGGTGCGCCTTGCCTGGCCCTTGCCCGCATCCATGGCTGCAGTAAGGCAGGAACCTATCCACCGCATCGGCCCTCTTGGCTGCAAAAAGGAGCACAGGCAGAGTAGCGAGGAGCACCTGACCTCTGCCTGGACAGCCATGTGTCCGCACCATCTGGTGGGTCGCAGGGCATGCCCCGAAGCTACTCTCCTCCCTCGCGGCAGCGAGGGCAAAATCTTTTTTCTTTTTGGGGCCACAGCCCCCGGTCTGTCACACCCTCACACCATGCGGTGGCAATGGGAGAGATGCAGCCATGAGGCACTTGCCTGGCTGAGTACAGACCCGTGTTCAAATCCTGTCCACCACAAGACAATGTTTATTATGCCTAGGATAGCCAAGGACAGCCAAGGACAGCTCAGGAGGCAACGTGTCGATGGTACAGCTAGGCCACGAGCTGACGAGCTGCTCACGAGTACATGGCATCCACCACGCCTGCAACAACTGCCGCGCACTTGTTTGCTGCGGCTGCCTGCATGGTGCAATACCGGTTGTGCAAGGCACTGCACCAACACGCACGCAAATTAGTGCACAACTATCGATTTTGAGGGGGTGTTTTTTTGTACACGGTTCGCCTCAGAATGAGACCATTGCCCCCATGCCCACCAACATCGTGAAAAATCTCGTAGTAATCAGCGAAATTCGCGAACTGTATAACTAATATTTAGTTACCCACTTTTAAAGCTACTCCTTATAGTGCAGTACTGCACCATATCTAATGCCGCAACAATGCACCAAACTTAATCGTGGAAAAACTGCACCATACACAGTCTAGTAGTTTTGTGATGTAATAAAGTAGTTATGTTGGTAATTCATTGGTGTTGAGGAGATTGTTGTTCCTTAAAATTACATTGGTTCTCATGGATCTCTGCACCTGTCACTAGTGCACTACTTCAATGCACCAAGTTGTGCTACACTGCACCACACCCAGTGGTACAACACATCACCTTAGCGATATCTCACCAACATGCATTTTTATGAATTTTCGTTCAAACCCCAATCTTACAACCACGTCATATGGCTATGTGCAAAATCTCAAGCCGCGATTCTGAAAAATGCTGTTACTGATTTGCCCGAGTGAATGTGCCAAAGGCTCAGCAGCGTAACCCAGGCAGCAAACCAGGCCATGTCTGAGCAGACGGTTACCCGTTCATCTTACCTCCATGGCAGTCGTCCCTGTCCCTTGTAAGAAAGAAAGAAAGAAAGAAAGAAAGAAAGAAAGAAAGAAAGAAAGAAAGAAAGAAAGAAAGAAAGAAAGAAAGAAAGAAAGAAAGAAAGAAAGAAAGAAAGAATTAAATAAATAGATACCGTACTCTCTCTTTCGATTCGCGTTCGCGAATTGTTTTTTTAGCCTCGCGAAGTCGCGAACGAGTAAACAACGTGAATTTGTACAAAATCGCGAAGTGGTCAAACAATTATTTGACCTACGTAAATGATGCTGCGATGGACCGCTTCGTGGTCCGTGGCATCAGTGCCGATGACGAGCCGAGAATTTGCTACGCCAGGTTGACCAACATGATGAAATGCTCCATCGAAGGGCTCTCCCATGGAGGACGGCCCCTTGCTTACAGAGCTGGGATTGATGTTCAGTCCATGACAGCCGTTGAGCTGATGGTGGCAGCTCAGCAGTGGTCTGCCATTACAAGAGCCATGCCAGCAGCCAAGCCTTCAGTCAAGCCAGTTGTAGCAGCGGCAGACAAGAACAAGCCTAAGCCCCAACAGGACAAGCCCTGCCCACTCCCACACGCAAGCAGGCACGGTTGGTGTGCAACACTAGCAGCAGCGCCAACAGCAACAGCGCTAACACAAGCAGCGCCGGCAACAGCAGCGGCGACGATAGCAGCAACGATGATGGCAAGGTGGCTGGCTGCAAGAAGTCAGCTGTTGGGGTGGTTGGCAAGGCCAGGGCAGCAGCCGGGGTGGCTGGCCGCACCAGGTCAGCATCTGGGGTGGCTGGCCAAACAGGGGCAGCAGCTCGGGTGGCTGGCCGCACCAAGTCAGCTAATGGGGTCTTTGACTTGGCCAAAGCTGCGGCATGGGTGACTGTGCGGCAAGGGCATGCAAGTTTGAGTGTTCCGAGGAAGATGCAGAGATATGCCGGCACTGCAAGCAGCCACAGGAGCACCATGACTGCATGCAAGGGATGGCTGTCTAGAATATTTATAAGCACACCCACATCCTCAAAAGTGTGTTTTGCTGCTAAATTTGCATCGCGAAAAAGTAAACAATTTTATTTTTGAGTCGGGAACGAGTATTTAATTTTATTTTTCGGGGCCTCGCGAATCGAAATAGATAGTACGGTAACTAAACAAATAAAGCAAGCAAGCAAGCAAGCAAGAAAGAAAGAAAGAAAGAAAGAAAGAAAGAATTAAAAAAATAGATAACTAAACAAAGAAATAAAGAAAGAAAGAAAGAAAGAAAGAAAGAAAGAATTAAATAAATAGATAACTAAACAAATAAATAAAGAAAGAAAGAGAGAAAGAAAGAAGGGAAGAAAGATTGCTACCATTGGCATCAGCTATGCCTCTTCATTGCCAGCTTGGCGCACAGTGCAGCTGCTCCTGGCCTGTGCTCGCAGCTGTTTCTGCCCAGGGACAAAGCAGCTGTGGCAGGCCTGCGAGAGCCAGCACTGAGCAGCGAGCTGACCCCGGGCCACACTGTGGATGAGGTGAGAGCAGGCTGCAGGCCTCCTGGACGCCACAGCGCAGCAGAGCTCAGCGCATGCCAGCAGGCAGCCAAACGTTGGGTGTATTTGGCTTGCCTCAAGCCAGGCTGTTCCCTGCCCAGCCCTTGACAGCCTGGCCCACCCACCCACAAGCTAATCAACCAGGCTGGACAAACACTCCCCCTGTGCCCCTCCCCCACAGTCCCTTCTCCCCTGCCCCTTGCCCTCATGGCCCTCCCCCCTCTGATTCATAGCAAGGGTGCCCTGTGGATATAGTCATGGTGGTGGTGATGGTGGTGGTGGGGGTGGTGGTAGTGGTAGCAGTGGTGGTGGTGGTAGTGGTAGCTGTAGCGGTGGCGGTGGTGGTAACGGTAGTAAGGGCGGGTTGGGTTTCATTGAAGCAATGGGTGTTGAAGCCTGCCCTGTGGAGTGTGCAGCGGTGCTACTCACACCCCTGACTGCTGTGTCATGCTGACCCCTGCAGATTACTCTGGCCATAGTCAACAAGGACGACAAAATGCTGAAACGGGGAGGACGAGGTCAGTGCCTGGGTAATGGCCCTGACATTGCTCAGCGCAGCCCCAACAGCTTCATGCGTCGGCCCCAGCGCTGCTTCGACACCGCAACCTCATTTCAATTCATCTGCATGGCACCCAAATCCTATCCGATGCACCGTGGCACATTGCACGCAGCATGAGGACTGTCATCCCACTGCCTGTACTGATGAGATGCCGGCATACATTGCTGTGTTGGCATTGTGTGCAATGCCATGCGTGAGTGCATGCCATTGCACACATTGCCATACACTGGTCGTGTGCAACGCGAATGGCAGTAATGCTGTTCACACGCGGTGGGCACTCATTGTAGGCACGAAGGCACTAACAGCATTGCACCATAACAGCCGCCACACCCACAGGCAGGCATCAGCCCCTGTTATGCTGCTCAGGCTGCTGCATGGGTGCCTTACATGGCACATCGCAGCCGTGGACCACTTCCAGGTCCATAACTTCACATTCCAAGCAGAGCTGCGCTGCCAGACGGCTGCCAGCAACCCAGTGAGTGAAGCAGCCTGGGCGGGAAGGGACAGGCAGGGCAGCATGCATGGTGGTGTGGTGGCGTGGGTGCCAGGAAAGTCAGGGGTAAGGGGTAGGTGGGAGGCCCGGCATGTGGGGTTGCTGTTGGGTTTGGAACTGTGGAGCCAGGGACGCCTGTGATGAGGGGTGGGTGGCACTGTGGCCGCTGGCAGAGGGAACTGTGGGACCAAGGCTGGCAGGGCAGGCAGGTGCAAGCAAACAGGCAGGGCAGGTACAATTAAGCAGGGCAGGCAGGTGCAAGCAGGCAGGGCTGGTGGGAGCAGGCCGCAGGGTGGATGGGCGGGCGGGCTGGGGAGCTGGCTGGGCCCTGTCTGAGGGCACAGTCAGGGCGTGTGGGCTGCAGCCTGCCTCAAGCCAAGCCAAGCCGGCCTATGCTGTGCTTGCAACCCGGTGTTGTCTGGTGGCGCCTGATGGTGGTGGTGGTGGTGTGCAGTCTGTCACGCCTGACCACCATCACCACCTGTGTGTGCTGCCTGGTGGCGCCTGTGGCTCAGGTGTGGAGGCAGGCAAAGGCAGAGGTGGACGGCGTGGGCTACCGGGTCAGGGTGTCCGGCTTCAGGGCCAGCTGCCAGGCTGTCGGAGACTATGAGCTGCGGATCTTCCCCTTGGACACCCAAGGCTGGATGCGGCCCGGGGTGGGTGCCTGGTGCTGTTAGGGGCACTGCCTGAACTGCCTGAACTGCCTGAACTGCCTGAACTGCCTGAACTGCCTGAACTGCCTGAACTGCCTGGACTGCCTGGACTGACTGGACTGCCTGGACTTGGGACTGGGACTGGGACTGCCAGGGCTGACTGGACTGCCTGGTGCTGCCAGGTGCCTGCCGGCCCGGGGTGGGTGCCTGGTGCTGCCAGGGGCACTGGCATGCACCACACGCCTGCTGGCCATGGCAGTGCATGTGGTGGCGGTTGGCTGACTCGTGCGCTGCTGCATGGCCTGCTGCTGCCCACCAGCCGGGCATTTGGTGGTGGTGAGGTTAGGAATGGGGTCTTCAAGGCGGCGCTGACACACAAAGGTGTTTCCTTCAGGTGCTCCTCTTCACATAGTGTGAAGGAGGCAGCAGGCAGGCAGAGTCTAGGCTCACTCGTGCGAAGTGGGGGGCCAGGGCCAGGGCCAGGGCCAGGGCCAGGGCCAGGGCCAGGGCCAGGGCCAGGGCCAGGGCCAGGGCCAGGGCCAGGCTCAGGCTCAGGCTCAGGCTCAGGCTCAGGCTCAGGCTCAGTGCTCATCTGGCGGTCAAGCTTGCCCTTGTGCACAGCTCCCAATGCAAGGAGACAAGGAGCTCAGGCAAGGATCTCAGGCTTTCCCAGCTTACCTTAGCTGCCCCGCTGTACACTGCTGCCTGCCAAGCCCTGCTGTGTGGCCTGAAGCTAAGACCGCCTGCAATGCTGTGCCTGCTTGCCTGCAGTCACCTGCCCACCACCCTGCCGGCATCTTTTGGGCCTTCAAAGTCACTCCCAATCAAGGTCCAGTCACACTGACTGCCCGCTGGCTCACCCCAGCTGCTGCTGCTGGCACCAGTGCGGGCCATCAGGCAGTCGGGGCCAAGCCAGAGCTGCGTCTGGGCAGCAGCCTGCCAGATTTGGAGCTTACCATGACCATGGGCGGCCACCCCAAGCACTTCCCTGCCCACATCACCACAGACGTCAAGCAGCTGCTGCCGGCACTCAGCTTCAGGGTGAGGGGTGCAGCTGGGTTACAATAAACCTCTATAGAATAAAGGAGGGAAGGCTGGCTCCTCGCCCTGGCCTAACCCCTTAGGCTCTTTTCTGTCAGTCAGAATTTATGCCCCTTTAGATTCCGGAGGGACCCACAGCAGCCCTGCAAGCACCAGCGAGCCCTGCTGGACACTGGGCAGCCCTGCAGGTAGTGGTGGCGTGCTGCACGGGGCTTGAAGCCAACACTGCTGGCACTAACACCCTTCTGTAAGCCCTTCCTGTAAGCCCTTTTGAATGTGCTTGCTTGGCATGCCCAGAGTGGGCAGTGAGCGCAGTGGTACCTTGTGTGATGAGCTGGGCCCCAGCCCCAGCCCCAGCCCCAGCCCCAGCCCCAGCCCCAGCCCCAGCCCCAGCCCCAGCCCCAGCCCCAGCCCCAGCCCCAGCCCCAGCCCCAGCTCCAGCCCCAGCCCCAGCCCCAGCCCCAGCCCCAGCCCCAGCCCCAGCCCCAGCCCCAGCCCCAGCCCCAGCCCCAGCCCCAGCCCCAGCCCCAGCCCCAGCCCCACCTCTGAGCCTGACATACCTTACTGGTGACGAGCACGTCCATGCCCTGCCCCTTGTCTGCAGGTCAGCTGCACCGCCAAGGTCCCTGCGCTAGGCCAGGCCGACCAGACACCTTCCCAGGACTCCTCAGCTGGCAAGCGCAAGCAGGCCGGCAAACAGTATGACGGGTGTGAGACCGTGAGGCGCGACCCCGTTCTCGTGAAGCTGCAGCCCAAGCTGCAGCCCAGGGCAACTGTCAGGCGGGCCAATGTTCAAGGGGGGCTGGTCGTGTCAGGCCTGACTCCCTCGCCCACCTGGCTAAATGTCGGAGGCCCTTTCGTGAAGCGAGCGGCCAGAGCGGAGATTCAGCTGCAGGTGGAGTACCTGGGAGAGCAGCAGCAAGTGCATGAGAGTGGGCCGCTTGAGTTCAGCTTGCTCAGTGGCTGGCCTGCCTCGGTGCAAGCTGAGGAGCAGCTGGTGGGTGGCGCAGGGGCAGTGGGGCAGCCTGGACACCACCAGCAGCTAGCTTGGGCGAGCACCATCAGGAGCAGCACCAAGTCTATGATCCCATGCATGCTTTGCCCAGTAGGGGTGGGGCCCCAGGGGCTGAGGTAGGGGGCAGGGGCAGGGGCAAAGGTGGGGGCTCGGGGCAGGGAGTAGCTCACGGGGTTGAGGCACTGTGTTTGAGCGCCAGCCTTGGCTGTGAGCACTGCGCAGGAGTACAGCAAGGGGGAGCTGCTGAAGGAGCAGCAGCTGGCTCTGAAGGATGCTGAGGTGTTTGGCAGCGGTAGGTGCTCGGTCCGCAGCTGCCATTCACCACCCTGCACAGTGCCTGACACACCAACACCACCCGCACCCCTCCCTTACACCTCCCTCACGCAAAGCTTCAGGCCGTTGTCGAGGCCGCTGCAGCTTCCTTGAAGGGTGCTCTGTAGGCACTTTTGAAGGTGCTCGCTGGGTATGCCATTGAGGCGCCCGTGTTGGCTGCTCGGTGCAGTTCGCCCCTTTTGGAATGAGGATGCCCATGTTGCAAAAGGGAGGCGCCTGGTCTGGAAGGTGACCGGTGCTGCTGCCAGCCATGGCAGTGCATTCGGGCAGCCTGCTAAGCAGGGCAGGGCAGGGCGGGGCGGGCAGCAGGCAGGCAGGCAGGCAGACAGGAGGTAGCCTATGTGTGTGCGGCACTTACCTCCCCAGCTGACTAGGTACTTCCAGCTGTCGCATGCAATGTTGGATGGTAGTTTACTGGCATGGATTGTGACCATGCCAGTAAAGTGTGACGGGTGGTATATAAAGTGTGATGTGCGATGTGTAATGTGTGTGGTTGTGCTTGCGCTTGGTTGTGGTTGTGCTTGCTTGCGTATGTGGCATGCAAAGAGCGAGAGACGTTTGGACACACAGCATAGTGCAGCCGTGCAGCCATGCAGCCATGCAGCCATGCAGCCATGCACACAGCATGACAGTAGAAAGCCAGCATAGGGCTTGTCACCTCCAGGCTGGCTGGCTGGCTGGCTGGCTGGCTGGCAACAAACCCTGCGCTGCGCACTCTTCACCCCTGCCTGCCTCGCCCCCTGGTCTCCATATGCTGCAGCTGGAGCTGGAGGGCGTAGAGGACAAGCTGCAATCAGCCACCTGCACGCTGGAGGTGGACGAGTGGGGCATGGCCACACTGCCCGCCCGCCGCTTCCTGGTCACCAGCCCCATGGGGGAGGCTGCGCGAGTGACTGCCACCCTGGTGCCTGGCGGCAGGCCCAGCATCCCCCCGCTGCGCCACGTGTTCACCATCGAGGTCACCCGCCACCACTTCACCTTCAAACACGGTGCAGTGCAGGCAACGGAGGCCCTTGCTAGCAGCCGGGTGGGCAGTGCAGCGGCTGCTGTGAGTGAGGAGGCGGTGGTGAGGAGCACTGGGGTGGTGGCGGGGCACCAGCTGGACCTGCTGGACCGGGTGGAGGAGCTGGCTCAGGGGAGGCGGCCTCCGCTGCAGGTGGCGCTCTGGGACAATCCCGAGCAGAAGGACGTCAGGCTGGGTGTGGAGGTGAGCAGTGGGTGTGTGGGGTGGCGGGTGGGCTTTGTGGGTGGGCTGTGGGGGTGGGGTGGGGTGGGGTTAGGGGCGAGGGGTGGAGGGTGGAGGGTGGTGAGGATGCGGCAGTGGGATGGGGTGGTGGGGTGGGTGGTGCAGGCGGTGCTAGCAGACTGGCTGGGGTGGAGGGCAGTCATGTTACAGCATTGGAAGGTGGTGCTGGACAGCCCAGGCAGCCTCTAGTACAAGCAGCCACATTGCTAAGCCGGCTTTTGCTCACCCAGTGTGATGCAAGCACCACCCAGTGTGACCCAGTGTGACGAGAGTCGTGACAGCAGGGGCAGATTCAAGCCCAGGCTGCGGGTTGATGCATTGGTTGCTGTGTGGTGGTGGGTGCAGAGCCGTCGCACTGACCTCATCCTGCGCCCTGACGGCAGAGTGTATCGCGGCCCGCATGCACGCAAGAAGCTGCTGGAGGACCTGTCCAGGTGACTGGGCAGGAGCATCACCCTGGGCCTCCTCACCAGCAGCAGCCCTCAGCAGCCTTGTGCCGGGCCAGCACCCTAAGTGCAGGCGCAGCAGAAGGGCAGTGCTGTCAGAGCAGGCTAACCCGGACATTGTTCCCCTCCAGCAACAGGGTCACGGTGCAATCAGGCGCGGGCCTGCTGCCTGCAGCCCGGCCCGGCAGCTTCCCTGTCCCAGCATCCCACCACCAGAATCTAGAGTGCCCGGTGTCAAGCACCGCCAGGCTGTTGATCAGAGTGCCGATTGCTGCGCTGCTGGGTGCCTGTGCCTGCAGCTGCGGCAGCCAACGCTTCTACGAGACGGCCCTCACAGTGCACCCAGGGGCCACCCAGGTGTCAGGCATCAGCCTGGAGTTCTGCCAGTTCAAGGACGACCACGTGGACGACTCGTTTGCTGCCCCATTCTATGTGCGTGAGGGAGTTGCACGATGGGAAGACACTGTGTGGGTTGTGGGAAGTGGGGGTTGGGGTCGGGGTACAGGGTATACTGCTGTAAGGAAGTCGGGTAAGGAAGCCTGAGGGTGGCAGCAGATGCAGCAGGCCTCCAGGAGTGGGAGCATGTGCCTGTGAGCATGTGCTGCCCATGTGGGTGCACTACCCGACTCAGCCCTAGGTGGTGTGTGGTCCTACCAGTCACCTGCACCTGTCAGCCTGTGTGTGCGCCTGTATGATGTGTACCCAGCCTCAGCCCCTTGTGACAGCCGCATCCTGGGTGACAGGTAGGTGTAGGTGGCAGCAGCCAGCTGAGTGATCAGTGCAGGGATAGTGGCATATGAGTGATGCGAGTGGCATGCAGCAGGCTGCAAGGGACAGGGAGTGGACGATGGGCTGGGAGCGTGGGCATTCAGTGCAGCAGAAAGATGTCGCGGCCTGACCATACGGTAATGCTCAGTCAGAGGTGAAGTCAGGTGATGTCAGGTGATCTCGATCCATGTGCGTGATACAAGGAAGGGACAGACAGGGAAGGAATTTCTAGCCAGTGCTGCTGAGCTTAGGCGTGTAAACCCTAGCTGCCAGGCGCTCCTGGTGTCACCAACATCCAACATCCCTACCCACCCCTGTTTAGGGCTGGCTGCACAGCCTGACCCAGCCACTGTCACCAGGACACCCCTGGCCCACTCGCCCTGGCCCACCCCAACCAGCACACCCTGCGTTGTGGCTGCAGGTCGCATACTCCACTGCTGATGGGGGGCTGCAGCCTGCCTACCCCAACCCCCTGGGACCCAGGCAGCTGGGCCTGCTCCCGACCCAAGCTGAGTACGAGCTGCCGCCTCTGGACCTGACGCCCATCCAGGCCCTGTGGGATGCGGGCCAGCTCAGCGCGCCGCTGCGGGTGATGGACGCCGACAGCCAGGGAGGCAGGCTGGTGTGGCGCAGGGAGTATGGCCGCTTCTGGCTGAGGCAGGTGAGCCACCAGGGGCACCACCAGGGGCACCACCAGGGGCCGGACCTATGAGTCCTACCTTGTGGCTGCCTCATGCGTGTGCTGTAAACCACCCTGGAAGGTGAACCAGGGGCGCCTCCTGGGGCAGGGGCGCCGCCAGGGCCACGGCTGGTGCGGGCGTGGGGCCGGGCATTTGGCCACCAGGGGCTCTGCACTGACACAGCCGCTGCTGGCGGGGCGGCCGTGTCAACTGTGTTGGCCCTGTTGTGGCCGCCGCGTGTCTGTGCCGTGCCGGATGAACAGCAGAGGGAAAAACATGGTGTAGTCAGTGTGACAGCCACGTGAGAGGATTGCAGCAAGGTACAGCCATGATACACCTGGTGTTTGCAGCCCTGGCATCTGATTAGTCAGACTAGCTGAGGCTTGTCGCTGCTGCCAGTGCTGCCCGCTGCTGCCAGTGCTGCATGCGCCGCCACCCTGGGCTGTGCAGGCCCCGCGACCCGCCAGCCTGCGGGCGCTGCCGTTGGACCCACAGGGACCCACTCTTGCCCTGGACAGCCTCAGCGGCAGCCACGCCTTGGCCACCCCTTCTGGCCAGCTGCGCAGGTTCAGGGTGTGGCGTGCAGCCAGCGTGCGCAAGGACTGCTCCGAACCGGTGAGGGGCGTGTGGGCAGCGTGGCAGGAGTGCGCGTGTGTGCGCACATAGGCAGGAGGGAGGGAAAGGAGCTAGAGGGGGTTGTGAGCAGGCGGGGAATGGAAAGGGTGCATGGGGTGAGGGAGGCAGGGGAGGGGGTCAGGAGTGGGGTGTGCGGGAGTGGGCGAGGGGGAGGAAGCGAAGCGAAGGGGCGAGTCCATCAGGAAGGAAGCAGGGAGGGGTCAGGTCAGCTGGCTAGCTCCGATGGCCACCATACCATGCTCCAGGGTTAGCTTATTTGCAATTCCGTATATTGTTGATCATTATTATTGTTATCATACAATATCATTAATCTCAAAAACTCAGTCCCCAAGTGCTCAGTCCTCAAGTGCTCAGTGCTCAGGTGCATGCTACCATCATGCCTTCATGGCCTGCCCAGGCTCATAGCTGTAAGCTGTGACAGCTGTGTGCTTTGGCTGAATGTCGTCACTGTCAGTACCAGCTCGGGTGTCACCCCCCGCCTGCCATGCTGCTGCTGCTCCTGCCCACATACACTGCCCACAGGCTGGAGCGCTGCTGGACCCCACCTTCTGCCTGCTGCGCCCGCGCGCAGCACACGGTGCAGTAGGTGAGGACAGTGCAGCCCAGCAGCACCTGGTGGCGTTGGCATAGGGGCCAGCTGTGAAGTGCTGGTTGTGAACGAGAGGGAAGGGAAAACGGCCCATCCATCCATCTGGGCCGCCCTTGTGGTTGCAGGCCGTCACTGATGGACACAGCTATCTCCTCATCACAGATCAGTGCCCACTGCCTAGCCTGGCATGCTGCAGGGCTGAGCCTGGAGGACTGGAAGGCTGTGGACTTGGTGGGCCTGAGAGCAGCAACAGCAGCAGCAGCAGCAGCGGGTGGTGGTGCTGGTGGTAGTCGCAGGGTTGAGGTCAGCACAGTGAGCCTTAGCTGGTGGCACGACTGTGTGGAGGAGCAGAGCCCGCTGGAGCTGGTCTGCAACGTGCCTTACAAGGTGGGGCCCAGGGGCCAGTGCTTGGCACGGGGGCAGGGCACGAAGGTGTACGGGGGAGGCAGGACCCCAGCCAGGGTAGGCAGCAGCATGGTGCGGCTTGCTCATTATATAGTTACATGGATCCCACAGCATCACTGTATAGTCACTCTTATCCCACACCTTTTAGCCACACTTTCCCACACCTTACGCTGGTGGCTGAGTTGGACTGCTACTTGAATGTGATGTCTTATACCGTGTCCATGCCTCGACAGGCTAGTTTGTGGTGGTTTTACAACACTGCACGTATGTATGTGCACATGCACGCAATCTATGGGTGATGTACCGAGCATGCCCTGCCCCGCTGGCTGCAGGTCTACTTTGTGCTGTACGACCAGTGGCAGATTCCCATCTGGGCCAACCAGCACGTGCAGCAGCACCTGGAGCAGCACCTGCAGGTCACCCCTGCCCCGCAGCCAGGGGCGGGGCCCTTGGATCCTCTGCTCGCCGCTGCCCCTGTGCCCCACTCCTTCCAGTGGAACCTGGGCGTGTCACTCACCACCTCAGGCAGCCACCTGCACGGCCTGAAGCGCTTGCAGTCGCTGCCAGTGCACTGCGTCCAGGTGCAGGTGCAGCAGGGTCAGGGCGCGGCGCAGCTGGTGCTGAGCGCTGAGGACGTGACGGCATGTGAGGGAGCGCTGCACCGCGCCAGCCTCAGCCTCTCCCTGCCAGTCATGGTGCAGGCTGGGCCAGTGGCGGCAGACGGCATCCATGTGGCTGTGCACACTGGCCAGGCGGAGCTGCGTGAAGCTTCAGGGCCGTTGCCCCTAGAGGTGGTGGCAGTGCTGCAGCAGGGTGGGCAGGTTGACCAGCCAGGGCCTGCGGCAGGGGGTCAGGCAGGGGTGGAGCTGCTGGGGGCGGCTAGGCTGGTGAGGGTGGAGGTGGAGGATGGGTGTGAGGTGCAGCTGGTGTTCAGCTTGTGGGACGAGCACGGCAATGCTGTGAGGAGGCAGGAGGCGCTGCAGCTGCTGGCCCTGCCTGGCTTTGGGCTGGAGGCCAGCCACCAGCAGCAGCAGCAGCAGCAGGGGGGGAGGCAGGGACATCGGGCAGGGCTGAGGGGGGGCCCGCAGGAGGCTCAGGGGGTGTGTGAGGTGGGGTCGCCCCTGGCGCTAAAGACCAGTGCTGCTGCTGGCACCCTGCTGGTGTCTCTCAAGGTGGGGTGCCAGCCACGCTTGCTTAGCACCCACCCTCCACCTAGGCAGAGCGCACATCATAGTTTCATTTTGGTGGTGGCGCTCCAGGTAGGGCACCAGCTGCCCTTGCTGAGCTTACACACAGCCTCATGAAGGGTAGGTGGCTGCATGAGCTGATGGAGGGTGGCTGGCTGCACACCCTGCTGAAGCAGCACTAGGGCCCATGCTCAATCTGCCCTTTAACTGTGCAAACTATCTATAGACTAGCCAGGCGTCACCTCAGGAGCGCCCACAGCTTAAGACACAGCTCAAGTTCAAGTTTGGGTGCAAGTTGCGCCCATGGGAGTAATTGGTCATGTCAGCCTCACCTTCATTGTGTATTGTTATAGTGGTAGGGCCTCCTGACACAAATGCCCATCTCCTCCCTACCAAACCGCAGCTATTGGAGCAGTACTCCAGCTGCCCACTCAGTCACGCAATTACTCAGTCACTCCGTCGCTCAGTCACTCAGTGGCAGGAAGGGACCTCCACAACACCTGCCCTGCTTCTCCTTACCAAGCCACAGCTGCTGGGGCAGTGGTAGAACCTTCACACAGCTGCCCTGTCCTCCTGACGACCTGACCTTACCCGTTGTGGCTGCTTTGGCCTGCTGCCCTCCCAGGTGCCCCGCATGGTTGCCCAGTCCTGTGCCGGCCTGCCCCAGTGCCTGCTGCTGCGGCAGGCACCCCCCTCCACCTGCCGCCCCGTGCTGCTGCTGGTCAGCGTCAGGCCAGGCCGCTACCCAGTGCGCCTGCTGCCCCTCCTCAGTTCTCAACACTGGGGCGGCCTGGGCACCCTAGGCAGCCTGGACCTGACCTCGCTGCACTGGGCAGAGCAGGGGGCAGCAGCAGTGGCAGCAGCCGCCTGTGGGGCGGCTGTAGGGCAGGCGGGTGGCGCAGGGGTGGGGGCAGCAGGTCCTGGTCTGGTGGTGGAGGGTGCACCCCGCACTGCAGCCTGGCGGGTGCAGTTGAGCAACGATGAAGAGCTGCCAGGCCTGCCTGGCCTGGGCCTGGTGGCTCTGGGGCCTGACGGCAGGCCAGTGGGGGTGGCCCAACGCAGCACTCTGGGGCCAGTCAAGGTGGGTCAGGGTATGCAGCTTCCCTGCAGCTTCCCTGCAGCTTCTTTGCAGCTTCCCTGCAGCTCAAGCCAGGTTCTAGCAGAGCATGGTCAGTGCCCAACGGGCAGAGGTGGGGTGTGGGTGTGGAGTAGTGTCATGCAGAGTAGGGTACGCCAGGACTGGGCTGGGTTGGATCTGGGCTGGCGTTGCCCTTCTGGGTTGGCAGCATCGTTAACGAAGGGCAAGGCCAAACCCATGGAGGGCCAGGATGGCGTGTGCTGACCGGGGGTGAGGATGATGGAGTGGGGCTGGGCCACATCGTCTGGTCAGTGCCAGATATAGGACCCAGGCTGTATGCAACCACAGCTGGCCCTAGGTCGCTCTTTCATCCGCCCGGAAAGCCCAAGGGGCTCATGCCCAATGGTGTCCAGGGGGCAGAAGCCAGGGCCTGCGCTGGTTGCATTTGCAGGGTCAGGCAATAGTGTAGGTGGGCGGCGACCATGACCATCAGCATGCCATGTGCATGCCATGTGATGGGAACACCACACAGACAAAACATCGTTTTGTTGTGGTCCACAGTTAGTGTTCGACTGCAATGAAGGCTCAAGGTTGAGAGCCAAGGTTGCTGCTTGCATTTGCTGATAGTGGGTTGAGGCTGATTGCATAATGCTGATTGCTGATAGTGGGGTGAGGCTGAAGACTGGATGGGGCCTGTGCTGATAGCGAGCTGCATAGCACTAGCACGAAGACGACCCTGGCAGCAGCTTAATGCAGCTGCACAGAGTGACGTGGCGACTGACAGCGCGACTCTATAGCTGCTAAGCGGGTTGGCAATGCAGTGACCTTCACCCTCCTCCGCTTGCACCCTGCCTGCTGCAGGTCGTGTGGGAGCAGTGGGTGCCTTCCACCGGGCCAGCTGCAGACTGGGCTCCATGCAGCCTGGAGTTTCCATCCGGGCCTGGCTCTTGGCAGCAGGCTCAGCCGCATCCCCACCTCCAGGAAGGCCAGGGGCAGCAGGCACGGCACCCATCAGGCCAGCCAGCAGTTGCTGCCCGCGCCCTGCATGGCTTTGGCGCGGGCGGCCGAGCTGCAGCTGTTGCACAGCGGGGCAGGCCGGGGGCTGGGCGGGTGACGAGCCTACAGGTTGACTGGCTGACGCAGAGCAGTGAAGGGGAGGGGCCGGAGCACCCAGCTGGCCCGGTGCTGTGCAGCCAGCTGCAGGCGGGTCAGCTGCTGGCCCCTAGCAGGCATGGGTGGTGGCGGCTGGCCTTCACCTGCCCGGCACTGCCTGGTAAGCATGCTGGAACAGGACAGGCCTGCCTGCCTGCCTGCCTCCCTGCCTGCCTGCCTGCCCAGCTGCCTGATGCAGCACTCAGGGCCCATGGCTGCTGGGTCGCTCTGCCTAGGGCACCGCCGCCTGCGCCACCCCTGGCCATGGCTTGTCAAGCCGCTTAGGCCCAAGGCCTGGCTTGGCCTTGCCAGGCGAGGCTGTGCGTACCTCCTGGCGTCTACCCTAGTCCCTCGGCAGACTCGAGTGCTGCAAGTACCGGTCAACTGACCAACCGCGCAGTGACTAACTAACTAACAAAGTACTTGTGCATGTGTGCATGTGCTTTACTGACTTCAGTGCGTGCCTGCTCGCTTGACTCCAGGTTTGGGCAGCTGCCATGTGGGGCCCATCCAGGTGTTGGCGGGCCCACCTCAGCGGCTGCAGGCTACCTTGGTGGAGGGGCAAACCGCTGGCCTTGCACGTGCCCCGGCAGACGTGGCAGGACCTCAGGTCCTTGCGCTGACACCTGACACTGTGCAGGTGGGTCCAGGGGCTGGGCCTACTGCCGTGGCCAGGGCTGCAGGAAATGGGGAGCAGGGAGCTGGAAACAGGGCACAGGGCAGGGACAAGAGCAGGGAAGAACAGGGGGCTGTGCCTGGCAGAGGGCCTGCAGCAAAGGGCCTGCAGCCAAGGGTTTAGTCTAGTGGGCAGGGACGAGGGCAGGGAAGAACAGGGCCAGGGGTTGCAGTCGGCTGGAATGCCTTGAGGCTAGGGCAAGCTGTGCTGCCCAGCAATGGCCTGTGCCAGCAGGGGCCAGGGGTTGCAGTCAGCTGGAGTTCCCTGAGGTGAGGGCTGTGTTGCCCAGCAGCAGGTGGAGCAGGCTGGCCCCCCTACCTATGCCTATGCCGGTCCTCCGCCGTGTACTGCAAGCTCAGCTGGTCCCCCTGCCGCCTCTCCCTCACCTCCCCTGGGTACCTGAGGTACCGGGTGGCCCCTCCTGCTGCCTGCTTGCAGGTCGTCACCCCTGCTGCTTTGTCTGCGCCCCCCTCCCCCACCAGCCTGGCCCTCCCAGCCGTGCAGCTGGCCGCCCTGGATGCCTGGGGCAACGCAGCCAGCCTGCCACCCGGTGTGCAGTTGCGCTTGGTGCTGCGCTGCTGCAGCCCGGACAACAGCAGCACAGCCGGCCCAGCAGCTGCCCCTGGGGCAGACGCGACAGCAGGCAGGCAGTGCCAGGAGTGGGTGATGCACTGCACCGACCTCAGCCCAGCTGCTGGGAGCCACGCTGAGGTGGCTGCTCATGCTCCCGCACCAGCCAGGTCCCATATTCATGCCCTGGCACTACCCAGCCTGTCCCTCCACGACATACAACAGAAAATGCAGCTGGATGTCGGAGGTGGTGCTGGTGGTGGGGGTGGTGGTGGTGGTGGTGGGGGTGGCCAGCTGCAGATGGGGTCCACCTACTCGGTGTATGCCTGCCTGCTGGTCCATGCCGCTCACTGCCACATACACAGGCCTGGCCACAAACCCCTGGGCCCCTCCCCCAGCGACCTCAGCTCCCCCCAGCACCACCAAGAGCAGCAGCAGGAGCCAGGAGGCCAGGGCTGGGCAGCGGAGGGAGTGTGGGGTGAGATGGACTCGCCAGCAGCACAGCGGCGCAGCTCAGGCAAGGCACGCAGGCAGGACGGGGCGGCAGGGACACCACGCACTCCAGGCCCGCCTGCCGCTGCTGCTGCCCGCCCTCAGCCGCAGCTGGCCTCTCCCCCAACTCGGCTGTATCCGCCCTCCCTCCTCCAACCTTCACCCGACACCCAGCCCTGGCTGAGGGACAGCGACCGTGGCAGGCGATCAGCACACGGGGCAGCAGCTGGGGCAGCAGCGGAGCCGGCCGCCCTGCCCCTCCTGAACACTCCGCAACCCCCTGCCCAGGGCATCTTCCCAGCCCCATCTAGCCCTGACCAGGCGCCTCCTCTGTCCCTTCATCTACTGCTTCTGCGGTTTTTACTGGCGTCCGGGCAGCAAGCTGACCTGCAGCGCCGCCGCATGGATCTGCTGCAGCAGCTGGCAGAGGCCCGGCAGCCCTTGGAGCAGCAGCGAGCAGCTGCCCAGCAGCTGCTCGATAACCTCCACCATTTACGTGCGCAGCAGGCAATCTTCAACAAGCCCCTGCCTGCCCCTGTGCCCTGCACCATAGCTAGCTGTGAAGCAGAGCGGAACAGGCTGTGGGCCCATCTGGAGCACGAGCCTAGTGTGGTGCAGCGGGCAGCAGCTGCGGCTGGCACACAGGGTGTGGGAGCAGACCTCTGGCAGCAGGCCCTGCTGCTGTGTCCACGGAATGGCAACACAATGGATCAGCGCGCCATCCGCGCCTGGACAGCAGCTGTGCAGGGGCTGCAGCAGGGTTTGGTGCAGGAGGCGGGGCTGGCGCCCGCGGTAAGCAGCAGGGCTGGTGCTGGTGTAGAGGTGATGGGGTGTGGTGCTGGTTCAATGACATGGATGGTGCTGGGCAGGGTGGGGCAGGCGGTGGGGTTGTTGCTTCCAGGGGTAGGGAAGGGGGAGGAGGAGGGCGGGAGGGGGACAGTCAAAGTCACCGCCTGCCTGCCTGCTGCTCTCTGTCCACTTGGGCTGTGCAGGTGCTTGGCCCGGTCCTGATGCTGCTGGCATGTGAGCGGCGAGACGTGGCAGCCTGCCTGTCCGGCTACCTGCAAAGCAGCTTGGAGTGCTGGGTGACGTGCAGCGAGGAGGGTCAGAAAGCGCTGGACGGGCAGCGGAGTGAGGAAGTGAGGCCCAGGAGGTTACAGGGTAGTTACAGGGTGGTTACAGGGTGGTTACAGGGTGGTTACAGGATAGATTGGCTAGATTGGATGTGCCTATGCCTATGCCAATGCTCCTGTGGAAGCAGGGGCAGCATCCATGCAGACCCCATGAGCCTGCATGGTCACTGGGCTGAAGCTGTCTGCATACTGGAGGCTGGAGCAAGCTATGGCAACTGCCTGTGGTGCCGCCTGTGCCTCAACCTCCTTGCCTCGCTTGCCCCTACTGCTGTGCTAGGGCCCTGCCTTGATATCCCGAGGCATGATCCTGGTGCCTCAGCCACCTGCCTCTCTGTTTGTGCCCTGCCTTGGTTAGCAAGACATGGCCCTGGTGCCTTAGCCACCTGGCACAGTCACATGCTACAGGCCATTGCACAGCCACCTGGCCTGCTTGTGTGCTGCCCAGTCGCTGATGGTGTACCTCCCCGAGGTACATCGGATATGCCACAACAGAGAGGAAGACGTGGACAGCAGCAGTGCCCAGGGCTGGCTGAAACGCCTGTGCCCCCAGCCTGAGGTCGCCACCGTGCTGGAGGCTCAGGGTGCTGCCAGCGGTTTCATTGGCTACGCCGCCAACCTCGTCTACTTGCCCCCGGTGCGATGCCTGGAGCTGGGCTGGAGCTGGGCTGAGTCACGGCTTGGCTGCGGTCGTGGGTTGGAGGGGACAGGGCAGCGACCACGACCTGCGGGCTGAGGGTGTCTCAACGAGCAGCGGGGCTGTGAAGGGCGATCAGGCAGGGACAAAGGGCTGGGCTCCTGGGCTGGGCTGGGTGGGTGCTGATGGCTTGCTGGCTGCAAGGGACCCGCAGGGTGTGAGGGACCAGCAGGCAGGAACAGAGTGCTGGGCTCCTGGGCTGGGCTCCTGTGGGGGCTTGCTGGGGGTGTCCTGCTCTGGCTGGCACTGACTGACAGTCTGCTGCTCAGGCCCTGGCCACTCAACACTCCCCATGGAACATGACCCTCAACACACGCCATGGAAGGGGCTGGCTGACATGGACTGGTTGCACAGGAGGTGCCCATGCCGCTGCTCACCCCCACACCTCCTTCACACACAAGGCGCAACTAGCATCACAGGCTCAGGGGCCTCCGCAGCCGTCTCGATACATCTCTTCCTCCTGTTCTGGCTGATGCTGATGCTGATGCTGATGCTGGTGCTGGTGCTGGTGCTGATGCTGATGCTGATGCTGATGCTGCTGCTGGGATGCCACTTGGCATGCAACAACACGTGTCCGCATGACAGTGACAGGACAGGTCATGTCAGGCAAGCAGCTGCTGAGCTGTCAACCTGTTGTGTCCCCTGTCTCCCTGCAGGGCCTGGCGCGCTGCAAAGTGTCTGTGCAGCGGCCGGGGAGGCAGCCACCACAGTTGCTGACCCTGCGCCAGAGTTTGGTGCACGTCTTGTTTCGCAGCCTCATGGTGTTTGAAACAGATGCGCATGCTCAGCAGTTTGTGACGGCTGTGCGAGGGGTGGGCCGGAGGGAGCTGCTGTCCCGCACGCGGCTGATCACCCTGGACGGCCGCACGGTAGGTGGACCCCTGCTGCTGGACCCCTGCTGCCAGCTGAGAGTAGTCGACACTGCATGGAGTGCTCATGCTCCCTGGCCTCCCCCCTGGCCCCTACAGCCACCCTGGACCGCCATGGTGCCAGTTTACATTCCTCCACCCTGAAGCTGCACCACCCCTCCCCCCCTTGCCTGCCTGCTTCTGCCTGCTATTGCCTGCTATTGCCCGCCTTCCACTGCCGTGGCCCTCCTCCTAGTCCCTCTTTTCCCCCATGCTTTCCATGTGCACCAACTTCCATGTACATTACTGTCAATGTACGTCACCTTCCATGTGTATCACCTTCCATGCACAGCTCATGATCTTTGCCTGCATCATGTGTGGGGTTGGCCAGAGCTCAATACCGAAAGCACCCTCCCATCATATATGCCACTTGTCCAGACACTCAAAATTGACCATCCCTGAGCTTGTGGTCTATTGTTGATGGTGTTATGTGATCCTGGCTGCAGATCAACATGCAGGCAGGCCGCAAGAGCAAGCCCAGGCCGTACCATGGGGTGTGCATGTCGGGTCTGGCTGCTGAGCACCAGGAGGGGCAGGACCTGCGCGTGAAGGCACTCATGGTGAGGGCATCAGAAAGGGCACTGCCTAAAGTCAGGGAGTGGCAGTCGGTAAGGGAAGCACTTCGGGTCAGTTGGCTAGGGGCCCAAAGGCAGTCAAAGAGTGGCAGATGGAAGGTGTGATGTGAATGAGATGAGGGAGTTTATCATGTACACCAGTGTCAGCAGCGCGCTACTGTTCATTCCTCAAATAGCAGCATGGCATCAAAGCTGTTTTTTATCGTCATGGACCTTTGCCGTGGTCAGGAATATTGTGATGCATGCGGCACCGCTGCAACCACCTAACCACTACTGATGCCGTATTCTATCTGCAGGAACAAATGGACACACTGCATGAGTGGCGGCAACTCCTCCAAAGCACCGCTGCTGCAGCCACAGCGCTCAGCGAGCAGGAGAAGGTGGTGCAAGCGACCCAAGCTGACAGCAGCCACCTGCTGGCAAGACTGGAACTGGAGCTGAAGCAGGTTGAAGCAGAGCTACTGCGCATGCAGGCAGCAAACGGGGTTGGCTCAGACACCCTGGGTAGGCCGGCTGCCGGCGATGCGGGTGGGCCTGAGGTGGGGATGGGGAGGGGTGGGGCAGGGTCTGGGGCAGCAGGTCAGCCAGGCTGCACCAGTCAGCCCAGCAGCGGTCCACGGCCTGCTCAGACGTTGAGCGGTCAGAAAAGGGTGGCTGGCGCTGCTGACCCCAGGCGGCAGCAGAACCCCACACGGAGCCAGGCTGGCAACATCGGGCCATCAGCACAGCCACGCCCTGACCCAGGCCCAAGCAACCGGACCTCAGCAGCACAGGAGGCGCAGGCTCTGCTTCAGCATCTGTTCAGTGCAGGGGGGCAGGGGCCAGCCGTGCAGGATGGGTTGCCACACCGGTCTGGTCGGCGTGCCAGCAACAGATAGTAGGGGACGGGTGCGAGATGGCGTGAAGCCAGCTTTCCAGTCTCGCAGCAAAAGCCATGATCGGCTTGGCTGGTTAGGCTTTGGCAGCTTGGAAGCCTTGCAAGGGCCACAGTTGCCCAAGTTGATTTTGAATGCGGAGTGTAGGGTGGTGGCTGGGCATGGGTATGGGTAAAAGCATGAGTGGCAAAGGCTGAGTTTTGAAGGGGCAGACTAGAATGTGCGTCGAGGCGTCGAGGGACATGGGCATGGCACAGCTGTCGTCAAATGTTGTGTTGACCAGTTGACTGACGCGTCTTGTTAAAAAGCGATCCTTCCATCTCAAGCTTCAGGGCTGAGTTGAGGCCCAGTGTTGGCATGCGGGCGTGGGTGCTGCATGGACGCTTCACAAAAGCGAGCAAGCGCAGGTGCACTCACCGCTTGCTAGAGCGTCCTGGGTCGGTCTTGTCGGTGACTGTGTGCGGGTACTGCGCGAAAGAGGATCCCATGACCGCAAGGCCAGCATACAATCTAAAGGGTTCTTCGTTGTCGTCTTTGCTCTGAGCCAATGGCGCTTCATCGCCAATGGCGCAAGCTTAATGTACAGGATGCTTACAGCAATGTCGTGCCGCTGGTGGCACTCGACGCGGCCTTGACGGAGAGACATCTGACGACTTTCGGATTCAGCAGCGATGTGAAGGAGCTGAAGACGCTGCCGCCGAGCGAGACTGACTTGCCATGGGGTCCAGCATTTTCAGGTATAAATGTTGATCCCAGTCCCCGCACGCCACCCCTGGGAGATTGCCGAGCCCCCATTCTGTGCACAGGGGCAGCACAGCGTCAGCGAGTGTGTGCAGCTAAGGGCACACTGCCAACACGGGTGTCAGGCCACTGTCGAGCGTGCTGTCCCGGCATTGCAGGGATAGACAAGGTCTTCCCCCAGCGCTGGCTGCATGCTGATGAGAAGCAAGCAGCCAGTTTGGATGCACTGGTGCGCCCACACCTGCTGTTTGGGCCTTCAGGTGCGCTTGCAGCCATTTCAACACATGGTCAGCCACACCAATAATAGCAAAGCGAGTAACTTCCTATCCCTCACCATTTCATCAGCATCCCCATTGCCCTCTTCAAGAACAGTCTCGGACAACTGCACATGTTGGCGCCGCCTGCTACCCTCACCGCCTAAATAAATTCATAAAAAGGCGCAGTGAGGCAGCTAGCCAGGCCGCACAGATAAACACAGCTAGCCAGGCCACACAGGCCGCACAGAGGCCGCACCTGCGTATTGCACATGTTGGCAGCTGTATATTGATCATGATGCAACCGTCCCTCGTGAGGAAGGGGCCTCCCCCTTTCATTCCTGCTGCTGATGGTGGGTATGCGCCGCTGTAGCCGTCGGCCCTGCCTCCCTGACTGCAGGCCGCACCCAGCTTGAGCAGTGCCAAGGCAGGGAGCTGCACAAGCGCTCCACCAGCTACAGCCACGCCCTGCTGCTGGATATTGTGGGCGCTTGGTTTGAGAGCAACCTCAAGGTGTGCAGGAGAGTGATGCACTACATACACGCAAGCTGTGGCCACTGCCTTGCCCATGCCTGCATGCCGCTGGCACTGCCTGCATGCATGTTCATACTTCACATGGACCCCTGTGGTGCGGCTGGGTAATACCTGTAAACATGCTTGCATGGCCGAAACAGTCATGACAGTGTGGTAAGCTGGACAATCCTATGGCAGCAATAGCCTGTGATATCCTGTAAGTTGGACTTCTTGCCATCCCTAGGCCAGTTGTAGCGAACCTGAGGAGCTGGTCATGGCCTGGGAGCTGCTCAAGAGTCAGGGACCTAGCCGTGTGCTCTTGCTTCTTGTTTCTTTCTACCCTCAGCTTGGCTCTCCAGGCAGCATGCTCACCACCGCCAGCGGCATCAGGTTCAGCAGCACATGCCACAGCTCTTAAGGCTGCCCCCTCCTGCCCCTGCATGCCATGCTGCACAGTTGCTGCTGGTACCCCGGACCAGCCACGTGCCCACCTGCCCCGTGCCCCAGCTGCTCTGGTTTGCCTACTTTGTGGGCTGCAAGGAGGAGAGCGTGCCACCGCTAGACCTGGGCATGGCCAGGGTCCAGTCCCGCCTGGTGGACCTGCACGCTGCCAGGCGCCAGCCTTGCCCCTGCCAGCAGCCAAGCAACGAGTGTGAGCCCGCGCAGCTAAAGCTGGCCGCAGAGCAGTTTGGGGCAGCAGGGCAACCCCTGCTGGGCCTGTCCACCTCCTGCAAGGTTGCCCGCAAGCTGCGCTTGATGACCCCAGCCCAGGTGTTCAAGGGGGTGAGGCAGGTGAGCTGAGGGGCTGGGGTGGTGGGGCAGGGGTGGTGGGATGGTGGGGCAGGGGTGGTGGGGTAGGGGTGGTGGGGCAGGGGTGGTTGTAATGGTGGGGCAGGGGTGTTTATCAGGTAGGGTTAGTTGTGCAGATGGCTGGGGTGGGGTGGTGCACGCTGTGTGGATTTGCCTGCTGGAGCAGCCAGGGCCTGGTTGAGTGTGAGCAGCTATCATGTGAGACGGCCTGAGATTGGTGGGTCCAACCTGGCTTCACTTCTTGACCCACCATTCAAGTTGTGCCTGCTCCCTGTCAGCTCCAGCCGGGCTGCCAGCTTATTAGTCAATGTTGGTGTGACCGTGGTCTAATTTCCCACTGCCATCCTGACTTGTGTTCACCATCCTGGGGGTAAACCGCCTCAGGCACCATGGTGTGCTACTGGCCTGGCCCCTTTCAGCCACTTGGCAAACGTGGCTGTGCACCTGTAGATAGGTTCATCCAGCAGCCGCTCCTTCTCCATGTCATCTGTGAGTTATATGACCCCCGCCCTTTGGGCACAGTGCTTGAGAAGGCGCGCCTGCAATTCGTGTGCCGCCTGTTGCGCAGGAGATGGAGGGCAGCCTGCGCAGAGGCAGCTGCCCTACCGCATGGTTAGGGGAATGGCGGCAGCGGCAGAGAGCACAGGCAAGCCCACACCCCCTAGCAGCCTGTTGTGAACGCAGTAGCAGCTACAGCTCAGCAAAGTGTGATGGGAGGGAATGAGGCGTGTTGAGAAGCACAGGGGCGCAGTGCTTGCTGCTACAGCTGCTGGCACAGGCACGCCTCAGACCCCCTTAGTGCCATGGAGCCTAGCCAGCTGTCCACTGCTGTGTATCAATCCATCTGTATGCCTGCTGCAGCCGACGTTGCAGTCGCAGTAGAGTAGCTCCCATGAGCCAGCGAGTCTGTCTGCCAGGCTGCTGCGGCTGCCTTGTAGGCCTGCCCACCTCCTCCTCTCAGCCCTCCGTCCTCCCTCCCTCCTGCCTGCTGCCCTGCGCACAGGCTGCCCCTCGCTCAGGCTGTGACGCGCACGGCTTCTGCTTGCCAGAGCTTGAGGCCAACGTGGAGTTGGACGCGACCTGCTCCCTGCGCCATATCTGGCCGCCGTTCAAGTACGTGACCTCCAGCTACCAGAGGTACGTGACAGCACCTGCTCCCTACCAGCAGTGTGTCCAGGGATGATGTGGCGCCAGAGGTGGTGGAGATGCTGACTCAGCATGTTGACAGTGACCTCCAGCTACCAGAGGTACGTGACAGCACCTGCTGCCCAAGGCGGTCTGGTAGCAGCTGATGAAGTTGAGTCCCCTGCCCCTGCCCCTGCCCCTGCCCCTGCCCCTGCCCCTGCCCCTGCCCCTGCCCCTGCCCCTGCCCCTGCCCCTGCCCCTGCCCCTGCCCCTGCCCCTGCCCCTGCCCCTGCCCCTGCCCCTGCCCCTGCCCCTGCCCCTGCCCCTGCCCCTGCCCCTGCCCCTGCCCCTGCCCCTGCCCCTGCCGCCCCTGCCCCTGCCCCTGCCCCTGCCCCTGCCCCTGCCCCTGCCCCTGCCCCTAACCCCTCGTCGCCTCCATTGCTGTGCGCAGGGATGGAGGGCGTCTGGTCCCCCTGCAGTTTGACTTTGATGCAGCCAAGGACCACTGTGACTGTCAGTCCAGCGGGTGTGGCAAGACGCAGTGAGTCAGAGCCTGGTCGCTGGACCCACACACCTACCACCTGCCTCTTCCACAGCAGACAGACACAGCTGAACGACAGCAGAAACCCATCTTGTCCTTGGTACTAGCACCCTTGGGCAAGAAAGTGCGCTGGGAAAAAAACATATGTATTACATCAACCAGTATGTGTTTGAGCAGCAGGCGCATTGTCAGCATGCCGGCAACATTCTCAAGGGAGGTGATAGAGCCTAGTGGTAAGCTACTGTAGTGGTTGCTGCAAGGGCCAGCCAGGCTGCTACAAGCAAAGGTCACATAGCCAAACATTGGATATGTCGTGTATGTCTGCTGCAGGGGACGCATGGCTCTGGCCCGCTTGCAGCAGCGGGGGGTGCAGTGCCGGCTGCGGCTGACCCACCTGGGGGAAAGGGGCTATGGGGTCCTGGCAGAGGAGGGAGTGAGCAAGGGCGAGTTTATTGTGGAGTGTGAGTCACCCTAACCCTAACCCTTGAGTGGTGGCTTGGGTCACACCTGTGGTGCTAGAGAGAGGCATACATGCATCAGCACAAGGGTGGGGAGGGGTGAGCTCATGCCGTCCTCTATGAAGGCAGGCAGGGGTGCAGGCAGGGGTGCAGGCAGGGGTGCAGGCATGGGTGGCGGCAGGGGTGCAGGCAGGGGTGCAGGCAGGGGTGCAGGCAGGGGTGCAGGCACTGCCCCACAAGGCCAGCTTGTCCACACATCACTAAGTGATGTCAAGGAAGAAGCAGCTGACTGTGGACTGCCATGCAGTAAGGCTGTCCAGTCAGGCATGCTCAGTCTGACACAGCTCAGTCAAGAAAGCAGGCAGGCAGGTAAGCAGCCTCCTCTTGTGAAGGTGTGGTAACAGGAGCAGCAGGCCCTGCCTGCCTGCCTGCCTGCCTGCCTGCCTGCCTGCCTGCCTGCCTGCCTGCCTACCTGCCTGTCTGCCTGCAGATGCTGGTGAGCTAGTTCGCGGTGGCACCAAACAAGTGAGTAGCCTGGTGCAAGTGGGCCCGCGTTGCGTACATTCTGAGCTGCACTGCCCGTGTACCAGCATCACTGTACTAGTACTGCCCTAGCACCAGCACCCCTGTCCGCTGCTAGCCTGCATGCTGCGCCAGCCTTGGCACTAGCATTGCTGTACTGGCTGCAATCTTGCATTTCTGCCTGCTCCTGCCTGCTTGCTGCCGCTGCCATTGCCAAAGCATGTGCAGGCTGCCATGCCCATGCCCATGCCCATGCCCATGCCCATGCCCATGCCCATGCCCATGCCTGTGCCCATGCATTGTGGTAGCTGGTGCGTTGCATCAGCATAGGCACCAGTTCAGCAGCAGGGAGCCTGTCGTGCATTTAGGAGGAGGTGGCGCTGGCACGCAACACGGCACTGCGCCTGTTCTACGAGTTCACCGACAATACTGGGCCTCAGCCTGGGCCATGGCAGGGGCAAACACGAGAGGGGGATGAGGAGCGTGGCGAGGGGGTGGAGGAGGAGGGGGAGGAGGCGGAGGGTGGAGAGGAGGAGCCGGATGATGATGACGAGGATGGTGATCATGATCAAGTTGAGAGCGATGAGGTGGAGGACGAGGACGTGGACAAGGAGGGTGGAGGCAAGGAGGAGAGCGAAGGGGGGCGAGACGAGGAAGAAGAGGATGGGGGGAAGGAGCGCACGGAGTGCATGTGAGGTGCAGGTGGCACTACTGGCACTCAGGCCAGAACATATGAGTCTGTGCGGGGGCCATACCACAACACTTGCCTGTGTGCCGCCCTCTAGACTCAGCCATGGTGGACTGGCGATGGTTCCTTAAACTCCTGCCACCCCTTTTCTTCTGCCCTGCACATGGGGTCGGGGTCGGGGTCGGGGTCGCGGTCGGGGTCGGGGTCGCGGTCGGGGTCGGGGTCGGGGTCGGGGTCAAGGTCGGGGTTGAGGTCAACGCCTAACCCTAACCCTAACCCCAACCCCAACCCATTTCATTCTGCCCTGCACATGCCAGATAATGAGACGAATTAATCCTGTGGACAGTAACCATCAACGCCATCATCATCATCAGTACATTGGCAGCCTCGCCCACCCACCACTGCCCTACCCCTTGCCCCCGCCCCCTGCCCCTCCACCGCATAGCAGGTCGACCTTGCAGGTTGCAGGCTGCATCAGCCTAGTCATGGTCAGGGGCCTGCCCTCCCCAGCCGCACCACCTCACGCACACTTGCACTGGGCCACGCCGCACACAGCATCGCACCTCCCTGACCCTTGAACCCTCCCAGCCCCCACCAGGCCTCCGGCCCACCACACTCCCTGTCAAACTCCTTGCAAACTCCTTGTCCATTCCTTCACTGCCTTACAAATAGCAGCTATGTGACCTTACCTGGCGTGTCCATACTGCTGCAGCGTGGACGCAGTGCACCTCGGCAATGTCTCCCGCTTCATCAACCACAGGTCAGTCGAGGAGCTGACTGCTTGACACCTCCTCTGTGGCCCTGTAGCTGCTGTGAAGCAGGCACAGGCTGCGCTATGGCCTCTGTGGCTGACAAGCCCGCCAAGACATGACAGCCCTCCGTTAACTGTTAGTCAGGCTGTGGGACAGCTGAGTCTTCCATGGCTGCGGCAGGGCCCCAACCCTGACCCTGCTCAGCCTGCTGCTCACTCAGCAGTGAGCAGTAGAGTCAGCATATGCCAAGCCAAGCCAAGGAGCCAAGGTCAGCATATGCCATGCGAGCTTGGCAAGCGACGGCGAGGGCCAAAGTGCTCAAGCTATAACCCCTTACACTCGCACCTCCTGACCCCTGCCATCCTGACCCTAGCCTCTTCATGTCAATCTGTGGCTGCTGTCCCTCGCAGCTGTGCTCCAAACTGCGAGGCAGTGTACGTGTGCCAGGGCAACAGCGCTGTTCGGCCACACAGCCTGGTGCTGATCAGGGCATGCAGGGACATCCTGCCCGGGGAGGAGCTCACCCTCAGCTACAGGTGCAGTGGGGCAGAGCCATGGGCAGGGCAGGCCGCCCTTTGACCTTGACCCTGACCCTGACCCTGACCCCGACCCTGACCCTGACCCTGACCCTGACCCTGACCCTGACCCTGACCCTGACCCTGACCCTGACCCTGACCCTGACCCTGACCCTGACCCTGACCCTGACCCTGACCCTGACCCTGACCCTGACCCTGACCCTGACCCTGACCCTGACCCTGACCCTGACCCTGACCCTGACCCTGACCCTGACCCTGACCCTGACCCTGACCCTGACCCTGACCCCGACCCCGACCCCGACCCCGACCCGACCCTGACCCTGACCCTGACCCTGACCCTGACCCTGACCCTGACCCTGACCCTGACCCTGACCCTGACCCTGACCCTGACCCTGACCCTGACCCTGACCCTGACCCTGACCCTGACCCTGACCCTGACCCTGACCCTGACCCTGACCCTGACCCTGACCCTGACCCTGACCCTGACCCTGACCCTGACCCTGACCCTGACCCTGACCCTGACCCTGACCCTGACCCTGACCCCGACCCCGACCCCGACCCCGACCCTGACCCTGACCCTGACCCTGACCCTGACCCTGACCCTGACCCTGACCCTGACCCTGACCCTGACCCTGACCCTGACCCTGACCCTGACCCTGACCCTGACCCTGACCCTGACCCTGACCCTGACCCTGACCCTGACCCTGACCCTGACCCTGACCCTGACCCTGACCCTGACCCTGACCCTGACCCTGACCCTGACCCTGACCCTGACCCTGACCCTGACCCTGACCCTGACCCTGACCCTGACCCTGACCCTGACCCTGACCCTGACCCTGACCCTGACCCTGACCCTGACCCTGACCCTGACCCTGACCCTGACCCTGACCCTGACCCTGACCCTGACCCTGACCCTGACCCTGACCCTGACCCTGACCCTGACCCTGACCCTGACCCTGACCCTGACCCTGTCCTGACCCCGACCCCGACCCCGACCCTGACCCTGACCCTGACCCGGGCCCGGGCCCGGGCCCGGGCCCTGGCCCTGGCCCTGACCCTGACCCTGACCCTGACCCTGACCCTGACCCTGACCCTGACCCTGACCCTGACCCTGACCCTGACCCTGACCCGGGCCAGGGGTTGAGGAGCAAAATCATAGATGGTGAGGGTAGCTGTATTTCCACTGCTCTTGTTATTCGCCTGCATATTGTTTGGCTTACTAGGGGATTGGTGAGGAGGGAAGCAACACCCTGGTCATTCAGCATCTTCCATTCCCTGCCAGCCTTGCTCACCCCTGACTTGCCCTGTCACCCTCCTGTCAAGAGGGTCATGACTAGGTGTATTGGGTTGCAAACTGGGCAAGCAGACGGGCAGGTGGGCAGGCAAGAAGGTAGGCAAACAATTAATGGGCAGTCATCCCTGTAGGCAGGGTGGATTACAAGAGCCATGTTTGCCATGCGCCAAGTAGTAAGTAGGTGACATCTAGCATGACCCTGCACCTGGCCCCGCCTGATGCAGCTCTTCCAAGCAGTGCTTCCGCCCCTCTGACCTGCGCTACATCAAGTGAGTGAGAGGATGGTCCTAGAACAGCCAACACGCACCTCTGCCTGCTCTAACATCAGTTGGTTACCTACCGGCCCACCCACCCACCCACCCACCCACCCACCCACCCACCCACCCACCCACCCACCCACCCACCCACCCACCCACCCACCCACCCACCCACCCACCCACCCACCCACCCACCCACCCACCCACCCACCCACCCACCCACCCACCCACCCACCCACCCACCCACCCACCCACCCACCCACCCACCCACCCACCCACCCACCCACCCACCCACCCACCCACCCACCCACCCACCCACCCACCCACCCACCCACCCACCCACCCACCCACCCACCCACCCACCCACCCACCCACCCACCCACCCACTGCTCCCCTGCCTCCTAGGTGCTGCTGCGGCGCTGCCGCTTGCCAAGGCACTGTCTTTACCCCGGGGAGGCGGGTTGTTTGCAAGCCCCCCGACACTGCTGCTGTGGCAAAAACTCCCCCACCCGATCGAGCAAGTAGCAGGGTGTCAGACATACCGGGCGCGCCTTGCAGGATTGAAGCAGGACTCATACCCCCCAGGTCACGTACTCCCCAGCAGGAAGCTCGTGCAGAGTGCCCAGTGCCAATGCAGCTGCTTGATCATTGGGACTGTGGCACGCCCGTCCTCAGCTCAGCAGCTGAGTCCGCGCAAGGAGGGGTAGGGAAGGGGGGCAGGGTAGGAAGGAGGCTGGAGGTTACGCCTTACCAAGCTGGTCTTGGTAGGGATGGTCGAGCTGGGGCTCCGCGCTACCCCACCAAAGCCACGGCTCGGAAGCGTGGTGTAGGTGGTGGCAATGGCTCTAAGCGCGGCCGGCGCTCTCATCACACCCAACGCCAGCCGCCTCATGCTATGGACAATCCTTGTGAGCCTCGGCAGAGGAAGATCCAACTCCTACCTCCCCAGGTTTACCCTTGGGCAGGGCTGGCCCATGGATGCACCCCCTACTCTTCCCCTTCTGCTCCACCCCCTACATCCCTAGGAGCAGCTTGTGAGGCATCCATGGCAACAACACGGCCATCCAGTGCTAGCTTGAAGGTGGGAACAGCAACAATTGTTGGAGCAGGTGGGCATCACTATGAAACAAGACAGCCTACAACGGTGGGTTGGGAGCAGCAGGGCAAGCGGCCTTCATCATCGAGTCTTTGCACTGTGGAGAACAGCGTGCGCAAGGAAATGATGACCGGCGTGATGGGACCTGCGGCACAAACAGACAGCGAGATGGTGACGGGCACAGAGGCATGGCACCATGATGACGTCGGACACACTGTTCATAGCGTGGCTATTGCAATCGTCCGCCCAAGCTCCTCCGTGGAAGCGCGGTCTAAGGCCACCTCACTCAATGGCCTGGTGAAGCGGAAGCGGCTACTATGATTTAGGAAGTGTTGGCCATGACGGCGGCAGTTGTCAATGCGCAACAACACATTCTTAGCTTGCCTAGGGAATGACTTTGTTTCTCCTTGTAAGGGCGCGCTCCTTCAGTGCCATCTCAGTGCGCATAACTTCAGTGCCATCTCAGCACCCCTGACTGATCTGTGTGGCAAGCTCAGTGCCACATTCCCCTGGCACTCCTGGCCTGACCATGAACGTCATGCCTTCTATGAGCTCAAAGCTGCTGTGGCTAACGTGCCTATGCTGCGCCTGCCAGATCACACCCAACCCTTCCAGGTGTACTGTGATGCCTCACTCCAAGGAGTAGGTGCAGTCCTGATGCAGGATGGGTATCCCCTTGCCTATTTGAGCAAGAAGTTGTCCTCTGCTGAGGTCAACTACACCACAGGTGAGCAAGAGATGCTTGCTCTTGTCACCGCATGCAAGGAATGGCGTTGCTACCTTGAAGGTGTGCCATTCACTCTGTTCACCGACCATAAGCCTTTGATTTCACTGCCTACACAGAAGAATCTGTCTAGGCGTCAGGCTAGGTGGATGGAACTGCTGTCTAGGTTTGACTTTAAACTAGAGTATATTCCTGGTCCTGTCAACCCAGCAGACCCTTTATCCCGGTTATCTACTGGCCTCCAGGAAAGTGCCACTGTGTGTGCAATGCTCACCAGAAGGCGGGCCCAACTTTCCCGTGAGGGGGAGGGAGCTAGTGTGGCTAGAGCCCTTGAGGCCAATGCCCCTGCTGCAGTCACTGCGAATTCCTCCTCAACTCCAGAGATTACTGAAAATACTACTGATACAAGCCATAACAGGGACTTTGTTCCCTTGGTCACCTCTACATCTGACACCTCAGTGCACTATCCTGCGGCTCCTGCCCATCCTCTGGGTTTGTCTGATCAACTCATCCAAGGATACCGGCTTGACCCTGCGTTTAATGCTGAAGCTGATCTGTCCAGCATGTACCAGGACACACATGGCCTATGGCGGCTCACTAGTAAGGATAAGGTAGTGGTCCCCAATGACTCTGAGCTGCGCAACCACATTTTGCACGAGATGCATGATGCAGTCTATTCAGGTCATGTGGGTATCAACAAAACCCTGGAACGTGTGTCACGTGTGTTTTGGTGGAACACAATGCGTGCTGACGTCAGGTACTATGTGTCCACATGTGATGCCTGTCAACGTGACAAGGCGTCCTCTCTCAAGCCAGGTGGCCTACTCAACCCTCTGTCTATACCTGACTACCGCTGGGAGTCTGCGTCCATGGACTTCATTACCAAGCTACCTGCTGGATCACATGGGTATGATGCTATCTGTGTCTTTGTGGACAGGCTCAGCAAGATGGTTCACTTTGTGCCATGCCGTGAGGATCTGAAGGCACGCCGTTTTGCACAACTGTTCATTGACCATGTGTACAAACTGCATGGCATGCCTGCTGAGCTGATCTCTGACCGGGGCTCACTGTTCACAAGTGTGTTCTGGCGTGAGGTCATGAGGCGCTGTGGCTCTAAGCCTGCCCTCTCATCATCTTATCATCCACAGTCTGATGGCCAGACAGAGAGGTATAACCGTGTGTTAGAGGAGATGCTCAGGCACTACATCTCACCTACTCAATCTGACTGGCCTGACTACTTAGCCTTGGCTGAGTTTGCTGTCAACAACTCGTGGCAGAAGTCCATCCAGTCCACCCCCTTCCTGGTCAACACAGGTCAGTCCCCTGTGACTGTTGGCCTACGTGATCTGCCTTATGGGGGCCGATGTCCCTCTGCTCATGCCTTTACCCGCTGGTGGCAGGATGCTGTTGCCAATGCAAGGAAGTGCATGGCTGCAGCCCAATCCCGTCAGGCTGCCTATGCCAACAAGGCCAGGCGTGACGTTGAGTACAAGGTGGGCCAGAAGGTGTTGCTCAGCACCAAGAACCTCAAGCTTCAGCCTGGGAAGGCTCGTAAGCTCATACCTAGGTATGTGGGTCCCTTTGAGATCCTGCTGCTGGTTGGTGCAGTAGCTGTCAAGCTAGACCTGCCTGCCAGCATGAGCCGTCTGCACCCTGTCTTCCATGTGTTACTCATCAAGCCTTATACTGGCACTGATGTTGGCTTCATGCCACCTCCTGTGACCTGGATGGATGAGACCCCTGTGTACTATGTTGAGCGTTTGCTTGACCACAAGGGTGTCAAGGACAACAAAGCCAGTTACTACCTGGTGCAGTGGGAGGGTTATGACTCCACTCACAACACCTGGGAGCCCAGGTCCAACCTGACTGACTGTGACAAGGTCTTGGCTGAATACAATGCTATCCATCATCTTAAGTAAGTCCCCTGCATGCATGCTGCCGCGCTGCTGCACTGAGGCACTCTCTTCTCTGTGCTTACAAAGCCTATGGTTATATGTTACAATTCCCCTATTACGGTTGGTCTCTGACCACACCCAACTTTGACCTGGCTCTACCTTCATGGTACCCAGTAGCTAACCAAGTGAGACCTAGGTCTTGCGAGTCTCGGGTTTAACCTGAGGCGGAACGAGGCATCCCCTTGGGGGGGAGGAATGTAAGGGCGCGCTCCGCGTAGTCCCTTAGTGTCGTCTGGGCTGTCGCGGTTAACCCGAGGCAGCTACAGGATATCGGTCACACCGCATTAGTGTGAGTTGGCAGGTAAAGCCTAGCAGCGTAAGCTGTGAGGATAACTGGTTCGATTCCAGGGGGCCCCGTTCTAAGCCCTAGCCTTCTCACGGTGGTGCCTTGTGGCCGACCCTTACAGTACCCGCGGCTCGAGTGCCCTCGCGGCCGGCTCAGTGTTACATATGGTTCAAACGGTCCAACGTCGCCTTTATGAGGCTGCACGTTACACTCCTCAAGACTGAAGCTGAGGCGGAACGGACATCCCTTTGGAGGGGAGGAATGTATGGGCGCGCTCTAGCGTAGTCCCTTAGTGTCGTTTGGGCTGTCGCGGTAATCCCGAGGCAGCTACAGGATACCGGTCACACACGTCAATGTGAGATGGCAGGTAAAGCCTAGCTGTAAGCGTAAGCTGTGAGGATAACTGGTTCAATTCCAGGGGGTCCCGTCCTAAGCCCAGGCCTTCTCACGGTGGTGCCTTGTGGCCGACTGTTACAGTGGCCGCGGCTCGAGTGCCCTCAGTGTTACATATGGTGCAAACGGTCCAGTGTCGCCTAAATTGTAAACGACCTCGGCTTTTCCAGACTCATTTCTGCACGGATTTACAAGCTGATTGAAGCGTCAGAATGCGGCCGCGCTTAGCCACACGCTGAGCTGGTCGGGCATGTTGAAGGTATCCGACTGTTGGAAGAGCACGGGCAGACGCGGACACCAGTTCAGGGTAGTTACATTGATCTGCCACAACTGCAAGCGCGCAACCTTGCGTCAACCTTGCGCAACCTTGCGCCTACCTGTTGGAAGAGCACGGGCAGACGCGGACACCAGTTCAGGGTGCCTACGACTGCCGGGTGTCTGCCCTAAATACGGCAGTCACACTCGCACTCATCGCGGCCGGGCCGCTGGCAGGCACACCCTACAATCCCGGTGCTTGATCTCAACTGCACCGGGAGGGTATGCAACTAACACTCCCACTCAGAGGTCTGGCTAGGTGAGAGCAACAACTTAGCGCTTCCAACAACTGTTTAAGCAAGCAACTGGCGGTCAGCAGGCATGCAAGCCTGAGCCAAGCAACAACTGCGGGCAACTTCTCAGTTCATGGCAAAAGCACACCATGCTGAGACTAGCAGGCTGTTGACAGGCATGCAGGCCTGGGCCTAGAAACCTTCCATGCTCCAGTCCTGATGATCATTACAGGCTGGATACCACAGGCTGTTTCAGATCAGATAAGCCTTGTGCCTGTTCAGCTGAACACTCCACATCCTTGCTTGCCCATGTTAAACTGGACTGCTGCCAAGGGCTTGGTGAGGATATCTGCCAGCATGCTGGAGGTGTGGCAGTAGTGGAAAGCTACCTCGCCTCTGCTGATGCGCTCCCTAACAAAGTGGTGGTGCACATCTATGTGCTTAGCTCTGGAGGTGACCATGGGGTTGTGCAACAGCTGAATGGCTGCTTGATTGTCACAGCCCAGGTGCACACAGCTGGCATCCAGCTGCAGATCCCTCATGAGCTTGCGCAGCCACAGAGCCTCCTTGGCTGCGCTGGAAGCTGCCATATACTCTGCTTCTGCTGTTGACATAGCCACAGTTGGCTGGAGGCGGCTGGACCAGCTAATGGCACCACCATTCAGAGTGAAGATATACCCAGTGGTGCTTCTGGCTGTGTCCTTGTCCCCTGCATAGTCTGCATCAGAAAAGCCCTGCAGCCCTGACACACCACCAAACAGGAGTCCTTGATCTGCTGTGCCCTTCAGATAACATAGCACACTGCAGGCGGCCGCCCAGTGCTGCTTGGTGGGAACCGACATATGCCTGGCCAAGGCGCCCACAGCAAAGGCAATGTCTGGCCGTGTGCAGCAGGTCAGGTATAGCAGGCTGCCCACCAGGGCACTGTAGTGATGCAGAGTCGTGTCCAAGGCATCCCCTTCCCTGACTAGCTTAACAGCAGGAGCCATGGGCAGAGGCTTGCTGTGAGCTGCTGACTTGCTGTTGGCTGTGACCAGCTCCTGGATGAATTTGTGCTGGTCAAGCTTGATGGTGCCCTCAGTCCTATCCCTGGTCAGCTGCATTCCTGGGAACCACCGGGCCTCACCCAAGTCCTTCAGTTTGAAGGCTGAGGACAGCTGCTTCTTCACGTAGGCCAAGCCTGCGGTGTCCCCCTGCTGGGTGCACAGAAGGCAGTCGTCCACATACACTAGCAGGTACACCATGCCAGTGCTCAGCTGCAGGGTAAACAGAGCAGGGTCTGCCTCAGAGGCCTTGAAGCCCATGCTCAGCAGCTCCTCACACAGCCTGGCATGCCACGCCCTAGGGGCCTGCCTCAGACCATACAGGGCCTTCTGCAGACGGCAAACAGTGTTAGTGCTGCCCTCCTCAAAACCCTCTGGCTGCTGCACATAGATGACCTCCCCTGGCTCTAGCTTGCCGTTCAGGAAGGCTGTCTCAAAGTCTAACTGATGAATCTCCATGTCCTCAGCTGCTGCCTTGGCCAGGAGGGTGCGCAATGTGGTATGCTTGCTGACAGGTGCATAGACGTCTCCTACATCCACACCTGATTGTTGATAGAACCCCTTTGCCACTAGCCTGGCCTTCAGCTTCTCAATGTTCCCTGCAGCATCACGCTTCACTTTGAGTACCCATTTGGTGGGCAACACACGTGCATTGGCAGGACGCTCTTCAAGGCACCATGTTTGGTTCGCATGCAGGGAGGCCAGCTCAGCATTCATGGCTTCAATCCACAAGTCTGCCATGGGACCAGCCAGAGCCTCTGCCACAGTGGGTGTGTCATTGATGGGAGAGTCTGACACAGTCATGGCATTCAGCTCAAGCTGCCTAATCCTGAGTGGTGGGCGTCGGTCCCTTGGTGGGTTGCGCCGTGGCTGGGGTGCACCAGGTGCCTCAGGCGAAGCAGGCCGTGAGTCAGGTGCAGCAGGCATGGGTGCAGGTGGGTGCACAGTTGGTGCTGCAGGTCTGGCTGCTGTAGGTGCTGCTGTTGGTGCTGCTGGTCTTGCTGCTGATGATGCTGCAGCTGGTGCTGCTGGCCTTGCTGCTGCTGATGCTGCAGCTGGTGCTGCTGGTCTTGCTGCTGCTGATGCTGCAGCTGGTGGTGTTGCTGATGCTGCGGCTGGTGCTGCTGGTCTTGCTCCCACTGTCTCCCTGGCTAGAGGCATAGAGCGAAGGCTGAATCTGCCTATTCCTGGTCTGGGTAGCTTGCTGATGAGCTCCAGTTGCTGTTGGTGCCACATGTGGGAGCCTGGCTCATATCTGGCAGTGAGGCTGACTTGCTGACTGGTTTCCTGCTCACTGGGTGGAGAGTCTGAGCTGCTGCTGTCCTGATGTGCCCCTATGCCTTCCAGGGGTCTGGACTGTGGTCGCTGTGCACTGCTGCCTGGCCTGCTGATGCTGATGCTGCTCCCACTGTCCTCAGAGCTATTGCTGCTGGTCTGCTGCAGACTGTTGCCCCCCTCAGCAGGAGCTGCTGGGGACAGTGGCTCAGAGGGGGCCGCAGGGCTGGGTGGGAGGGGTAAGAGAAACACAGGCTGGGCTGGCTGGTCCTGCTGGCGAGTAGGCTGCAGGACAGACAGCTCGTCAAACACTATGTCCTTGCTGCATGTCTCTCTACCGTTGACCAGTACCCTGTAAGCCTTGGAGCCAGGCTCGTAGCCTATGAACAGGCCCTCAACAGACTTGGCCTGCAGCTTGCTGCGCTGGTGATCAGGAACGTGAAGCCAGACTCTGCAGCCAAACACCCTGAGACCTGACAGATCAGGTCTGACACCGTAGAAGGCCTCCCAAGGTGTGAGCGGCTGGCCTGACACAGGTAGCAGGCATCTGACATGATTGCTAAACTTGACAGCATGTGCCCAGAAGCTGAGTGAGATGTCGGCTGAGTGAATGATGCTGCGAGCTTTCTCAAAGATGGTTCTGTTCAGGCGTTCAGCTGCACCGTTCTGCTGGGGGCTATAAGGGGCTGAGTGTTGGTGTACTATGCCCTTGCTGGCACAGTACTCTCTCATGCGGCTGTTGACGTATTCTGTGCCATTGTCTGTTCGGATGGCCTTGCAGCGGTAACCTGACTGGGTCTCAAGCTCTTCAATTACTGTCTTGACTGTGTCTGGCACCTGAGCTTTGCTGCTGATGGGCACACACACAAACAGCTTGGTGTGTTCATCAAGGAAAGTAGCCACATACATGCTGCCGTCTCTGGCTCTGGCATGCATGGGGCCATAGACATCCATGTGAATCAGCCCTAGGGGAGCTGTCACTGGTGCTGCATTGGGGGGTGGTCCTGCAAATGCGACATTCTTGTGCTGTTTGCCCTTGACACAGCCCACACACACAGCTGGATCTGAGGCAGCAGCACGGAATTGTGCAGCTGTGACAGGTACCCCTGACACCATGCCTGCTGACTGCATGCGTGCTAGAGCATCATAGGAAGTATGACACAGGCGCTGGTGCCACACCTGAGGAGAGTTGGAGGTGGCGCTGTTGGCAGAGGGCGCAGCCACGTTGGTCAGAGGCTCCAGCTGTACCCTGTGGTCAGGCTGTAGAGCTGACTGCTTGATGCCATACAGCTGCTCCTGCTCTGAGTCTGTGTCAGGGCCATCTGGCATGGGAACAGCTGCGAGGATGTAAGAGTTTCTGACCTTGTGCGCGTTGACCCTGAGCATGCTGCCAAACTGATTGCAGCTGATCTGGCACACATCTCCACGGAATAGAAAGCTGCAGCCGTCATCTGTTGCAGCTGTCACTGAGATGAAGCTGTCACTGAGACTGCTTGCTGTCAGGGACATACAAGGCATGGCTGAGGAACCAGGAGCCACGCTTGGTGCTGAGGAACACACTGCCTGACCCAATTGCCCAGACCCTGTGGCCCTCAGCTGCCAGCCTTACAGGCCTGTGCTTGTCTGGCGCAAAGGGTGTGTAGTTGTAGAAGAACTGCAGGTCCTTCAGGATGTGCTGTGAGGCACCTGAGTCAATGCAGAAGGGGCTGTACAGGTCGCTGTTGAAGTTCAGTCTGGGCTGCACCATCTGCATGAGGACATCATCAAGATCATCATCATCATCATCATCATCATCATCATCATCATCATCATCATCAGCAGCAGCAGCAGCAGTGGAGCAGGTGAACAGGCTGGCTCCCCTGGATGGGCTCTGAGCTGCTGTTCTGCCAGGGGTCTGGGCCCTGCCTCTGCTGGGGCTGGATGTCCTGGCTGGGCTAGAGCTTCTGCCTGGACTGGGTCGCCTGCCTGGGCTGCTGGGCCTGGCTGGGTTGCTGAACAGGGTTTTCATGCGGTTGCGCTGATCCCTGTCAAAGGTGAAACATTCAGACATGATGTGGCCAGGCTTAGCACAGTAGTTGCAGGTCAGGTGAGCATGTGAGCTGACATCCCTGGTGGACCTGTCAGGTGACTGTGCTCTGGTCTGCTGCTGCTGCACTCCTACAATTTAGTCCCTGCGTTTGTCCCTGCGTTCTACCGACCTTGTCCGATCGGGCTAGAATTTTGATAGATGGTAGTTTGCAGAAAATAAAACATATTTTTCAGAAAAAATATTTTAAAAAAATCAAAGGCGGCTGCGCTGCGGCCCTGGGGCGTAGGTGCAGGGATAAGTGCACTCGCAGAAAAGTTCATGAGAAAAGTTGATTTTTTTGACAAAGTGGCTTGATAGATTGTATTTTTTAGCGGTTCTAAGAATGGGGGTGTAAACTTAAAATCGAGGAAAAATCGGGCTGAGGAGATACGAGAAAACCAGTACTGGTCCACCCCCAACCAGTACTGGTTGCCTCCCAACCGTTGCTGGTTTACCCCCAACCAGTACTGGTTTATTCCCAACCAGTACTGGTTTATTCCCAACCAGTACTGGTTTATTCCCAACCAGTACTGGTTTATTCCTAACCAGTACTGGTTTATTCCCAACCAGTACTGGTTTATTCCCAACCAGTACTGGTTTACCCCCAACCAGTACTGGTATATTCCCAACCAGTACTGGTTTATTCCCAACCAGTACTGGTTTACCCCCAACCAGTACTGGTTTATTCCCAACCAGTACTGGTTTATTCCCAACCAGTACTGGTTTATTCCCAACCAGTACTGGTTTACCCCCAACCAGTACTGGTATATTCCCAACCAGTACTGGTTTACCCCCAACCAGTACTGGTTTATTCCCAACCAGTACTGGTTTATTCCCAACCAGTACTGGTTTATTCCCAACCAGTACTGGTTTATTCCCAACCAGTTCTGGTTTATTCCTACCAGGACTGGTTTATTCCCAACCAGTACTGGTTTATTCCCAACCAGTACTGGTTTATTCCCAACCAGTACTGGTTAATTCCTAACCAGTACTGGTTTATTCCCAACCAGTACTGGTTTATTCCTAACCAGGACTGGTTTATTCCCAACCAGTACTGGTTTATTCCCAACCAGTACTGGTTTATTCCCAACTAGTACTGGCTTATTCCTAACCAGTACTGGCTTATTCCTAACCAGGACTGGTTTATTCCTAACCAGTACTGGTTTATTCCCAACCAGTTCTGGTTTATTCCCAACCATTACTGGTTTATTCCCAACCAGTACTGGTTTATTCTTAACCAGTACTGGTTTATTCCTAAACAGTACTGGTTCACCCCCAACCAGTACTAGTTTATTCCTAAACAGTACTGGTTTTCCCCCAACCAGTACTGGTTCACACCAAACCAGTACTGGTTCACACCCCCCCCCCAAACTAAAAAAATTGCAAAAATTTAACCAGTACTGGTTCACCCCCAACCAGTACTGGTTCACACCAAACCAGTACTGGTTGGTGGTCAGCCAGTACTGGTTCACACCAAACCAGTACTGGTTCACACCCCCCCCCCAAAATAAAAAATTTACAAAAATTTAACCAGTACTGGTTCACCCTAGCCAGTACTGGTTCACCCCCAACCAGTATTGGCTGACACCCAACCAGTATTGGCTGACCCCCAACTTGTACTGGCTGACACCCAACTAGGAGGGCAGCGACAACACACACTATCTAGTACAGTGTGACCCTCATCCATTATTGTGTGACCCCTCAAGTGCTGAAGGGCTGGGTGAAGGGCTGAAGGAGGGGGCTTGCTTAGAAACATTTACAAAGTTGGAGATTATTATACGTTAGGCTAGAGCCATTGGATGTACTTACACGTGACACTGAGCTACTGATGTTGCAAGGTATACAGAGTACATATCACCATGAGGACAACATGCTATAACCACATGCATATGCCATGACCCACTCCTGGTTATCACATAGCACACAGCGCCATACAATCATCAAGCTATGTAGTGGCGTTTTCACGCGTTTAAAAACGTTAGCAGCCCTATCCTTAAAACGTTTAGTACGAGGCCCTTGCTGAACTAAGAGCCACACACCCAAAAAGTGCATCTATGTTTACAGCCCCCTAAGCAACTAACAGCCACAAACCTAAAAAGCGCATCCCTGTTTACATCCCCCTAGGCAACTAACAGCCACAAAAACCCCCCTTCTTTTAAAACGCATGATTTCCATCTTCGGCGAATGCCATGAGGCTGATCTTGCGCGTCCCCTGTCCAGCTGATCCGCATCCCAGTTTTCTTGCTCCTCGTTGTCTTCTCCCTCACCACCTCTGGTGACATAGGCATGCTTTCCCAACGGACAAGGAGCAAGGGATACAACATGCACTAAGCAAAGCAGTCATACACAATGGTGGACACCCCAAGCACATCCAGAGCAACCAAGCATAGTGGGGGAGCCGCAGGTCAGCGGAACTTAACCGTGCAAACAAAATCAGGCAGAGGGAGGCAACCGTATGCTGCCACACCAGCAACATATTGTGCCATCCACTGCCCTGCCCATCCTACCCGCAACCACAACCCTCCCCACCCCTTCCCTGCCCGTCAACTTCTGCGCCCATTGCATTGTCATCCATCCCACCTACTCCAATGCGCCGTCACTGTCAGCAGTAGCCGCCACTGTGCATAGCGTGCCATTAACTCCGTGCCCTACATAGAGCCCCCAAAGCGCCTAGCTCAAAACGCACGCGCACTTGGTTGTCTCCCTGCACATGGAGGACACCCAGAGCAACCAAGCACAGTGGGGGAGCTGCACGTCAGCACAGCTTTACAAGGCAAACAGCATCAGGCACCATAAACCACACCTTCAACAAACGGCCTGCCCATCCCACCCACCACCACAACCGTCTCCATTCCTTTCTTACCCGTCAACTCAAACACTCCTTGCATTGTCATCCATCCCCCCTAATTCAACACGCCATCACCGTCAGCACCAGCTACCACTGTGCCTAATGTGCCAAAGTGTGC
This sequence comes from Haematococcus lacustris, assembly GCA_030144725.1. Taxonomy (NCBI): domain Eukaryota; kingdom Viridiplantae; phylum Chlorophyta; class Chlorophyceae; order Chlamydomonadales; family Haematococcaceae; genus Haematococcus; species Haematococcus lacustris. Next base: position 8,672,600 of record JASKMD010000004.1, read on the forward strand.
CTAGTGTGCCTAGTGTGCCAAAGCGCACACACATCTTGCTGTCTCTCTGCACCGCTTTATACACCACACCAAAACACACCGCAATCAGTTATACATTGGTGGCAGGGGTGGTCATGGCAACAACAGCTGTCACAACACATAAGATCTCTCGGCCTAGGAAACCTGAGAAGCGAATGAAACCAATGGGGCGCACCTGAAAGCAAAGCAGCGGCTTGAGCTACTGCACTTAAAGGGTGGAAGCGTTGGCAAAATCATTAGCACGCAGGAATCACAGTCGGCAGATCCACGGCAGCAGGAACACGTACACCGACCAGAGATGGGCCTACAAGCAAGGGAGGCGATGAATGGGAAGCGAATGGCAAGCGAAAACACTGAAATCCGACTAGCAGTCCGAAACAACAACCTCCGACTACTCACCACAGGTTCAGCGCCTTGTATGCAGCATGACCGCGGCACAAAGGAGCAAGGAAGGTGAAAGGCATATACTCCTCGATCTCGCGTCGGAGGAAACCCATCGTCGCCATCACAGTTCTCTTCAACGCAGTCAACGCGGAGGCGGGGTGAGCCCAACATAGACTCGGACGTCGAACATATGACTATACGGAAGAGATGCGGGACGGTCAGCTTTACAAATGTCACACCAAATGTGAGAGAAGAAGCCAGAGCGGCTTCGCCGCGCTAAATGAAGCTCGAACGCTTTGAAAACGCCACTACACTAGATAGCGACAAAACCGCTGCGTGCTAAAGGATTTAAACACGCTCGGCCTCGCACCGGCGCTAAACAGCTCTCGACCTCAGCCAGCGGCCGCGTCGCTACGCTCCGCGGCCGCTGGCTTCGGTCTCGAGCTGTTTAGCGCCGGTGCTCGGCCTCGCGTGTTTAAACCCTTTAGCACTGGCGGTTTTGTCGTTATCTACTACGTAGCGCCAACTAACACCCTCCACAATCTCATGTGCTGGTTGACCTAAGTCAACGCCCTCTTCTTAATAGGGTCCAACGACCTTGAGGTAATGAAGGTACTCGTCCACGCTCCAGCCCCTAAGCGAAGTAACACAGATTAATCTTACATACAATGCTCTACTGGACCCAATGACTACAATGCATGACACACATTACTGTGAGGCATCCTGCACTGGGATGTAACCAGCACTGGCTGTGACCAGCATTGGTTTACAACCAGCACTGGTTTGCAACCAGCACTGGCTGGCCACTGGCTGGCAACCAGCACTGGTCTGCAACCAGCACTGGCTGGCAACCAGCACTCTCACTGAAAGCAGGCAAGAGCTTGGTTTGGATCAGCAAGCACATTAGCAGCATCAGTGGCAAGCAGCATGAGCACGCTACTGAGTGGTGCCGGCAGCAGAGTGGAGAGACCTACTGCCTGCACGCTGCTAACTACTCGCCTTTCGCCTTTCGCACTTGCTGCCTGGCTGGGGAGGGTTGCTGCTCCATGCCACCGCCCCTCTGTGGTGTGGGAGGAGGATGGTGGGAGGGGGCGAAGGTTGCAATGGGGAGGGGAGGGGGTGGGTAGGAGAGCATTGGCGGGGTGAGGTGGTGGCTGCCATGCCACGTGAAGGAAAGGGAACTGAAAGGGAGGGGGAGGGAGGGGATAGAGGAAGGGGATATGGGGATATGGGGATATGGGGACTGCCTCCGGACTGCTCGTACAGTGCGCATATGGGGGCACAGGGGCCCATAGGGGACATAGGCGCACGGGTTGTGAGATGTAGCTGTAGCAGCAGCAACAGCACTCACCACACAGCGACCGACCCCTGCCTGCTCCAGGTGAGTGGTGTAGTTGGTGGTGGTCAGTGGGGCTGGGCTGGGCGGGGGCGCGGGTAGGGGGTAGGAAGGCGGGAGTAGGGGGGGCGGGGTCGGGGGCAAGGGCGGGGGAGGGGAGGGCAGGTGTCTGCGATGTCAGGGGGTAGAAGGGGGAGGTGGAAGGGGAAGGGGAAAGTAGGGTGCGAGGGTAGAGTAGGATGGTGAGGGTAGAGTAGAGTAGAGGGTAGAGTAGAGGCTTGATTGGGCTGGGCTGGGCGGGGCCGGGGCAGAGCTGCGGGAGTAAGAAGGGGCGGGGAGGTGCCCATCCGACCTACAGCCAAGGGGCGTGCACGTGAGTTAGGAAGCTTGGTGTGGGCACTGAGCCCTAGCCACTTGCCAGTAGCCACTCACTGACTGGATTACCTGTGGCCATCAATAGCCACTCATTAGCAGGAGGAAGGAAGGGACCAAAGGGGCAGGGAGACGAAGGGGGTAGGGAGGGGGGAAGTAGGTTAGGAGGGTAGGTTATGAGGGTGGGGTGGTGTGTGGGGTGGGGATTGGGTGTGCCGCTGCAGCAAACATGGGCTGGCGGTTAGGTAGGTGCAAGAGAGGGGGCTAGCCACTCACATGCTTACACAGTGCTGCTCCATGCTCCTAGTTTGCTCTTACCTTAATCCTTGTGATGGGGAAGTGGGATGAGGGTTGCGCAAAGATGGTGGGGGGTGAGGAGAAGTTGGTGGTGGGGTGAGGGCAGCGATGTCATGTCAAATGGAAGGGACTGGCACATGGAGGATGCGTGGAAAGGAAGGGGGGAAGAGGTTGCAATGGGGAGGGGAGAGGGTGGTTGCAATGGGGAGGGGTAAGGGGAGGTGGTGGAAAAGCCTTGCTACTGGCTGCTGGGTAGGGTAGAGAGGTGGCAGCCGGGTATGGGGGGAGGGGTAGGGGGAGGGGAGAAGTAGGTGAGGTGGCGGAGTTGGAGGTGGTGGTGATAAGTTAGGGGGAAGGGGCGAGGGGCAGCAGTGACTCTGACCTGCAGTAAACACAAGGTACGTGCTTGCGATGAAAGACAGCAAGGAATGCAGGCTCACCTAGTGGGATGGGGAAGGGAATGGTAGGGTGGGGTGGGTAGTCTCAACCTGTCCGTCACGGTCAGGGAGAGGGGGGGGTGAAAAACTGTTCCGTTACTGTGCCTCCTCATGCTGCCGTCTGGCATGCTTTTGATGAGGGCTGCTGGATGAGAGGAAGTAAGAGTGGTAGTGGTAGTGGAAGTAAGAGACTATGACCGTCAGACCTGCAGCAAAGAAGGGGCATGGCAATGGTTTGGCTAGAATTAGGAGTAAGTGCTTCGTGGCTAGGCATGTAACACTAGTTGCGAGGTTCGGCGCTGCGTGGCTGTAAAAATGACTACGAGGCTGGCTGGCTGCGGAAATGCCCACCAGATGAGGGTCGCGATTCGAGGGCAGCGAGGCTGCAAGACTGGTCGAGATTGAGTCGTGAGAATGCGCAAAACCTTTGGTAACCCTATTCTGGCCTAGGTATCGGTGGCGGGGTGGGGTGGGGATGCGAAGGGCGTCAATGGCGGAACTCGGAGATGTTAGACATGAGATATGAAAAACTAAAAATGCGCCCAGTACACGACGTAGTCATTAACGCGTCGATTCTAGTCATGGTAGGAACGTAGCTGCAGCTGGTGGCAGCAAATGACTTAGCGTTGAGGATAGGGTTACAGGACAGCGCCAAGAAGTCCACCTCGCAGCCCTGCAGCCTCGCTGCCCTCATTTCGCGACCCGCATCTAGGTAGCCAGGCGGCCACGAAGCCAGCCTTCCCTTGCAGACCACGCAACATCGCCACATCGCCACATCGCAGCCAGGCAGCAACAGTGCAGCCGGGCAGCCACATCTCATGTAGAGGCCAGCCTCCTAGCCAATCTCGCAACCTCGAGATCTTAGCCAACAGCCGTCTCAGCCAACTCAGACCACGCCAAATACACGGTGCATTACCTCGCCACGCTTTGCGCGTAGCGAATGCGTTGCGAGGTAATGTAGCGCTTCACATGCAGCGACCCACCTTTTTGCCTTGACATGTAACCACCATCTCCGAGCCCATCTTCCCTGCCCCTTGTGCATCAAATACATTACTCCTCCTTTGATAACCCGTCACCTCCTTGCCACAGGTCCACATCCCTTTACCCTCCTTCCCCTTTCACTCCCCTTCCTCCCCCCCTCCCTCCCTCCCTCCCTCCCTCCCCAGGTCTCCACAGGTGGCTACAAGTCCCCTTCCCTACCCTGTCCCACCAATTCCACTTTCACCTCTCCCCAACCCCCGCTTCCCCCCTCCCCATCACCTCCCCCCTGACATCCCAGCCCCCTCCCTTACCCCAGCAGACCACCCCAGAGAGCCCACCCCACCCTTGACGCTCAACCCTACCTTGGCTCTTTCACCCATCACCAACCTTGGCTCTTTCACCCATCACCAACCTACCCTGATACCTCGGCATCACTACCACCACCTTCCCCTCCCTCCCACCCCCCACCTTCTTACCCTCACCCTCACCCTCACCCTCACCCTCACCCTCACCCTCACCCTCACCCTCACCCTCACCCTCACCCTCACCCTCACCCTCACCCTCACCCTCACCCTCACCCTCACCCTCACCCTCACCCTCACCCTCACCCTCACCCTCACCCTCACCCTCACCCTCACCCTCACCCTCACCCTCACCCTCACCCTCACCCTCACCCTCACCCTCACCCTCACCCTCACCCTCACCCTCACCCTCACCCTCACCCTCACCCTCACCCTCACCCTCACCCTCACCCTCACCCTCACCCTCACCCTCACCCTCACCCTCACCCTCACCCTCACCCTCACCCTCACCCTCACCCTCACCCTCACCCTCACCCTCACCCTCACCCTCACCCTCACCCTCACCCTCACCCTCACCTGAGCAGCAACCAGCAAGGACACGCCCAGCCCAGCCCAGCCCAGCCCTACTCTCCCACTCCGCGCTTCCTACTGAGGTGAGGACAAAGAATGGTGTGTTGTACTGGATGGCTGCTACACCTGCCCCTCCATCTGCCAGCTCTACTATCTCCCTACTTTATTGGTGAGTGCATCCACTACCCATGTCCCATGTTTGCTTCCGTTGACAAATTGTCACACCGTTGCCGCAGGTCTTGTGTGCCTACAACTGAGACTATCAATGCCCTCCCTCCCTTGTTCCCCACTTCTGTCGCCCTACCCATGGCCCTTCCCTCTCCTCCCCTTCCTCCTCTACCTCCCCTCCCCCGCTTCTCCATAATCCCGTCCCCCTCCGGGTCCCATTACCCCCTCCGTTCCCTGTCAACAGCAGCAGCCTTCCTCCCCCTCCGCCTCCTTACCCTCACCACCTACACACATATACATCCCACCCCTGCAAAAGGTGAGTGCAGGTATGTGGCACCCTGTACATAGACTAACCGCTAGCATGCCCCTTGTCCCGCTGCAGGGTTGATCGTCACACCCTTGCCCTTTTCCTCCCCTTTTCCACGCCCACCTCCATCGCCCAGCTTGTCGTCCCTCCACATCCACCTCTCCCCACCCCCACTTCCCCCCTCCCCATCACCTCTCCCCTGACATCCCAGCAGCCAAGAGAAAGCCCACCCCATCCACCCTCTTGCCACCACCACCACCACCACCCCCTCCCTTCCCCCTCTCCCTCTCTCCCATACTTGTCAAGCCTACCCTTCCCCTCTCCCACCCTTCAATTGACATGGCATCGCAAGCCCCCACCTCACCCCACCTTCCCTTCCCTACACCCTACTACACACCCCACCGCAGCCCCACCCCACTGGCGCTTGGGATATGTTGCCTGGTGTGAGCAGGTAGGAGGCCAGGAGGACCACAAAGGTGAGGCCACGGTGACAGCTAACACAGTGCCCAACCTGGTCACCCTACCTCACTTGCATGCCCCCTGGTTGCAGGGCTGATGGGCACCTCCCCTCCATTTCCCTACGCAACCACCCCCTCCCAGTTTATCCTCGCCGGCCCCCGTTCCCTCTCCCGCCCCCACCCCCGCCCAGGCCCCCAACCCATGCCCCTTCCCAACCCATCCCATGCCCCTAACCCATCCCACCCCCTGCCTCCCGCCTCCCTGCCTCCCGCCTCCCTGCCTCCCGCCTCCTGCCTTCCACATCTACCCTCCCTCCCCGCCTTCACTCCTCCGCTCCCACCCCCTTCCCTACAGCAGTCATCAAGCAGCCATAAGGAAGGTAGGTGCTATAGTGCCCCTACTATATCTGCTGCTGTTGCCCCCCTGCTATTGCTGCCCCCCTGCTGCTGCTGCTGCTGCCCCCCTGATCCTGCTGCTGCTGCCCGCCCGTACTGCTGCTGCTGCCCCCCTACTGAGCTGCAGCCAGCCAGCACTGGTCACACCAGCCAGTACTGGTCACACCCAGCCAGTACTGGTCACAGCCAGCCAGTACTGGTCACACCAGCCAGTACTGGTCACAGCCAGCCAGTACTGGTCACAGCCTGCCAGTACTGGTCACACCAGCCAGTACTGGTCACACCCAGCCAGTACTGGTCACAGCCAGCCAGTACTGGTCACACCAGCCAGTACTGGTCACAGCCAGCCAGTACTGGTCACACCAGCCAGTACTGGTCACAGCCAGCCAGTACTGGTCACAACCAGCCAGTACTGGTCACAGCCAGCCAGTACTGGTCACACCCAGCCAGTACTGGTCACACCAGCCAGCCAGTACTGGTCACACCCAGCCAGTACTGGTCACAGCCAGCCAGCACTGGTCACACCAGCCAGTACTGGTCACAGCCAGCCAGTACTGGTCACACCAGCCAGTACTGGTCACAGCCAGCCAGTACTGGTCACAGCCAGCCAGTACTGGTCACAGCCAGCCAGTACTGGTCACACCCAGCCAGTACTGGTCACACCAGCCAGTACTGGTCACAGCCAGCCAGTACTGGTCACAGCCAGCCAGTACTGGTCACACCAGCCAATACTGGTCACACCAGCCAGTACTGGTCACAGCCAGCCAGTACTGGTCACAGCCAGCCAGTACTGGTCACACCAGCCAGTACTGGTCACACCCAGCCAGTACTGGTCACAGCCAGCCAGTACTGGTCACACCAGCCAGTACTGGTCACAGCCAGCCAGTACTGGTCACACCAGCCAGTACTGGTCACAGCCAGCCAGTACTGGTCACAACCAGCCAGTACTGGTCACAGCCAGCCAGTACTGGTCACACCCAGCCAGTACTGGTCACACCAGCCAGCCAGTACTGGTCACACCCAGCCAGTACTGGTCACAGCCAGCCAGCACTGGTCACACCCAGCCAGTACTGGTCACACCCAGCCAGTACTGGTCACAGCCCAGCCAGTACTGGTCACAGCCAGCCAGTACTGGTCACACCAGCCAGTACTGGTCACAGCCAGCCAGTACTGGTCACACCAGCCAGTACTGGTCACACCAGCCAGTACTGGTCACAGCCAGCCAGTACTGGTCACAGCCAGCCAGTACTGGTCACAGCCAGCCAGTACTGGTCACAGCCAGCCAGTACTGGTCACAGCCAGCCAGTACTGGTCACACCCAGCCAGTACTGGTCACACCCAGCCAGTACTGGTCACAGCCAGCCAGTACTGGTCACAGCCAGCCAGCCAGTACTGGTCACAGCCAGCCAGCCAGTACTGGTCACAGCCAGCCAGTACTGTCACAGCCAGCCAGCCAGTACTGGTCACACCAGCCAGTACTGGTCACAGCCAGCCAGCCAGTACTGGTCACAGCCAGCCAGTACTGGTCACAGCCAGCCAGTACTGGTCACAGCCAGCCAGTACTGGTCACAGCCAGCCAGCACTGGTCACAGCCAGTGCTGGTTACATCCCAGTGCTGGATGCCTTACAGTAATGTGTGTCATGCATTGCATTTATTGGGTATAGTAGAGCATTGTATGTAAAATGTCTCTCTGTCACTGTGCAGGGGCTGGAGCTTGGACGACTACCTTCTTCACATTGAGGTCGCCTTGCATTGTGAAGGGAATGAGATATAGGACGGATGGAGTGTCTTGGTTGATGCTACATAGCGAAGCAGTGTACTATGTAATGTTAGTGGTAGTGATAACAAACACATGTACATAGTACACGCAACGACATTGCAGTGAGTGATAGCACATGTAGTGTGTTATAGCGTGTTGTCCTCTTGTTGTAATCGGTGCCTATACTGTACCTAACCTAGGCTCCAGCCCTTTATTGTAAGCATTATGCGCTTCATCAATAGGACTTGGCAGTATGGAGAGTTGTTAACCCATTGCAAGCGCACATTGTAGCGCACATCGACTAGACATCGCACATCAGAAAGACTTGGCAGTATGGAGAGTTGTTAACCCATCGCAAGCGCACATTGTAGCGCACATCGACTAGACATCGCACATCAGAAAGACTTGGCAGTATGGAGAGTTGTTAACCCATTGCAAGCGCACATGTTAGCGCACATCGACTAGACATCGCACATCAGAAAGACTTGGCAGTATGGAGAGATGTTAACCCATCGCAAGCGCACATTGTAGCGCACATCGACTAGACATCGCACATCAGAAAGACTTGGCAGTATGGAGAAATGTTAACCAATTACAAGCGCACATTTTAGCGCACATCGACCGGACATCGCACATCGCACATCGGACGTAGGCAGCCGGTGGGGAGCTTACAGCGAAGCGCTAAGACCAGCGATGCAAGTATTACATGGGGATACGCGGGAACTTTGAAATCCCCATGCCCTAACCCTACCAAAGCTGAAATACGGTACTGGACGACAACCAGTACTGGTTGAGGTCCAGTACTGGTTAGCGACCAGTACTGGACCACAACCAGTACTGGTTACCTCGCAGAACAGCACGACAGGCCAACGATCGAATCTCGCCAGCCACTTGGAGTTCATTTTTTTTTTCAAGTGCGTTGGCTTGCCTATGAGAAACAGAAGACTTCCATCAGAAAAAAAGCACCCTTAGGTGGCACTTATAATGCGATCTTTTCCACGAGTGTGCAGGGATAGGTTGCGGACCACAGCGCAGCAGCTTTTGGATTTTTTCAAATATTTTTCTTGAAAAATATGTTTTATTTTCTGAAAACTGCCATCTATCAAATTTTCAGCCCGATCGGACAAGGTCGGTAGAACGCAGGGACAAACGCAGGGACTAAATTGTAGGAGTGTGTGCTGTGCTCTGTTGCTCACGAGACTGCTGAGGTAGCCTGAACCTGCCCCTGCCCCCCTGTCCGCCTGAGCTACCAGCCCCCCTGCTGTCAGAAGGGGAGGAGTAGGACCAGAGTGAGGATGAGGAGGTGCTGAGTTGCTGCTGCATCTGCTTGCTGAGTAGGTCAGCCTCCTTTGTCAGCAGCACACGCTTGATGCGCTCGACTTTTAGGTCGGCGCTGGTCTGATCATAGCGCAGCCTTTCGACTGTGCTTTCGTACTAAGGCGGTAGGGCTGCCAGAATGGCGAGTACCACTGTGGATTCAGAGGTCTCACAGTTGCAAGCTTCCAGCTTTGTTAGCAGCTGCTGCAAACGCGCATAGAAGCGCGCTACTGACTCGCCGGGATCCATGCGCAGGAGACTGAGTTGCTGCTGAAGCTGCGACTGTCGCGCGACTGACGATTCGGTGAACTGGGATTCGAGGGTTTCCCAGGCGTCTTGCGCTGAGTCTGCAGACTTGACAGTGAAGATGTGGAGGTTGGAGACGTGCCGTTGGATAAAGGCTTTGGCTTTGCGATCCAGCGCGCTGTCCGCGCGAGATCTGGCTAGCTCAGCAGCATACGCAGTCTGCTCTTGCTGAGTGGCGTTAGCTGCTGGCGCGGTGGGTAAGGGGGTGACGCCGTCGGCGACGACGGACCAGAGGCCTGCTTTGATTAGCAGGCCTTCGGTGCGGATGCTCCAAATTGGCCAGTTGTCGTCATCGAGAATGGTGGCCTGATTGCCGGAGGCTGAAGCAGGAGAAGTTGCCATCGCTGATCGACTGGGCTGTCAACCACACGAACCCTAGCCAGCAACTTACTGGAGTCCTATCGCGCGTCAGCGCGTGGGCCCATAACCTGTTGGAAGAGCACGGGCAGACGCGGACACCAGTTCAGGGTAGTTACATTGATCAGCCACAACTGCTAGCGCGCAACCTTGCGTCAACCTTGCGCAACCTTGCGCCTACCTGTTGGAAGAGCACGGGCAGACGCGGACACCAGTTCAGGGTGCCTACGACTGCCGGGTGTCTGCCCTAAATACGGCAGTCACACTCGCACTCATCGCGGCCGGGCCGCTGGCAGGCACACCCTACAATCCCGGTGCTTGATCTCAACTGCACCGGGAGGGTATGCAACTAACATGGGCTGTCGCGGTAATCCCGAGGCAGCTACAGGATACCGGTCACACACGTCAATGTGAGATGGCAGGTAAAGCCTAGCTGTAAGCGTAAGCTGTGAGGATAACTGGTTCAATTCCAGGGGGTCCCGTCCTAAGCCCAGGCCTTCTCACGGTGGTGCCTTGTGGCCAACTGTTACAGTGGCCGCGGCTCGAGTGCCCTCAGTGTTACATATGGTGCAAACGGTCCAGTGTCGCCTAAATTGTAAGCGACCTCGGCTTTTCCAGACTCATTTCTGCACGGATTTACAAGCTGATTGAAGCGTCAGAATGCGGCCGCGCTGAGCCACACGCTGAGCTGGTCGGGCATGTTGAAGGTATCCGACCCTTCCGCGCCTGCAGACTTGATGTACGTTGACCCAGTAGTAGTGAGCCCCTGTTTAATGCGATGGATAGTGCGCGATATGTTAGGAGCCCGACCTCATGTCCAACATGAAAACCAACATGCGCTGGCTCAGGGGCTCTGGAACTAGGAGGAGACCACAGTAGGAGCACAGCAGTGGCAAATGCATCAATCCCTTGTTGATTAGGCTCCAGAAGGTGGGCAAACCCACCTCCATGCTCCCCACTCTGCTGATGCTAGTCTCATGACCATCGAACTCAATCGAACTCTCCAGCCTTTCGTCACTAGCTAGGGAACTCACTGTGGACCCCCTGCCAAAGTCTCAACTCATCCTGAGTTATCCCAAGAGGTGTTTTAGAAGATGGCGTGTGCACATGCCTGCAGGCATGGGCTTGTGTTGTGGGGAAGTCATCCAGCCCATCAGTCTTCTGTGTATAGTGGCTATGGACCTGTGAGTGGTGACATGTTTCAGTGTGACATGTCGCTCTTAAGCTAGTTTTCTAGCAGTTTATGTAACGCAAGATCTGTGCTCCTCAACAGCTTGTCCTCCAAATTTCACCCCTACAAATGGAGGGGGGGCAATGCTGCCCGCTGTGCGTGTTGTGTGAAGTTTGCCCCAGCTGGCAGCACTGGCTGGGTGGAGATCCATGTGGAGGGGGAAACAGCCTCGTACCGCTCCGGACAGAGTCTACAAGCCATCGGCCAGGTCACAGCCCAAATGTATGATGTCATCACGGCCTGCAAAAACCTCAAGCCTTCACAGGTTCCACTGGCCCATAGAACTTGCGCTGAGGCTGCTGGCAGGGGCAGGAGCCAGCCAGCCAGCTCCAGCCCATGCCCAGTCTTTGCTCCACACCCACGCAAGCAGCTGCACAGCCTGGGCCAGCCCATGCGCCCTGCCCCCACCATCTCCCAGACCACCACCCATCACAGTCTCAGCTGCAGGGACTGCTGCACCTACCGGGGCTCTCCATCCTCACCAGGCCTGTTACCCACCTTGTGACCTCACCTGCCGAGGAGCAGCAGCCCATCATGTGAGTGCCCCTGCTAGATGATGAGCTGACATGGCAAGCCAGTTGTTCAACATCAGCTGCACACTCAGATTGCAGCCAGTTTTTGCCTACTCAACCTAGCACCTTGGTGGTAGCACCATTCGTCACACTCCTGTGTGTGGTGTCATGCAGACACACCACTGAGGAGCAGGACGAGCAGAGCATGCCCCCAAGCATGCCCCAGCAACAACAATGGCTCTAGCCTGACCTTCGTTGAACTGCCCTGCCCTTCTTTGGTCCTTTGGCTGCAGGGCAATTGCTGCTGAAGTTCTCCAGCAGATACAGCAAGTACCCACACTGTTGCGCCTTCTGCGGTCACAGCCTGATAGCAAGGTGATGCTACACTTGTCAACACTGCAAGATGCTGAGGTACAGCTTGGCCGACTGGAGTTTGCGCTGCAGTACATCATGCAACCTAGGTAACAAGGGAGGGAGGGGCAGGGGCAGGGGCGGGGGGTGGGGCCTGAGTGGGACAATGACTGAGGCACATGTGAAGCTGAAGGTACAGCTGAAGGTACAGCTGAAAGCTACTTGCATGCTACCTGCCCTGCCATGATGTGTTGCAGGCCCTTCTCGACATCCCAGTTGGCAGCACTACCTGAGGAGCAGGGTCCTGGCACCCCCGCACCCTTGCAGCAGGGGGCCATCCACTGCGAGGTCAATACGCCGGCATTCTTTTATTTTTATTTTAAAGAGGAGCATTACAAGAGAGAGTGAGACTAAAGAAAAGAAGAAAAGAGAAGACTACAAAAGACATGGTTCCCCCATACACCCCTGCTGCTGCTGTCCCCCTACTCTTGTTGCGGCTGCTGCTGCCCCCCTACTGCTGCTGCTGCCCCCCTACAGCTGCAGCCAGCCAGCACTGGTCACACCAGCCAGTACTGGTCACACCCAGCCAGTACTGGTCACAGCCAGCCAGTACTGGTCACACCAGCCAGTACTGGTCACAGCCAGCCAGTACTGGTCACAGCCTGCCAGTACTGGTCACACCAGCCAGTACTGGTCACACCCAGCCAGTACTGGTCACAGCCAGCCAGTACTGGTCACACCAGCCAATACTGGTCACAGCCAGCCAGTACTGGTCACACCAGCCAGTACTGGTCACAGCCAGCCAGTACTGGTCACAACCAGCCAGTACTGGTCACAGCCAGCCAGTACTGGTCACACCCAGCCAGTACTGGTCACACCAGCCAGCCAGTACTGGTCACACCCAGCCAGTACTGGTCACAGCCAGCCAGCACTGGTCACACCAGCCAGTACTGGTCACAGCCAGCCAGTACTGGTCACACCAGCCAGTACTGGTCACAGCCAGCCAGTACTGGTCACAGCCAGCCAGTACTGGTCACAGCCAGCCAGTACTGGTCACACCCAGCCAGTACTGGTCACACCAGCCAGTACTGGTCACAGCCAGCCAGTACTGGTCACAGCCAGCCAGTACTGGTCACACCAGCCAATACTGGTCACACCAGCCAGTACTGGTCACACCAGCCAGTACTGGTCACAGCCAGCCAGTACTGGTCACACCAGTCAGTACTGGTCACACCCAGCCAGTACTGGTCACAGCCAGCCAGTACTGGTCACACCAGCCAGTACTGGTCACAGCCAGCCAGTACTGGTCACACCAGCCAGTACTGGTCACAGCCAGCCAGTACTGGTCACAACCAGCCAGTACTGGTCACAGCCAGCCAGTACTGGTCACACCCAGCCAGTACTGGTCACACCAGCCAGCCAGTACTGGTCACACCCAGCCAGTACTGGTCACAGCCAGCCAGCACTGGTCACACCAGCCAGTACTGGTCACACCCAGCCAGTACTGGTCACACCCAGCCAGTACTGGTCACAGCCAGCCAGTACTGGTCACACCAGCCAGTACTGGTCACAGCCAGCCAGTACTGGTCACACCAGCCAGTACTGGTCACACCAGCCAGTACTGGTCACAGCCAGCCAGTACTGGTCACAGCCAGCCAGTACTGGTCACAGCCAGCCAGTACTGGTCACAGCCAGCCAGTACTGGTCACAGCCAGCCAGTACTGGTCACACCCAGCCAGTACTGGTCACACCCAGCCAGTACCGGTCACAGCCAGCCAGTACTGGTCACAGCCAGCCAGCCAGTACTGGTCACAGCCAGCCAGCCAGTACTGGTCACAGCCAGCCAGTACTGTCACAGCCAGCCAGCCAGTACTGGTCACACCAGCCAGTACTGGTCACAGCCAGCCAGCCAGTACTGGTCACAGCCAGCCAGTACTGGTCACAGCCAGCCAGTACTGGTCACAGCCAGCCAGTACTGGTCACAGCCAGCCAGCACTGGTCACAGCCAGCCAGTACTGGTCACAGCCAGCCAGTACTGGTCACACCCAGCCAGTACTGGTCACAGCCAGCCAGTACTGGTCACACCCAGCCAGTACTGGTCACACCCAGCCAGTACCGGTCACAGCCAGCCAGTACTGGTCACAGCCAGCCAGCCAGTACTGGTCACAGCCAGCCAGCCAGTACTGGTCACAGCCAGCCAGTACTGTCACAGCCAGCCAGCCAGTACTGGTCACACCAGCCAGTACTGGTCACAGCCAGCCAGCCAGTACTGGTCACAGCCAGCCAGTACTGGTCACAGCCAGCCAGTACTGGTCACAGCCAGCCAGTACTGGTCACAGCCAGCCAGCACTGGTCACAGCCAGTGCTGGTTACATCCCAGTGCTGGATGCCTTACAGTAATGTGTGTCATGCATTGCATTTATTGGGTATAGTAGAGCATTGTATGTAAAATGTCTCTCTGTCACTGTGCAGGGGCTGGAGCTTGGACGACTACCTTCTTCACATTGAGGTCGCCTTGCATTGTGAAGGGAATGAGATAAAGGACGGATGGAGTGTCTTGGTTGATGCTACATAGCGAAGCAGTGTACTATGTAATGTTAGTGGTAGTGATAACAAACACATGTACATAGTACACGCAACGACATTGCAGTGAGTGATAGCACATGTAGTGTGTTATAGCGTGTTGTCCTCTTGTTGTAATCGGTGCCTATACTGTACCTAACCTAGGCTCCAGCCCTTTATTGTAAGCATTATGCGCTTCATCAATAGGACTTGGCAGTATGGAGAGTTGTTAACCCATTGCAAGCGCACATTGTAGCGCACATCGACTAGACATCGCACATCAGAAAGACTTGGCAGTATGGAGAGTTGTTAACCCATCGCAAGCGCACATTGTAGCGCACATCGACTAGACATCGCACATCAGAAAGACTTGGCAGTATGGAGAGTTGTTAACCCATTGCTAGCGCACATGTTAGCGCACATCGACTAGACATCGCACATCAGAAAGACTTGGCAGTATGGAGAGATGTTAACCCATCGCAAGCGCACATTGTAGCACTCCTACAATCTAATCCCTGCGTCCGTCCCTGCGTGTTTCCAACCTTGTCCGATCGGGCTGAAATTTTAATAGATGGTAGGTTGCAAAAAATAAAACATATTTTGTAAAAAAAATATTCTGAAAAAATCAACAGCTGTTGCGCTGTGGCCCGCAACCTATCCCTGCACTCATCCCTGCACTCTAGCCACAGGGCCACAGCGCAGCCGCCTTTGATTTTTTTAGAATATTTAATCTGAGAAAATATGTTTTATTTTCTGCAAACTACCATCTATCAACATTTCAGCCCGATCGGACAAGGTCGGTCAACACGCAGGGACGGACGCAGGGATTAATTTGTAGGAGTGTAGCGCACATCGACTAGACATCGCACATCAGAAAGACTTGGCAGTATGGAGAAATGTTAACCAATTACAAGCGCACATTTTAGCGCACATCGACCGGACATCGCACATCGCACATCGGACGTAGGCAGCCGGTGGGGAGCTTACAGCGAAGCGCTAAGACCAGCGATGCAAGTATTACATGGGGATACGCGGGAACTTTGAAATCTCCATGCCCTAACCCTACCAAAGCTGAAATACGGTACTGGACGACAACCAGTACTGGTTGAGGTCCAGTACTGGTTAGCGACCAGTACTGGACCACAACCAGTACTGGTTACCTCGCAGAACAGCACGACAGGCCAACGATCGAATCTCGCCAGCCACTTGGAGTTCATTTTTTTTTTCAAGTGCGTTGGCTTGCCTATGAGAAACAGAAGACTTCCATCAGAAAAAAAAGCACCCTTAGGTGGCACTTATAATGCGATCTTTTCCACGAGTGTGCAGGGATAGGTTGCGGACCACAGCGCAGCAGCTTTTGGATTTTTTTAAATATTTTTCTTGAAAAATATGTTTTATTTTCTGAAAACTGCCATCTATCAAATTTTCAGCCCGATCGGACAAGGTCGGTAGAACGCAGGGACAAACGCAGGGACTAAATTGTAGGAGTGTGTGCTGTGCTCTGTTGCTCACGAGACTGCTGAGGTAGCCTGAACCTGCCCCTGCCCCCCTGTCCGCCTGAGCTACCAGCCCCCCTGCTGTCAGAAGGGGAGGAGTAGGACCAGAGTGAGGATGAGGAGGTGCTGAGTTGCTGCTGCATCTGCTTGCTGAGTAGGTCAGCCTCCTTTGTCAGCAGCACACGCTTGATGCGCTCGACTTTTAGGTCGGCGCTGGTCTGATCATAGCGCAGCCTTTCGACTGTGCTTTCGTACTCAGGCGGTAGGGCTGCCAGAATGGCGAGTACCACTGTGGATTCAGAAGTCTCACAGTTGCAAGCTTCCAGCTTTGTTAGCAGCTGCTGCAAACGCGCATAGAAGCGCGCTACTGACTCGCCGGGATCCATGCGCAGGAGACTGAGTTGCTGCTGAAGCTGCGACTGTCGCGCGACTGACGATTCGGTGAACTGGGATTCGAGGGTTTCCCAGGCGTCTTGCGCTGAGTCTGCAGACTTGACAGTGAAGATGTGGAGGTTGGAGACGTGCCGTTGGATAAAGGCTTTGGCTTTGCGATCCAGCGCGCTGTCCGCGCGAGATCTGGCTAGCTCAGCAGCATACGCAGTCTGCTCTTGCTGAGTGGCGTTAGCTGCTGGCGCGGTGGGTAAGGGGGTGACGCCGTCGGCGACGACGGACCAGAGGCCTGCTTCGATTAGCAGGCCTTCGGTGCGGATGCTCCAAATTGGCCAGTTGTCGTCATCGAGAATGGTGGCCTGATTGCCGGAGGCTGAAGCAGGAGAAGTTGCCATCGCTGATCGACTGGGCTGTCAACCACACGAACCCTAGCCAGCAACTTACTGGAGTCCTATCGCGCGTCAGCGCGTGGGCCCATAACCTGTTGGAAGAGCACGGGCAGACGCGGACACCAGTTCAGGGTAGTTACATTGATCAGCCACAACTGCTAGCGCGCAACCTTGCGTCAACCTTGCGCAACCTTGCGCCTACCTGTTGGAAGAGCACGGGCAGACGCGGACACCAGTTCAGGGTGCCTACGACTGCCGGGTGTCTGCCCTAAATACGGCAGTCACACTCGCACTCATCGCGGCCGGGCCGCTGGCAGGCACACCCTACAATCCCGGTGCTTGATCTCAACTGCACCGGGAGGGTATGCAACTAACATGGGCTGTCGCGGTAATCCCGAGGCAGCTACAGGATACCGGTCACACACGTCAATGTGAGATGGCAGGTAAAGCCTAGCTGTAAGCGTAAGCTGTGAGGATAACTGGTTCAATTCCAGGGGGTCCCGTCCTAAGCCCAGGCCTTCTCACGGTGGTGCCTTGTGGCCGACTGTTACAGTGGCCGCGGCTCGAGTGCCCTCAGTGTTACATATGGTGCAAACGGTCCAGTGTCGCCTAAATTGTAAACGACCTCGGCTTTTCCAGACTCATTTCTGCACGGATTTACAAGCTGATTGAAGCGTCAGAATGCGGCCGCGCTGAGCCACACGCTGAGCTGGTCGGGCATGTTGAAGGTATCCGACCCTACCGCGCCTGCAGACTTGATGTACGTTGACCCAGTAGTAGTGAGCCCCTGTTTAATGCGATGGATAGTGCGCGATGTGTTAGGAGCCCGACCTCATGTCCAACATGAAAACCAACATGCGCTGGCTCAGGGGCTCTGGAACTAGGAGGAGACCATAGTAGGAGCACAGCAGTGGCAAATGCATCAATCCCTTGTTGATTAGGCTCCAGAAGGTGGGCAAACCCACCTCCATGCTCCCCACTCTGCTGATGCTAGTCTCATGACCATCGAACTCAATCGAACTCTCCAGCCTTTCGTCACTAGCTAGGGAACTCACTGTGGACCCCCTGCCAAAGTCTCAACTCATCCTGAGTTATCCCAAGAGGTGTTTTAGAAGATGGCG
This sequence comes from Haematococcus lacustris, assembly GCA_030144725.1. Taxonomy (NCBI): domain Eukaryota; kingdom Viridiplantae; phylum Chlorophyta; class Chlorophyceae; order Chlamydomonadales; family Haematococcaceae; genus Haematococcus; species Haematococcus lacustris. The sequence goes on from JASKMD010000004.1 coordinate 8,690,418, forward strand.
TGTGCACATGCCTGCAGGCATGGGCTTGTGTTGTGGGGAAGTCATCCAGCCCATCAGTCTTCTGTGTATAGTGGCTATGGACCTGTGAGTGGTGACATGTTTCAGTGTGACATGTCGCTCTTAAGCTAGTTTTCTAGCAGTTTATGTAACGCAAGATCTGTGCTCCTCAACAGCTTGTCCTCCAAATTTCACCCCTACAAATGGAGAGGGGGCAATGCTGCCCGCTGTGCGTGTTGTGTGAAGTTTGCCCCAGCTGGCAGCACTGGCTGGGTGGAGATCCATGTGGAGGGGGAAACAGCCTCGTACCGCTCCGGACAGAGTCTACAAGCCATCGGCCAGGTCACAGCCCAAATGTATGATGTCATCACGGCCTGCAAAAACCTCAAGCCTTCACAGGTTCCACTGGCCCATAGAACTTGCGCTGAGGCTACTGGCAGGGGCAGGAGCCAGCCAGCCAGCTCCAGCCCATGCCCAGTCTTTGCTCCACACCCACGCAAGCAGCTGCACAGCCTGGGCCAGCCCATGCGCCCTGCCCCCACCATCTCCCAGACCACCACCCATCACAGTCTCAGCTGCAGGGACTGCTGCACCTACCGGGGCTCTCCATCCTCACCAGGCCTGTTACCCACCTTGTGACCTCACCTGCCGAGGAGCAGCAGCCCATCATGTGAGTGCCCCTGCTAGATGATGAGCTGACATGGCAAGCCAGTTGTTCAACATCAGCTGCACACTCAGATTGCAGCCAGTTTTTGCCTACTCAACCTAGCACCTTGGTGGTAGCACCATTCGTCACACTCCTGTGTGTGGTGTCATGCAGACACACCACTGAGGAGCAGGACGAGCAGAGCATGCCCCCAAGCATGCCCCAGCAACAACAATGGCTCTAGCCTGACCTTCGTTGAACTGCCCTGCCCTTCTTTGGTCCTTTGGCTGCAGGGCAATTGCTGCTGAAGTTCTCCAGCAGATACAGCAAGTACCCACACTGTTGCGCCTTCTGCGGTCACAGCCTGATAGCAAGGTGATGCTACACTTGTCAACACTGCAAGATGCTGAGGTACAGCTTGGCCGACTGGAGTTTGCGCTGCAGTACATCATGCAACCTAGGTAACAAGGGAGGGAGGGGCAGGGGCAGGGGCGGGGGGTGGGGCCTGAGTGGGACAATGACTGAGGCACATGTGAAGCTGAAGGTACAGCTGAAGGTACAGCTGAAAGCTACTTGCATGCTACCTGCCCTGCCATGATGTGTTGCAGGCCCTTCTCGACATCCCAGTTGGCAGCACTACCTGAGGAGCAGGGTCCTGGCACCCCCGCACCCTTGCAGCAGGGGGCCATCCACTGCGAGGTCAATACGCCGGCATTCTTTTATTTTTATTTTAAAGAGGAGCATTACAAGAGAGAGTGAGACTAAAGAAAAGAAGAAAAGAGAAGACTACAAAAGACATGGTTCCCCCATACACGATCCCCAAGCACCCCAGCCAAACACAGCGGTCCACACACCCCAAGCAAAGGTCCACACCCCCCAAGCAAAGGTCCACACAACCCAAGCAACCCCCTCCCTACACTCACGATAAACAAGGACCGGTCGCGATTGGATCGACCATAGCTCATTGGAAAGAGGAGTAGAAGGCCGTTCGAACGGTACAAGTCTTACGTGAATCCGTGCATCCGTTGCGACGTAAATGGGCCGCGATTTTGTCAACCACGCATCTGTACAGATTCCTAAGGTTAGCTATCTGTACAGATGTCTATAAAGCTATCTGTACAGATAGACATACCTATCTGAACAGATGCCTCCTTAGCTATCTGTACAGATGCGACTTTTAGCTATCTGTACAGATGCCTTTGAGCTATCTGTACAGATGCTTTGAGCTATCTGTACAGATGCCTCTTTGCTATCTGTACAGATGCTAGGGTTTTTGCTGTCTGTACAGATGCCTCTTTGCTATCTGTACAGATGCTAGGGTAGATGCTATAGGACAACGTCAAGACACTCCCCCACACCAAACGCCCTCCACCCTAGCTCACCTCCCCAGACCCTCCCCATACCCTCCCCACAAAACTACCCACACGAGCAAAAGTTCCGCCCCTCGACCTGAAACCGAGAACCCTACCCCCAACGCTCAAACCAAGACCACCTAAGCCCCCGGTCCCCTGACACCCAGACATCCCCCCGGAGCCTAGCCCACCCCACCCACCGAACGCCCTAAGCCCCCACCAGCAACCCTGCAGCTCAGGCTGGCTCGACGGGGAAGGGGACGGGCCACTGCAAGGAGAGGCGAACCACTAGCTCTCCCCCCCCCTGCGCCCTGCCCTCCCCCTGCCTAGGCCTCCCTGCTGCCCTCTCCTCCTCCACTCCTCCTGCCCCAACCCTCCCCTCTGCCCCCTCCTGCCCGCTCTGCCCCCTCCGCTCCCTCCTAGGCTGCTTGGCAAACCAGGCCCCCGACGCCTCGGGCCACAGCTGGTCGAAGTGGGCAGCGTCCAACTCCGGGTCCTTTCCCTTGAACCAGGTGGAGGGCACAGCGCCGCAGAGGCCCACGCGGATGTCCCTCCCCACCCGATGCCAGTCACGCTTGACGGCCGTGGTGAGGGTGGAGATGATCTCCTCCACGACCCGCCTTGCCACCTGCTGTGGCTGCAGGGCTGTAGCGGCTCCTGAGCTGCGGAGGCGCCACACTGCGCCCAGGTAGGCCACGCGCAGCCGCAGCCACAACAGGCTGTCAGGGGGCTGGAAGGGGGGGGGCTCGCCGCGGGTGGGGCGCCCACTGAGGAGCAGCATGGCGTCGCCTGAGGGGGGGCGGGTGCCTGTGAGGCGGCCGTACACGTCCAGCACCCACTCCCAGGCTGGGACCACGGCGGGGCAGGTCAGGAAGGCGTGGGTGAGGGTCTCCAAGTGCCCCGGCTGGCAGAAGCGGCAGGCGGACGAGCCCGGGGCAGCCGCCCCCTTGAGGATGTGACCCCACAAGGCCCCGACCATGAGGCTGGCGTGAAGCAGCCGCCAGGCCACGATGACGTGCTCCCGACGGAGGGTGGGGTCTAGCAGCTCCTTCCACACCTTCGCACACGGCTGGCCCGCCTGGACACCCACAGCCAGCTGGTCCGCGGTGTCGGCCCGGGGGGCGGGCTGCCTGCCCCCACGCCGCTGCTGGGCCTCCAGCTGCTGCTCAGCCTGCTCGGCCGCCCTGTCCTGCGGCGAGGGACGATGGTGCGCCCTGGCGGAGGTGTCCAGCCAGCGAGGCGGTTGGCTGCCCTGCACCTCCTCGGGGAGCCGCTCCTCCACATCCCTGCCCTGCTGCTCCCGATCCCCCGCTGCCCCCTGGCCTGCCACCTGCTGCGCGCTGGCCTCCCACTTGAGCTCCAGCTCCCTCAGGGCCCCATCAGCCACCGCTGCCACCTCCGGTTCGCCCGCTGCCCGGGGGGGCCGCACACCCCACAGCGCAGGCCACAAGCCCCCATTGGGTGGGTAGAAGGGGTCGGCACTGGCGCGCTGGAGCTGGTGGAGGCGCACCCTGGCATGCTTGACCGAGAAGTCCATGAGGGTGGTGGTGCCCATGCCCCACACCTGAGGGTCCAGCTGCAGGTGAGCCCAGGGGCCCAAGAGCCACTCCTCCTTAGGCCAGGTGCCAGGCCCCTCGTCAGCTGGGTCGGCAGCCTGCCCTCCCGCCCCGCCCCCTGCGCCCCTACGCCCTCCACCTCCTCCACGCCCTCGCCCCCTGCCCCCGCCCCGCCCCCTTGCCCGCCCCCCCCCCCTGCCAACCGCCCTGGCTCCTCCTTGCTCCTGCCCTTAAGCCTGCTCCTGTGCCACGTGATGCTGGGCGGGTAGAGGGCGGAGGTGGGTGGCTCGCTCCTCCGGAGTCAGCCTGTAGCTGGGCTTGTTGAGCCGGGCCACCGCAGCTGGCTCCCAGGCCGCCCCTCCCTCCGCCCAGAAAGCCCCTAGGGGCCCCTGCCCTGTGGGGTCTAGGGGGTAGAGGCGGCCGTTGGGGCCCACCCAGTGGGAGGGCTGGAGCAGGGGGTGGCGCCGCATCACAAACCCCACCCCTGGCCCAACCCTCAGGCACTCCCACTCCGGCTGAGGAGGCTGCAGGCGGTCCACCATGCCCTGCCAGGGCTCGGGGAGGCAAGCCCTGACCAGGTCGGCAGCCCAGCGGGCATCCCCCTCCAGCTGGGGGCTATGCAGGGCCTCCCTCACGTGGCGGACGTGGGTCCAACCCTGCTGAGCAGCTGCCTCCCTAGCTGCTGGGTTCATGCGGACTTGTGCGTTGTACCACAGCGGCTCTGCCAGCACCGAGAAGAAGGACTGACTAGCGGGGGGCACCGCGCGGAACAGCTTGAGCTCCGCCAGGGCCGCCACGTGAGCTTGCAGCCGCGGGCTGATGCCTCGCGAGGGGGGGGCGGTGGGGTCGGTGATGACCCACGTGCTGAGGCCGTGGGAGGGGTCTGCCAGCAGGCTGTGGGTCAGAGGCTGCCAGGGACGAACCCGGGGCGACCAGAGCTGGGCCAGCATCTTCGCCAGCATGGCCGTGCTGGTGACCCCCAGGTCGGGAAGCCCCACCCCTCCCTCCCCCCGGGGCATCACGCAGATGGCCTTGCTAGGGTAGAGGCGGCTGTTGTTGGGGCTGCGCTCCTGGGGCAGGTCTGAGGCTGCCACAAAGCGGTTGACAGCCAAGGCCATGGCTTGCGCCAGAGGAGCGGAGGGTTGCACGAAGGCCATTTGGTAGATGGACTTGGAGGCCAGGCACTGCTGTGCCACCTGCACCCGCCCCAGGAGGTTGAGGCCTTGGGGCCGCCAAGGGAGGGAGGCTGCCATCATGGCTGCAGCCGCCCCACCGAAGGCGGCCTCGCTTGTGGCAGCGTAGGAGGCCGCCCCAAGAGGGACCCCCAGGTGGCGCACTGGCACCCCCGCTCGGACAGCTGGGATGACCACCTCCGGCTCCTGCTCCCCACCTTGCTCCCGCCCGCCCTGCTGCTGTCCTAGCCCGCCACCTTCCCCCAGCCCACCCCCTAGCCCCTGCTCGCCCACCTGCCCCTGCCCGCCCCCTTCCCCCCCGTCACCCCCCCTGCCTCCCCTCCCCGCCCCCTCGGGTCCCGAGCCCCCCTGGTTACCCAACCCGTGCTCTGGCTGGGCGCACGGCAGGGCTGAGCTCTTGCTCACACTCAGCGCAGGGCCCCCAGCGGCGCGGAACAGGCCCAGGGCCTCCACTACCACCTTCCCGTCTCTGACCCGATCGAGCACCACGATGGTGAGGTCGTCCGCATACTCCTTGGAGGGGAGCGCGGGGGTCAGGGCGGCCCTGTGCAAGGCCAGAGGGCTGGAGGGGATGGTGGGGGTGCTGATGCGGCCTGCCAGCTGGAGCGAGCTGAGGTAGCTGACCAGCGGCTGGAGCACGATGCACCAGTAGAGTGGGGAAGCCCCGCTGCCCTGCAACAGCCCCGACGCAAGGGGGAAGCTGTCGGTGAGGTGGCCGTTGACCAGCACCTGGCTCGTGGCACCCCGGTGCAGCAGTTGAGCCCAACGCACATGCCCCTCCCGGCAGAACCCCATGGCCTCCATCGTTTCCTGGAGCAAGCCCCAGGACACGTTGTCATAGGCCCCCGCCAGGTCCAGCAACAACAGCCAGGCTGGGCTGCCCCGCTGCTGCAGGTACTCCAGCAGGCCTAGGTGGAACTGCACGCTGTCGCTGATGTCCCTGCCCAGGATGAAGGCCGATTGAGAGGGGGACACCAGCAGGTCCAAGGGCAGCTGCAGCCGGTCCTCCACTGCCCTGGCCACCAGGCGCACGTCGCAGTTGAGGAGCGTGATGGGGCGGTAGCCGGCCACCTGGTCCCTCGGCTTGCCAGCTTTGGGCACGAGGGTAATGATGCCGGTCAGGAACTCAGCCAGGGGGGCAGGGTCAGCGGTGTCTGCCAGGGCCTCTTGCAACATGGCCCGCAGCGGCCGCCCCAGCTCCACCCACAGCCGGTCATAGACCTCCATGGGCAGCCCATCTAGCCCCGGGGCCTTGCTGTGCGCGCAGCCCTGTAGAGCCCGGCCCAGCTCCTCCTCTGACAGCATAGGGCTGCCATCGGGGCCCTCGGCAGCCCTAGCCTGGGTGGGGGTGAGGTGGGAGGTGAGGCTGCCCAGCAGCGCGGCGCGCGCAGCTGTGTCCACCGGCTTGGCTGCGTAGACTCCGGTGGGCCCGGCAGCTGAGTAGTGCTGCTGGAAAGCCCTGCACGCTGCCTTCACCCCGGCCGGCGTGGTGAGGTCTGCTGGATGACCTGGCTGTCCGGGGAGCTGGAGAGAGGAGATGAGGGTGGGGGTGTGCGCGGGCTGGTCGCGATGGTAGAAGAAGAAGGAGGAGCGGTCGCCGTAGTACTGGTCGAGGACAGCGCTGGCCAGCAGGGATTGCTGGGCCCCCTGCTCCCTCGCCCCCACCCCCGCCAGGGCTGCGGCCTCTCCCAGGTGCTGCGCCGCCTGCACCTCAGCCTCCCCCTCTCGCTCCACCCGCACCAGCTGCCGCACGAGGTGAGCCCTGGCCACTGCTGCCGCCTTCTCCCTGCGCTGCTGCAGGTCACGCTGCGCGCGGCGCTGGGCCCGCAGGAAGTGCTGGGCACGCATGGCCAGGCCCTGTTTGAGGCGGGCCCACCTGGCCCTGTGCCCATCCCTAGGTAGCCCCAGCTGACTCGCAGCCTCGTGGTAAAGGGCCTCCGCCTGTAGGAAGTCCTTGAGGCAGTCCAGCAGGTCGGGGTTGTCAAGGTGGGCGGGGTGCAGCTGCCAGGGAGCGGGGACGGTGAGAGGCAGGTCGGGGGGGCACACTGCCACAGACACGGGCCGGTGGTCGGTGGGCACTGGCAGCACACCCTGGATGGCGCTGTCCATCTGCCACTGCACCAGCTCCTCCGAGACGTACCACCGGTCGAGGCAAGCACCCGTCTGCCAACGCTCGCTGAAGTGGGTGAGGTCTCTCTTGGAGGGGTGCAGATGGCGCCACGGGTCCACCAGACCGCGCTCACCCGCCAGCTGCCGCAGCTGCTCCGCCCCCTGGTGTCACGGCGCAGCCGCTGCCTTAAATCTTACAGTGTGAGCGGCATGTCCACTTAGAAATGTCCACCGCAGTCTCTACTATCCACACTCTCGCACAGCAACTGAGCCCAGGTTTAGAACGGGACCCTCGGGAGTCGAACCCGAATGGTGAGCTGGTAGCAGCCCACCACTGACCTCCTCAGTCACTCTGCTAAAGTGTGGTTTACGGATACGCATAAGCGCACCGTCACATTCCTCCCCCTCTTAAGAGATCCGTTCTGCCAAGGTACCTGGGGTAGCCCTGAGCACCGAGACTCGCAGTCTATAGAGACCACTGACATACAGGCTGACCCATAAGGGTACCAGCCACCCACAGAAAACACATGCATCACCATAAGGTGCCACATGGGGACCATGGTCATAGGACCAGGCCAGGTGACATAGGTCACGGAGACATTACCCATCAAGGCAGGTTATGCACAGCCTTGTACCTAGACAAGATCTGGGGAGCACCAGCCAGCATAGCCTCTGGCTCCCAGGTGTTGTAGGTATCATCGTAGCCTGTCCACTTGACCAGGTACTCCATGCGCTTCTTGAAACGTACCTGCCTGTGGTTCAGCAGGCTATGCACTTCATAGTGAGGTGCATCTTCCAGCCACTCCATTACAGGAGGGGGGTGAAACCCCTGGCTGCCAGTGTACTTCTTAAGAAGTGACACATGGAACACAGGATGTAACCTGCTCATGGTGGGAGGTAACTCCAACCGGTAGGCAGCCTCACCTAGCTTGCCTGTGACCTTGAAAGGCCCTACATACCTAGGCAAGAACTTACGTGCTCTGCCAGGTGCATTGCGCAGGTTCTTGGTGCTCAGCAGGACGCTGTCACCTACGCTGAACGTGACATCACGCCTACGCTTATTCGCATACCTTTGTTGGCGGTCCTGAGCCACCCTCATGCACTCCTGAGCATGCTTTACCTCATGCTCCCACTTCTTGGCGAAGCTCTCAGCGGAGGGAGATAGGCACGGCCTGGGCAGCTTATGCAGCACAGGTGTAATGGGTGACTGTCCATAGTTCACCAGGAATGGTGTGGACTGAATAGACTCTTGCCATGAATTATTAATAGCAAACTCGGCAAAGGCTAAATGCCTAGGCCAATCTTCTTGAGTAGGTAGGATATAATGTCTAAGCATTTCTTCCACAATCTGGTTTGTACGCTCAGTCTGACCATCTGATTGAGGATGATACGCGGTGCTGAAAGCAGGGTCTACGCCTATCAGCTTTCTGACCTCAATCCAGAACTGGTTGTTAAAGGTCGCACCACGATCAGAGATGGTTACTCTAGACAGGCCATGGTATTAAAATACATGGTCAATGTATAATTCAGCAAATTCTTTAGCATCCATGGCTTCAATGCATGGGATTAAGTGAACCATCTTTGATAGACGATCCACGACCACACAGATAGAATCATAGCCATGCACACCGACTGGAAGCTTAACCACCAAATCCATGGTGACAGATTCCCAGCGGTACCCCGGTATAGACAGGGGATTAAGCAGCCCACCAGGTACCTGGCGTGACGCTTTGTTTCGTTGGCATGCATCACAGTTAGTCACATAGTGTCTAACGTCAGCACGCATGGTTTTCCACCAGAACACCCTACGCACACGTTCAAGGGTTTTGGTGATGCCCACATGGCCAGCATACTTAGCATCATGCATTTCGTGCAAGATATGCTCTCGTAGCTGGATATCATTAGGAACTATAATAGTACCTTTATCAAGGTGTCGCCACAGACCCTCCTGGGTCATTTCCCACTCCTCATGAGGCTCAGCAAAGGCAGGATCAGTGCTATAGGCACTAATTAGCCAATCTGTAACCTGCGAAGGGTGACCAGGACACTCAGGGACCTGTGCCTCACAGTCATTAGAGACCGGGTCAGCCCACCTTAACCGCTTAGGCTCTGATGGCTTTAGAGCATCATCAGAGTCAGCATCATGGTCAGGGTCTGATCCAGCGGTAGGCTGCTGTTCGCTGCCTCCGCTGCCGCTGCTCAACGGTGTACCCGCACCGACGTCCTCCCCCTCCTGTAATCTCCGCTTCTGCTGCCTGGTCGTCACCAGGATTTTGTCAGTATCAGTCTTAGCCGTCGCTGAAGTTACTGGAATACGTGACAGTGGATCGGCAGGATTAGTGTTGCCAGGTAGGTATTTAATGGTGTAATTAAATCGGGATAAGAACACCAACCAGCGGCTCTGCCTACGGGACAGTGTAGACTGCGTAGGTAGGGCCTCTAGAGGGCGGTGATCAGTAAACAGGGTAAATGGCACTCCTTCAAGGTAGCACCGCCACTGTGTACACGCAGCAATAATGGCCAAAGTTTCCTGTTCCCCAGTGGTATAATTCATTTCAGCTTTTGACAGCTTACGTGAGTAATATGCCAGGGGGTAACCAGCCTGTGTCAATACTGCGCCAACACCCAAGAGTGAGGCGTCACAGTAGACTTCAAAGGGCTTGGTTATATCAGGCAATCGGAGCATAGGCACCTTCATAATAGCCTGCTTTAGAGCGTTGAAAGCATCTAACTGGGGTTTAGGCCATTGCGCCCAGTTAGAAGATTTGCCTTAAGGGCCAGTTAAATTAGTAAGTGGAACAGCAATGGAACTGAAATTACGCACAAATTTACGTACAAAATTAGCCATGCCAAGGAATGACTGCAGAGCTGTCAGGTTCGTAGGAACAGGCCAGTCTTTGATGGCAGTCACCTTGCTGGGGTCTACAGCTACACCATCTTTAGAGATGATGTGCCCCAGGAAAGGTAGAGACTCTTTCATGAATTCACATTTGGATAATTTAGCAAAATATTTATGTTGTCTCAGCAAACTAAATATTTCCCGAAGGTGTGACAGGTGCTCCTGGATAGACTTGGACATGATTAAAATGTCATCAAGATATACCAGAGCACACCGGTCAATCACCGTGGCAAATGCCTGGTTCATAGCCCGTTGAAATGTAGCGGGAGCATTGGTTAAACCAAAGCATAACACTTTATACTGATAGTGTCCCATGGGCGTCCTAAACGCAGTTTTAGGAATATCCTCATCAGGTATTCTGATTTGATGATAGCCAGCCTGGAGATCCAGGGAGGAAAATACAGTCATACCCGACAGTTTATCAAATAAATCATCAATTCTGGGGAGAGGGTATTGATCACGTATAGTGAGCTTGTTAAGCTGGCGGTAGTCTACGCACATGCGTAGCTCACCGGACTTCTTCTTTACAAAAAGAACTGGTGCTGCAAATGGGGAAGAGCTAGGCTCTATCAGCCCTTTAGACAACATGTCAGTAACCTGTTTCTTCACTTCTTCCTGTTCTGGCTGGCTCATCCTATAACTGGGCCTGGCAGGAGGTTTAGCACCATCCTGCAGGGGTATAGAGTGCCCCACATCACGTGCAGGAGGCAACCCAGTGATAGGCACTCACAGGAATTAGCAGCGATAACTGCGCAGTATCCATGGTAACTGCTCTGTTATTCATGATACTGCGCTGCTTATCATGGATACTGCGCTGCTTATCATGGATACTGCGCTGCTTATCATGGATACTGCGTTGTAATCCATAGATACTGCTCAGTCAACTATGGATACTGCGCAGTCAACCATGGATACTGCTCAGTCAACCATGGATACTGCGCTGTCAACCATGGATACTGCGCAGTCAACCATAGATACTGCTCAGTCAACCATGGATACTGCTCAGTCAACCATGGATACTGCTCAGTCAACTATGGATACTGCTCAGTCAACCATGGATACTGCTCAGTCAACCATAAATACTGCTCAGTCAACCATGGATACTGCTCAGTCAACCATGGATACTGCTCAGTCAACCATAAATACTGCTCAGTCAACCATGGATACTGCTCAGTCAACCATGGATACTGCTCAGTCAACCATAAATACTGCTCAGTCAACCATGGATACTGCTCAGTCAACCATGGATACTGCTCAGTCAACCATGGATACTGCTCAGTCAACCATGGATACTGCTCAGTCAACCATGGATACTGCTCAGTCAACCATGGATACTGCTCAGTCAACCATAAATACTGCTCAGTCAACCATGGATACTGCTCAGTCAACCATGGATACTGCTCAGTCAACCATGGATACTGCTCAGTCAACCATGGATACTGCTCAGTCAACCATGGATACTGCTCAGTCAACCATAGATACTGCGCTGTCGTCTATGGATACCTCGTTGTCGACTAAGGATACTGCTCAGGTGACGACATCATTTGCTATTGTGTCCCTGCAACGCCATTGTGGTTATGCGCGTGTGTACCATGCTCTGGCGCAACTCTGTTGCACAACTTCCTTCTTTTCTCTACTGTGTGTTGTGTGGGTTGGTGTGACAGCGGTTATTGCTGATGATGATGGTTAACCTCCTGTTGATGCCGCAAGCCTATTCCTGCCCTTGATTAAGTCCGTGTAAACCTTAACCCATGTTGCCTGGGTCCAGATGATGGGATACTTACTATTACTGTGGGCTGGGCTCTTACACTGTGTGGACCTTACACACGTCATCAGGCTCATTTACCAGCATCACTAACATTGACAACGACAACATATGAGAGGCAACGACATCATGACCAGCTGCCCTTTCACCACCACACCAACATCAATGCAACTTGAGCAGCAACAACAGCCTGACGCACACCTGCATTGGCCCCATGTGTACCTTGTGGTCGGGGTGTGATGATGTGTAATGGCTATTGATCTGCTGGCGCCATACACAACCCCTTACTACTGTCCCTTGTGGCGCTTAGCCGGTGGAGCCTCCCCCCCACCCCCTTCCCCAGCACCCTTCTGCCCGTTGCCCCAGCTTCCGCCCCTGGCCCCGCCTCTGCCCCTGCCACCGCCACTGCCGCTGCCAGTGCCCCTGCCCCTGCCTCTGCCCCCCTTCCTGCCCTGGCTTCCACCCCTGCTTGCAGCTGGCTTGTCCACCTGCTTGGCCCCACCCTTCTCCTCTCCCGCAGCTAGACCACCCTGGACCGCTGCTGCTGGTACCGCCGTGGCAGCCCCCCCCTGGGCCACCTTTGCTGCAGCTTTGGCTGCCTTAGCAGCCCTGGCCTCAAAGACCGAGAATCAGGACTTCCGGGATATCTGCACACACATTGCATCACAGTCTTTACAGTCATGTCTGAGCTAGATTGGGCTGGTATTGGTGGCACCTCTATTCACCACTGCTATACCTGGCCTCCTGCCTCACCTGCTGTGTCACCGAGAAGGCCACCAGCAGCTGCTCCGGCACCTTCGACACCTTGGCTCTGCACAACAACAATGGCATATGGATACTGCTCTGTAGCCATGTGAATACTGCTCTGTAGTCATGTGTATACTGCTCTGTAGCCATGTGAATACTGCTCTGTAGTCATATGTATACTGCTCTGTAGGCATATGGATACTGCTCTGTAGTCATGTGGATACTGCTCTGTAGTCATGTGGATACTGCTCTGTAGTCATGTGGATACCGCTCTGTAGGCATATGGATACTGCTCTGTAGTCATGTGGATACTGCGCAGTAGTCATGTGGATACTGCTCTGTAGGCATATGGATACTGCTCTGTAGCCATGTGAATACTGCTCTGTAGTCATGTGTATACTGCTCTGTAGTCATGTGGATACTGCTCTGTAGTCATGTGGATACTGCTCTGTAGGCATATGGATACTGCTCTGTAGTCATGTGGATACTGCACAGTAGTCATGTGGATACTGCTCTGTAGGCATATGGATACTGCTCTGTAGCCATGTGAATACTGCTCTGTAGTCATGTGTATACTGCTCTGTAGTCATGTGGATACTGCTCTGTGGTCATGTGGATACTGCTCTGTAGTCATGTGGATACTGCTCTGTAGGCATATGGATACTGCTCTGTAGTCATGTGGATACTGCTCTGTGGTCATGTGGATACTGCTCTGTAGTCATGTGGATACTGCTCTGTAGGCATATGGATACTGCTCTGTAGTTATGTGGATACTGCTATGTATGCATGTGGATACTGCTATGTATGCATGTGGATACTAATCTGTAGGCATATGGATACTGCTCTGTAATCATGTGGATACTGCGCAGTAGGCATGTGGATACTGCTCTGTAGTCATGTGGATACTGCTCTGTAGTCATGTGGATACTGCTCTGTAGGCATATGGATACTGCTCTGTAGTCATGTGGATACTGCTCTGTAGTCATGTGGATACTGCGCAGTAGGCATGTGGATACTGCTCTGTAGTCATGTGGATACTGCTCTGTAGGCATATGGATACTGCTCTGTAGTTATGTGGATACTGCTCTGTGTCCATTAGTTACTGCGCAGTATGCAAGTAGATACTGCTCAGTAGTTATAAGGACACTGCTCTGTAGCCATGCTTATGTTTATGGTGATATGATATGGTGATCTGGCTTGGCAGCACCTGCTCTGCAGCCTTGTCACTTCTGCCACCAGCGCGTGACGGTGAGGCATGTTTCGCCGTCACTGCAACATCTGGCTCTGTATACACAAGGGCACCGAGCAAGGGATCATCAGCGACATCACCGGCCGACGTGTTTGCACCTTGGATTGATTCATATGCTGCCGTGCTTACCTGTGATGCGCTTGATTGGTTGGCCCCGCAACACCCACCACATCCCGTGAGCCCTATGGGGCCAGCCTGCACAATGTTGCTCATTGTACTAGCGCCCCTACAGCTGCTCCTACAGCTGCTCTAATACCGCTCCTAACCGCGCCTGGCTGCTAGCTCCTGGCACCATGCCAGTAGCTGTGCTCACCAGCAGCGCACAAGGGACGGTCAAGGAGTCATGGCGGTAGTGGAGGTGGTGGTCCGGGATGGAGAGGAGGGTGAGAGGGAGGGAGGTAGGGGGTATAGAAAAGGAAAAGGAGGATGGTGATGGTGGGTGGGGGGAAGGAGCACTAAGTGCGACCGTCAGACCTGCAGCAAACACATGGCAATGCAGAGATGAGACTAGGTAATCAGGGCCACTAATCAGCAAGGGGGTCAGCACTCACCGCTCACTTCATGCTGCTCCATGATCACTTATTGGTGGCTCTTGCCTTGCTCTTACCGTGCTCGTACTAACCTCCGAAGCTGGTCTCCTACCTGCTCACACCTTGGGCTAGCTGCCTCCTCGCTGCTCACGGAGAGGCAGGAGGGGAGGGGAGGGGGAGGGGGAGGGGGGGCAACAAGGGAGGGGAGGGGTGGGGAGGCAATAGGGGAGGGGAGGCAACTCTTGACTTTGTTCACTGGCTGCCGCTCCTGGCTGCTCCTCCTAGCCGCTGCTCCTGAGAGGGGAGGGAAGAAGTAGACCACCAGACCTGGTGTGATTACCAGACCTGCAGAAAGAGCCATGCTATCGATAGAGTTGTACTCAGGGCACTTATTGGCAGGGGGCTATCCACTCACCATTTGACCCTTGCTCTTCCTCCCCCTCCTTGCTCCTTGCTGTGTCCTTACATGTTACTGCTCTATGCCTATGCAACCACCTTGTTAGTACAAGGCAACACAACCCACCTGCAGGGGAAGGTAACGAGGTGGTGGTCGTCATCATTGCACTGCCGCACCTGCACAAGCAGAGTAAGTTGCATGGCTGCATTGGTGACGCTGGCGGCGAGGGTGGCTGCGTAGCGCTGCGGGGCTGCGCTGGCTATGAAGCTATATGTGTGGCTGCGAGGTTGGCTGAGACATTGGTTGCAAGTCAAGATGCTTTTGTGCCTGCCTGTCAGGATGCTTTTGTGCCTGCAAGGTTGGGCAGCTGCGGTGATGCAAGGCTGGGCAGCTGCGGGGATGCCTTGCCGCGAGGCGCTCGATGGCTAGTCGAGGCTGTGTGGTCTATGGGCCGTGGCCCCAGGCAAGACTGCGGCGAGCTAGCTGTGTTGCAGGCATGCCGCGATTCTAAATGGTTGCAGGCCGCGATTCTCAGGAAAGTTATTCATAACTCCATGATGCCGTTTTTGAAGCGCGCAAGAAAGGTGTGCTAGGTACCAGCGTCCCAGCCAGCCTCGCAGCCAGCCTCGCAGCTAGCCTCTCAGCCGGCCAACAACGCAGCCGCAATCTAGCCTGAAGCTCCGAGCCAGGTAACCCCGTAGCTGCCTGGCTACCCAGCCACACACCAACTCGCCACTCAGCAAAACTCCGCCAGCCTGCTTCGCAACAATGCAGCCCTGCAGTCTGGCCTAAAGCTCCTAGCCGGCAGCCCCGTAGCTGCCTCGCAACCTAGCCACGTAGCCAAGCAACCTAGCCACAACAATACTCCGCCAACGCGGCCTGGCAATCTTGCGAGGTGTAGTCGCGTGCGTGCAAGCCGCGTGCACACAACGCCACGCAGCTGCCTCTTGCTGATCATTGGCGTTGTCCCACTCCATTATCTGCTCCATTGTCTCATTATTTAGCCCTCCTTCATTGACACCCCTTCATTGACTCTCCTTCATTGTCCCACCCTTGCCGCAGATATTGCCCAGCCCCTCCCCTCCCAGCCCTTCCCCTCCCCAGCCCCTCCCCTCCCAGCTGCACATCAAGTTAGGTCGGGTCTATATACTGCCTGCCTGCTGCCCCATCACGGTGAGTACCTTGCCTGTTCCTAGCCGGTGAGTAGCGAGCTCCCTGCTAGTGTGTTGCAGCTAATAGTCCCGACTAAAATGTCACCACGCCCCTTGCTTGCCGCAGGTCTAATGGTTCCACCTTTCCTTCCCGCCTCCTCCTTATCAATAACCCCGCCTCTCTGCCTGTCTCCCAGCAACAGCCATGAGCGGTAGCTAGGGATTAGCTTGTGCTAGGGCCCTAGAAACAGGAGCAGCAAGGAGCAACATGGAGTGAGCGGTGAGTGCTGACCCCCTTGCTGAATAGTGATCACTGATCACCTAGCCTCACCTCTGGTTTGCCATGTGTTTGCTGCAGGTCTGACGGTCGCACTTAGTGCTCCTTCCCCCCACCCACCATCACCATCCTCCTTTTTCTTTCCTATACCCACCACCACCATCTACTACCACCATCCAGTCTATCACCCTCCCCTCCCCTCTCCACACCTCTCCTCGCGCCATGCCCCGCCCACCCTCCCGCCACCACCACCCACCACCACCTCCACCCCCCTTCCCTCCTCCACACTAACCATTACATGCACACTAACCATTACATATGTTTATAGCAAGCGCATGAGCCAATGGACAATGGCAGTGGGCATCATCATCACATGCAGTGGCGTTTGGAGGTTAGTAAGAGCATGGTAAGAGCCATTAAGAAGTCATCATGGAGCAGCATGGAGTGAGCGGTGAGTGGCCCTAATCACCCAGCCTTATCGCCTTATCGCCTCCCCTCACCGTTGGCATACCGTGTGTTTGCTGCAGGTTTTACAGTCACACCTACCTCCCTTCTCCCTCCCCCCCACCCCCCTTCTACCTTCCCATACCCACCGGTCGCTACCACCATCTACTACCACCATCCAGTCTATCACCCTCCCCTCCTTTCTCCACATCCTTCCTCGCGCCATGACCCGCCCGCCATCCTGCCACCACCACCCCCCAATCCCCCCAATCCCCCCTACTCCCCCCAATACCCCCTCCTCCCCTCGCCTTGCCTCCCCACCTACCCCACCCCACCCCACCCCTCTGCCTTGGAAGGAAGCGCAGGAGTCACCCTTTGCACACCTAGCTGCCACATGCCAATGGATAATGGCAGTGGCATTATCACCACACATGAATTGAGCATTGCCGCAGCACAAGTCAAGCCAAAGTCCAAGATGGTTTGAAAAGCACGAAACTGAAAGTACTAAGTTGTCAGCTATATTTTGTAAAGCATGATGTTGTCAGCTTAAGATAAACAGTAGTACAAACGTTGTAATTGTAAGAGAGCAGGTGCCACATGGTACCTGCGTTGTAGCCACATGACCACAGAGCAGTATCCACATGACTACAGAGCAGTGTACACATGACTACAGAGCAGTATCCATATGCCTACAGAGCAGTATCCACATGACTACAGAGCAGTATCCATATGCCTACAGAGCAGTATCCACATGACTACAGAGCAGTATCCACATGACTACAGAGCAGTATCCACATGCCTACAGAGCAGTATCCATATGCATACATAGCAGTATCCACATGACTACAGAGCAGTATCCATATGCCTACAGAGCAGTATCCACATAACTACAGAGCAGTATCCACATGACCACAGAGCAGTATCCACATGACTACAGAGCAGTATACACATGACTACAGAGCAGTATTCACATGGCTACAGAGCAGTATTCATATGCCTACAGAGCAGTATCCACATGACTACTGTGCAGTATCCACATGACTACAGAGCAGTATCCATATGCCTACAGAGCAGTATCCACATGACTACAGAGCAGTATCCACATGACTACAGAGCAGTATACACATGACTACAGAGCAGTATTCACATGGCTACAGAGCAGTATCCATATGCCTACAGAGCAGTATCCACATGACTACTGCGCAGTATCCACATGACTACAGAGCAGTATCCATATGCCTACAGAGCGGTATCCACATGACTACAGAGCAGTATCCACATGACTACAGAGCAGTATCCATATGCCTACAGAGCAGTATCCACATGACTACAGAGCAGTATCTAATGACTACAGAGCAGTATTCACATGATTACAGAGCAGTATCCATAAACTACAGAGCAGTATCCACATGCATACGTAGCAGTATCCACATGCCTACAGAGCAGTATCCTTATGGATACTGCGCAGGTGACACTAGCTACTGAGCAGGTGACCATGGATACTGCGCAGGTGACGCTGCTAATTTGTGTGAGCCGGCTCAAACACATCAGAGAACTCCATAAGGAGACTCTTTAACTGTGCCGCCTGCTCAGGGGGAACACCAGGTGGGTCTTGCAGGTTCTCATAAGAGACCAATGCTACCACACCTGTGCCTCCATCTTTGAGCCACTTAGCAGCCGTCTTGGCAGACAAAGGGGTATAAACCACCTCAGGGCCGGACACTAGGAAACCAGGAGGAATAGCATAGGCTTCTTTTACAGGTTTTACAGTTCGTAGAGACTCAACTGTACAGTTAACTGACCCCTTCTTGCTTACCGCTGAAGGTAGTAAGGTAGGCTGGCCCTTAGGGGTCCGCAGGGTGAGAGACTTGTCGACATAGTCAAGCAAGGCCCCCTGCACAGTCAGCCAGTCAGCACCAAGCAGAATGTCATACTCATGTACCAGCTCTGGCATCACAGTCAAGGTGCAGAAGCAGCTAAACTGTTGGATGGACAAGTGCATTTTGACATATTGTGTACAATACACTGATTGATTATTAGCTACCTCATAACGAAGTGCCACAGGGTAATCATGCAATCTCAACTTGTGTGTAGACACAAATGCTTCACTGATGAAGGAGTCATCAGCGCCACCATCAGCAAGGCAGAAGCATGCATGCTGACGGTCAAGGGTGCCAGCAAATCTGAATCTCACCTTGCCATCACGTCCCACCATACCCAGCACATGTGCCTGTTGATGCTGAGCCACAGGGGGAACAGCAGTCTTACATGGCACATCATTCAAAGCAGGACTACACAGTCTTGCTGACAGGGCAGGCAGAGGATCCACAGGGCAGGCGAGCAAAGGAACTGTTGTTGAGTTGGCCACAGGCACACTCTTAGCTCCCACAACAGCAGCATCATGCAACAGTTGTTCAGATTGAACCACAGCACAGTCCTGGCTGGCTGGCTGGGCAACACCCTAGCGGTTGGCCTGGATACGGCCACGGTCCTGATGACCACGGCGCATGCCCTGGTTCCTAGGCTTAGCAGCCTTAGGTGGGGGCTGGGGCTCTGGCTCCTGGTCTGACTCAGAAGCACCAGACTCTGAAGGGGGCTTGGACTTGGCTTGGCCAGGCTTCTTGGCACCCTCAGGTGGGTGAGGATACCCAGACCTGCGCCGGGCCTCAATAGCCGTGAAGTGGCGGAAGGGGCATGGGTGGTTGGTCAGGTGGCCGGGATGGTTGCACTTGAAGCAATATTGCCCAGGCAATAGGGGTTTCTTGGACCACAGCTCATCATGTCTGGGCCTCTTGCCAGCACCACCAGAAACAGGGGGCTTATTGCCACGCCTGCCGGGGTGGGCCTCCCCTCCCAGGGCACTTGACGCCTGCACAGCATGAACACCAGAGGTACCAGCACCCTTAGTAGGTGTGGTGGTGGACAGCATGACCACATTGCGCTGAGCCTGCTTAGCAGCCTCCATAGCCTGAGACAGTGTGGGGTTCTTAAAAGCAGCCAGATCCTTGAGAACAGCAGGCTGTAAAGCAGAGCTGAGACCCCTGGTGAACACCATGGCCAGCAAAGGCTGACACATGCTGTCATTTCCTGCAAACAGCAGGTTGTTTCTTAATTCAGTAATGTACTGGCCCAGGAGCATTCCTGCAGACATCTTGATGGCACCATCAAGCAGCTTAGTCCGGGCGACATTACAGTCGTCACGCAGGTCGTCTCCTGTGTACTCGCAGAAGGCGGCACGCAGGTAAGGCCAGTCAGGAACATCAGCATACAAGGCAGCAAAGGACTCCTTGATGGATGGATACCAAGTGTTGCGAGCTGCGCCAGTCAAGAAAGCAGGCAGCGTGGATGCAACATCAAGGCGGTAGCGTTCACAGTGACGCTCAAGGTCGTCGCAGAACGCTAAGGCTCTGCGATGAGTGTTGCTGCACGCATCAGTCCACTTATCTGGGCCAGGTATAGACCTGGAACCCAAGGACAAGGGAAACGGCAGGGTAAGAGGAGAAGGACCCATAGGGGCGCCTCGATCTGGCCCTGCAGCACCTGCACCAGGCTGTCCAGTCGACGCAGGGGCACCTGCCCTGCCTGCTGGATCTACCCTGCGAGGTGGAGGAGGTCGAGACTTCACCTGAGAGGTAATGGTAGACAGCGCTTGGCGGAGAGCTTCATTCTCGGCCTGAATCTGCAGCTGCTGCGCCTCCAGCTCGAGGATGTAGTCTTCGTCCATTCCGGTGTAGCGAGGACGTTGCTCGTCCATCTCGCCTTCCTCCATATGGCCACCAGGGGTATCCTCTGGGTTATCGTCATTAGGATGGTCATCGGGGGCTTTAGAGCCACCTGAGAAAGTCTCAACCACGGCGTTGAACTTCGCACGCAGCTGCGGATTAGTCCGAGCAGCCTCCAGGAGCTTATCTAGCATGTCGGGCTCTGAAGGAGTATTAGCAGGTGGTTCGGCTCCGGCGGGTGGCCCGCCATTGCCTGGATTGTCTGTCATGTTGCTGTACCGACGTCGGTCGGAAACCATTTGTCACGGCGCAGCCGCTGCCTTAAATCTTACAGTGTGAGCGGCATGTCCACTTAGAAATGTCCACCGCAGTCTCTACTATCCACACTCTCGCACAGCAACTGAGCCCAGGTTTAGAACGGGACCCTCGGGAGTCGAACCCGAATGGTGAGCTGGTAGCAGCCCACCACTGACCTCCTCAGTCACTCTGCTAAAGTGTGGTTTACGGATACGCATAAGCGCACCGTCACACCTGGCCCCGGCTGCCCACCCAGGCCTCCCCATGCTGCGAGCCCTGCGGGATGCCCACTCTGTCCACTGGGGCCAGGATGCAGTTGAAATCGCCCCCCATGAGGAGGAGGCGGCGGTCGGCGGATGGCGGGAGGCAAGCGGGGAGGCACTCTGCGTAGAACGCTGGCCGCTCTGCCTGCTGCGCCGGGGCGTACACGCACACTAGGGACACCGGCCTGCCTGCGAGCTCCCCGTCTACCCGCAGCACCCGCCCCTGGGCCCCCTCTGCCTGCAGCTGCACCTGGGTGCACCCCTGGAGGATGGTGGAGGGCTTGACCAACACCAGACAGCCTTGGGAGCTGCCGGTGCCAGGGGAGTAAAACCACTGCCCCCGCCAGGCGGGCTTGGCCCCCGAGTGGGCTTCTGCCCACTGCCACACGCTCTCCGCCCTATGGCACTCTTGAAGGAAGACCACTTGCGCCGGGCTGTCAGCGGCCCAGTCAAGCAGGGCCTGCAGTTTGTGCGGCTGGGCAAGGCCCTGCACGTTGAGGGCGGAGCGGGGGCCGCAGGGGCAGAGGACCGAGCTGCTCGACCTCCTCCCCAGGCTGAGCTGTCTGCTCGGGCTGCTGCCGCTTAGGCACCCTCAACCTCCCCTCCCGGGGCCCTGCTGACTCAACTACAGGGCTAACACAGGAGGTCCCCAGCGAGCTGGCCAGGCTAGCAGAGGGGCTGAGCAACCCGTAGCGGCGCACGTGTGGGGACCCATGGCCAAGCTGCGCAGCACGCTGCCTGCCAGCTTGCTGGTGCCCTGCACGCCGTGCCTTCCACTCCTCAGAGCTGGAACCGGAAGAGGGAATGCCATACCGGCGCCGGCTAGGCCCCCCTCTGGCTGGCTGGGTAGCTGGCTGCGTGTTGCCTCGCCTCGACCTACACTGAGCCACCCGCTGCCGCTCCTCCCGCCTAGCCCTCCTGTCATCTGGGGAGGGGCGCGGAGGTGCCCTCGCGGCGGTGTCAAGCCAGCGGGGAGGCTGACTACCCTGCAGCTCACCGGGCCCAACCCGCACCGTGCTGAGCCGGGTGCCCAGCCCGGTGGAGGGACCAAGCTCCTGGGCTGGGAGATGGGCAACTGCGCCAGGCCCCGTGACCTCCGTGCGGCAAGAGGCGGTGGGGGCCGCTGCCTCGGCGTCCATGGGGTCAAGGGAGGGAGAGCTGGCGGAAGGTTCCCCACCCACCCACTGCCCGGCTGCGGCTAGGCCCCTAGCTGTGGCATCTCTCAGCTTACGGGCAGCGAGCTTGCCCTTGGAGGCCAGCACCGCGCCCTTCAAGAGGGCCATACCCAGCAACCCCAAGTGCCCCGGGGAGCGCGGAGAGGCTGAGGGGGGAATACCGGCAAGGGAGCCAGAGGCAACAGACCCCTCAAGAGGCACGGGATGGACAGCGGGAGGAATAACAAGGGGGGGAGGGGCGGCCCAAGGGGGGTTCAGGGGGGCAGAGAGCTGCTGGGGGGGAAGAGGGATGTGGGGGGGATGCACCCCTCGGGGTGGGACAGAGCAAGGCGCATGCGCTCGGGACACAAAAGCCCCCTGGGCGCTGGGCTGGAAGGTGGTGGGCGTTGGAAAGAGGGTAGAGAGCACGGGCCGGGTAAGGCGTGGGCGATCCAAAACCATCGGAGAAGGCACGGCCCCAGCCCTAGTGTAACGTGCAGTGCACGTTGTTAGCCGAGAGACCGTCTTGCGTGTTGCGAGGAAAACTGCCATGGAGAAGTTTACAGGAAAACCTCGTGAGAGGGCTAGGGCTTAGAACGGGGCCCCTTGGAATCGAACCAGTTGTCCTCACAGCTTGCGCTGCTAGGCTTTAACCTGCCCTACTCTCTCGGTAAAAGTAATGCGCCCACCTGCGCCCGCCATAGGCAGTACACCAGGTGTCGCGGGCAAAGGGGAACGGTGTCGCTCGAGGCTCGCCGTTACATTCACCCCCCCCAGAAGAGGTCCGTTCCGCCCATGGAGATCCAAGGACTCGCAGCCAATACTGCTTGTTTGGGCTAGTGTGAACCATGATTGGTTAACACACATGATAGCTCAGGTGCAAGAATGCAACCATCCAGCCAGAAGGTTGCTCACACACACAGCACAACCCATAGCACACCACAGCACTTCAGCAGGAACACCTAATAGGCTGGGTCTTCACTTGAGACAGTGGATGGCGTTGTACTCAGCCAGAAGCTTGTCACAGCCGGTCAGGTTGGCTCGTGGCTCCCAGGTATTGAAGGAGGCGTCATAGCCTTCCCACTGGACCAGGAACTCCCCAGCCTTTCCTGCACGGACGTGTCTGTGGTCAAGCAGACGCTCAACATAGTACACAGGAGTCTCATCCATCCATTCCACAGGAGGAGGCATGATGCCCACGTCACTGCCAGAGTACTTCTTGAGCAGTGGGACACACACATGGAAGACAGGATGTAGCCTGCTCATGTTGGCAGGCAGAGTGAGTCTGTAGGCATTGGCATTGATCTTAGCCTCAACCACGAAGGGTCCTACATAACGTGGCACAAACTTGCGGACCTTGCCTGTCTTAATGCGCAGGTTCCTGGTGCTCAGCAAGACCTGTGCACCCACCTCAAACTCCACGTCTTTCAGACCAGTGTCAGCATGACGCTTGTACCTGGCCTGCGCATCAGCCATGTGCCGCCTTGCATGGGCAACACCTTCTTTCCACCAAGTGGCAAAGGCATGGGCAGAGGGACAGCGGCCGCCATCAGGCAGGTCACGCAGCCCAGGAGTGACAGGGCTCTGGCCAATGTTGAGGAAGAAGGGCGTGGAGTGTATAGACTCCTGCCATGAGTTGTTGACAGCAAACTCAGCCAAGGCAAGGTGATCAGGCCAGTCAGCCTGAGTGGGAGAGATGTAATGACGAAGCATTTCCTCAAGTACACGATTGTACCTCTCAGTCTGGCCATCACTCTGTGGCCTGTAGGCAGTAGACATATTAGTCTTCATACCCAGCAGCTTTTTAACAGCATGCCAGAACTTATTATTAAAGTGTGCACCACGATCGGTGAGTACTTCAGCCGGAAGGCCGTGTAACCTGAATACATTGTTGATGAACAGCCGGGTGAAGGCCATGGCATTCATGGCCTCCTTGCAGGGCACAAAATGCACCATTTTGCTCAGGCGGTCAACAATGACACAGATGGCATCATAGCCATGGGTCCCAGTAGGCAGCTTGGTCACAAGGTCCATAGACACATGCTCCCACCGATACCCTGGGACAGTCAGGGGTCTCAACAGACCACCTGGCTTAGAGTTGGAGGACTTATCGCGTTGACACGCATCACATGTCCCTCACATCAGTACGCACAGTGTTCCACCAGAATACACGTGTGACACGCTCGAGGGTTTTGGTCATCCCCACATGGCCAGCATAAGCAGCATCGTGCATCTCGTGCAGAATGTGCTCACGCAGTTCAGGCACATTGGGGACCACCACTAAGTCCTTACCAGAGATCCGCCAGAGACCATCAGTGTCCTGGTACATTCCAGAATGATCAGCTTCGGCAGCAAACGCAGGGTCCTGCTGGTATCCAAGGGTCAGTTGATCAGAAAGTCCCATAGGAGCAGCTGGAGCCGCAGGATACTGCGCTGTCTCATCCTGTGTAACAGGGGTCTCAGACCCTATCGGGTCCAACATGGCTTCAACACACGTGGTATCTTTCTCAAATTGTGACAGAGCAAGGGGGGATTTCGCACTGATGGCAGCCGGGGCAGCGGCACGAAGGCCAGCCTCACGAGCTCCCCCCCCCTCCAAAGAAAGCTTGGCCTGCCTCCTGGTGGTGACAGCACACACCGAGACACTTTCTGGAGAATCGTGCACAATCCGGGACAAAGGGTCTGCAGGGTTCACAGTGCCGGCAATATGCACAAGACTGTATGAGAACCTGCTCATGAACTCCATCCACCGAGCCTGGCGCCTAGATAGCACTTTCTGGGTAGGCAAAGCAACCAGGGGTTGGTGATCAGTGAACAGAGTGAATGGCACGCCTTCTAAGTAGCAGCGCCATTCTTTGCATGCTGTGACTAAGGAGAGGAACTCCTGTTCACCAGTGGTGTAGTTGATCTCAGCAGGTGATAGCTTACGGCTTAGATAAGCCAATGGATAGCCATCCTGCATGAGGACTGCACCCAGTCCCTGAAGGGACGCATCACAGTAAACCTGGAACGGTTTGGTGTGATCGGGTAGTCTTAGCATGGGTACTGCAGCGATGGCAGCTTTGAGAGCATTGAATGCTGTCAAAGGTACCTCAGGCCAGTCATGCCATGGAAAGGACAGACCGCCTTTACCACAAAGATTTGTGAGAGGTGCAGCAATATTGCTGAAATTACAGACAAACTTGCGCACATAATTTGCAGCGCCAAGGAATGACTGTAATCCCTGGAGGGACTGGGGAATAGGCCAGTTAGCTATTGTTGAGACCTTATCAGGATCTACAGCAATGCCTCCAGAGGTGACCAGATGGCCTAAGAATTTAAGTGTATAGCGCATAAACTCACATTTAGATAGTTTAGCATACAACTTATTCTTACGCAGCAGTTCAAATACTTGCTTGAGGTGCAGCAGGTGATCCTGGACTGACCTAGACATGACAAGGATGTCGTCCAGATACACCAAGGCACACTTACCCAGCACAGTAGCAAAGGCGTCGTTCATGACCCGTTGAAATGTAGCTGGAGCGTTGGTCAGTCCAAAGCATAACACCTTGAACTGAAAGTGACCTTCAGGTGTGCGGAAGGCCGTTTTAGGCACATCCTTAGGAGTAATCCTGATCTGGTGGTAACCAGCCTGCAGGTCTAGGGATGAGAAGACTTTGCAGCCAGACAGCTTGTCAAACAAGTCATCAATGCGAGGCAGTGGGTACTGGTCACGCAGTGTGATCTTGTTGAGCTGCCTATAGTCTATACACATTCTCATTCACCTGACTTCTTCTGACCAAACAGGACAAGAGCTGCAAAAGGAGAAGAGCTTGGCTCAATCATACCTTTAGCCAGGAGGTCTTGTATCTGTTGCTTCAGCTCGTCATGCTCAGGCTTGCTTAGCCTGTACATGGGAGTGGCTGCAGGGCGGTTACAAGGCTCCAGGGGTATGGTATGACCCACTGAGCGGTCTGGTGGCAAGCCAGTGAGAGGTGTGAACACATCACTGTATTCTGCCAACAGAGAATCCAACTGTGCTTTGATAGCATCAGGGAGACCATGAGGGGTCACCTCAGGTTGAGGTATGGCAGAGCCATCAGGGCTGATAAGAGCTACAACGGCACGACCGCCTTTCCTCAACCACTTTGCTGCCACCTTGCTAGTAGCCAAAGGCATAGTATATCAAGGCAGCTGCATGGGTGCCCTGTGACATGCTTGGCTTGTTGGGCCGAAGCAAAGTTCATGACAAGATAATATTGTCTGCAAAAACCACGCGTGCTCAATGGCATAGCGGTGCACAACTACGTTGTCAACCACAAGCATAGTAGCAAGTGTGTACGACATGACACCTATGTGCATGCACATACCATGAAAGCATGTCATGATCATTAATACATTTACATGATCAAGCGATGCGTGTACATGTTTTTGGATGTCTTACCCATAAGGGCTGGACACATGACCATACATGAATGGCTTTAGGACGTAGCCTACAAGCTTGTTTACAGCACAAGAGCTCCGTCTGAGGTCATCAGAGCAGCTCTGAGTGCATGATAAACACCAAAGTGTCATGATGACACAATGCTGAGATACGCATTAATTGCGAATGGCAAAGTATGACAAACGTTTGCATGGTAGACCTGATGATCAAAACATGTTCATGCATGACAAGATATCCTTGTATGCGAGGAGTGCGTCAAAGCGCAACACATGGGTCACATGAAATGGTCGAAGGTGACACTAGGTTCAGGGTGACAAGGACCATATCCTGATCAGCAGGGTGGGGCATGGCCACCATCGCATGGACCTGAGCCTACAAGGCTGTCATGCAACCCATCAGGGCACAATGGCTCACAATAAGGTTCCCTTGAACCGTGCTTCATGACCAGCAGAGTGCCACAGTAACAAGACGACAACGTCGAGTAACACATTGCCTTGATAAGCAAGTATGCATGGTGCAAGCAGATGCTTATGGCAGAAGATGACACTAGGTGCCACGCCGCACCAGGATTAGGGATGTCCATGTGTATAACTGTCATAGACGTTGCCATGGGCTGCCATAGAGGTTGCACCATTGGTAATAGGCATTGCCATAGGCTGCCATAAAGGTTGCACCATTGGTAATAGGCGTTGCCATAGGCTGCCATAAAGGTTTTTATAGAGATCATAAAGGACCTGTAAGAACACCTGAACTCGGGGCAGCCACATTAGCATGGTGAGTAGAAGGCAAAGGTCAAATATGTACCATAGCCATCACCAAGGCCATCAGCAAGCCTAAGGGCTTGAGGCTGTCAGCAGCATGTACTAAGCATAGCACGGCTGTAGCATGGCTGGCAGCGATGGCCAAGCATATGCAAACCTGATACATTCAGGGCTGGCAAAGGACTAGTTGCACGCACAATGAAGTTGTGCACAACAAACACAGATGTGTACAACATGCATAGCACGCTGGCAGCGTACACAGAAAGGTTCCTAATCTGATTAACTTTTGGCGTCTCAAGCCCATTGCTGCTTCATATTGGTACTAATGTGAAACCCAAGCACATAGCCGTGCAACCCTTCATAACATCTCTCCACAGTGCCCTTGATTGTATCCTTATGCCCATCAGCAGCAAAGATATGACATGTTTTAGTACCATACCTCCAGAAAAACAGTTTTACATTGAAAGTCCCCTAATGTGAGCATGTCGTTGCTTTTGTCCACCTACTTGAAGATTGGCACCACAACTTTTGTAGAGGCTCCTACCCATCCCAATGCCCCTATCAAAACTAGCAGCTTGTCAAAAACATGATCACGTGGCAGTCTAGAGGCACTCAAAGTTGCGCACATGCACATGCAAGCATGCTACTTGCAAGATCGCTTGCTGGCCTTTGCAGCTTTCTTGGCTGCCTCAGCAACCACCTCATGCTTGATATAGAACCTATCCTCTGCTGGAAAACGTAAGCTGGGCTGCGGTTGGGCTGATCGCTGAGCTGCAACACGCAACATTGCGGCGTCGACTGTCAAGGGTACCCAGGGTTTGAAGGCTGGTTGCTGCTTGCCACCCTCCTTGCTGGCTGCTGCTGCTGCTAGCATGTTATCCTTGTCTGGGGGGTGAAAGCCATTTCTCAAGTGCACGCTCTTCTCAAATGCCGCCCGACATGTAATGTTATCGGAATTTTATTATAAATATTTCAGGTAAATAATAGTAATTAAATGCCGCATGAACCCCTGGCGCCAATTCTTGCCAGGGGCCTTCCCCTTGAAGGGGTCCACTTTGCCCTTGCGCTCCATGACCCGCTGCGTCGTCCTCACAGCTGCAAGCAATGCTGTCTTGGTGACCCCCACACCCTGCCGCTGGCCCCTCACTACCAAGTCCCGCAGCTGCTCCTCTGTCACAGCTGACAAAGCTGTTGGGCGCCCACGTTTTGCGATCACCCCACCCCGCTTGATGACTCTGTGGAGGGTGGCATATGGAACGCAATGTTCCCGGGCCACAGCTGCCATGGATGGCTGTGGCTGGCCCCTCTTGACCTTCAAGTATGCATTAGCAGCTGCCAAGAGCCTTTTGGCTCTTTCGCCTGTGCTGTCTTGAGCCAAGCTGGACTGTCGAGAAGCACCAGTGGTCAGCTTGGCCATAAGGGCTGGTGGTGTGCGGTAGGACTTGGGCGCATGAGGCCGAAATAATGACATGAGAGCTGAGAGAGAACATTTTCAACGCAAGACCGCGGCCAAAGGGTAGCAATAAACCAAAGCGCACCAACTGCGCTACATCGTGTACCCACCAAGGTGTCTAAGAGGGCCGCGCTCGCATGGGTATTTCGTCGCGCTAGTGCACACGGGACCTTAACGACCGGAAGGGTTCAAATTGGCGTAACCGGCGGCAGCCTCATCTCAGCCGACAAAACGCGATAGTCCGCCGCAAACCGACTCACAACGTCCTCATAACCTCTAACGACCGTGTATGAAAGGAGGTCACCCCCGCCATTGGCGGCACCCCTGATAACATCTTACCGGTCTTTAAGAGTTTTACCACGACTCTTGCGCAGGGCGGTGCAGCTCACCAGCGCGAGGCTAGCGGGCTACTCGGGCTGGTGTGCGCCTGTGCCGGGCTCATCGGCATGGACGAGCTGAATTCGTTGTATTTTTTGTTCGGGCGCTGGACCCCCCCTGACATGTGATCTAGTGTGCTGATGACATTTTTGAGAGTGCGGATCGTGCTTGTGGCCTGTCCCTGCACAAGAACAGGGTGCAACTCGTGATACGTCACCCCATGCCAAATTTCCCTAAACATGGGACTTTTTGACGTCCCATCAACTGTCACCTGGACGTCAGATAACGGACTTCCAACGTAGATTGTATAATGATAGTGTTTTCCCACCATGTCCCCTGATTAGAAACTCGATGCTCTCCATTGTGGGTGGTCTATGCTACTGTAAAGTTGACTATCATGCACCTTGCACCTTGTCACAGTTTTGGCCGCTAGTTCGCTGCCGATTAGTGTGGGCCGTTTTTGCTTCTTCTGCTTACATCCCCGTGAACCTTACACCCAGTTACAACAATTGTCCGCCTCATATTCAGCCTCCAGCTGCTCACTTAGTAGCTCTCTGCGCACCAAACGACGCAATTCCCTACGTTTATCTTGCCTCTCCCACCCCATGTGCATGCGATATCGTTCACAGTGTTTGTTGGTCAGTTTGCCAAAACACACCTCATCATGCAGCAAATCGGAATGATACAACATCAACAATGCATAGCACTCTTCGTCTTCCCTCACCTCCTTCACAGTGTCTTGAAACATGGGCATGGGCTCAAGTGGGGTAGTGGTGTCAGGCTTCATGCACGGCAGGCATGGCACACTCATGCACGTGCTGCATGCACAAGCAGCCATGGTCCATTGAGGCTGGTCACCGTCAGGTGTAAACACCATGCGGTGCATCGCCCTGCACCCCTTCACATCTTTATGCATGCGCTCCACATCAGCCTCTGGCATACTGCATACTGTTGCTTGCCTAGCGTCGTCCAGCACAAGATAGCACAAGACAGCATGAAGGAGGGTCTGGGAGGGGGTGGTTGGTGCTGACAGGTGCTAACTGCGGCACCTCGCGTTGCACTTCAGCCCCCCTGCGGGCTTCCTCCTGTCGTTGCACAGCCTGTGAAGCTGCTGTTGCAACGTCTGGATGCGAGCTTGCTGCTCAGTCAGCTGGCACTGCTCAATTAGCTGTTGCTCCTTGGAGTGCAAATCTGCATGCTGCTGCTGCAACTGCTGCTGCCGCTCAGTCAGATCCTGCTCCCTCCTGCTAAGGTCTGCATGCTGCTGCTGCAACTGCTGCTGCCGCTCAGTCAGATCCTGCTCCCTCCTGCTGAGGTCCGCCTGCTGTTGCTGCAGCTGCTGCTGTTGCTCTGTCACCTGCTGCTGAAGCTGTTGCTGTTGCTCGGTTAACTGTTGCTCCCACCGTAGCAGAGCTGCATGCTGCTGGGCATGAGAGTCTGCCAACTGCTGCTCCTTGCGTTGAAGCTCACCCCGCATAAGGTCATGCAGTTGTTGTTGTAAAGCATGCAAGCGCAGGTTTTCAGCAAGCTGCTGCTCCCTGTGTTGTAGACCTGCCTGGACCTCAACCTCAACCTCAACCTCAACCTCAACCGCCTCACCAGCACCAGCATCAGCCTGGCCCTCAGCCTCAGTCACAGTGGCGACAGCCTGGGCATTGGCCTCGGCCTTTGCAGCCCTGAGCTGTGCCACAACCTCCCTTGCTTTCTGCAGACTGACACGATTAGCCTTCACTCCCCTGCTCTTGCCAACCATGGCTTTCACTGGCCTGCACAGCGGCAAACACCATCACAACTCAGTCTCTGCATATCTTTTGCTTAGTTTTGCTGCTCGTGATTGCTCGGGAGCCACAGGCCTCAATGCCCTGAGCATCTTGTGCGAGACTGCAATTCCGCAACTTGTACCAGGCAGCAGGTTCAGCAGCAATCCGCCGTAGCCGTCACGAACCCAGCATTGGGATGGGTCTCGATGCGTGCTGGGACGCGACAGCACTGTTGCGTGCTGGCCTGAAAACTTGCAATGTCCAGTGAGGATGCGAAATTCACGTCGAGCTGGGTCCAGGCTACCTATACTAGTCGCTAAGAGTGTCTGCGAGGCTCAAGAACACGTCGCAGGTTGGGGGCCAGCCACCCGGCAAACCGTTTAGGCTGGCTGCACACTCGCCACGCCATCAGCAGCTCATCGCACTAATCGGCGGCTTCATCCGTGCAGAAATGAGTTGGAAGTTATCTCTTGAGCCATGGGGGTGCCGCCAATGGCGGGGGTGACCAGGAGGCATGCGTGTTGAAGAGCGGAAATGGGAGAACGACCAATATAGGCCTAGCCAAATTAGGAACCTTTCTGTGTACCACCAAGGTAGCTATCTTGTCCATCTGCTTGAATCCACGTTTACAACGTGTTGTCCTTTGTTCGGTCTGAGCCAGAAGCTTAGACGCAACCTGCGGCCGCTGAAAAAGACAGGCCAGAAGGTCTAGAGTAGGTGCGACAAGCGCTACAAGTTAGCCTGCCAGAGTGCAATGAAATGCAACAAGGCGCAACACTGGACCTGCCACAGGAACCTCATTTCGCGAGAGTAGCCTTTGGGAGTAGCCATCGTAGGGCGATATGTGGCAACTACGGACAAATCCGTAAAGGGCAACCAGCTTGTCAGGCAGAAACAGGAACGACCACCTAGCCCCGATAATGGTGGGCAGCGTTGATTGTTCGCCTCCACTGTCAGCGTTCTCCAAAGCCGAAGCTCCACTAGCGTGAAAGCCAGAAGTCAGCCGAAGGCTGGAGGCATGATGCCCTCGCAAACGCAAGTCTGGTCGGAAACCACTCTGTAACGTGCAGTGCACGTTGTTAGCCGAGAGACCGTCTTGCGTGTTGCGAGGAAAACTGCCATGGAGAAGTTTACAGGAAAACCTCGTGAGAGGGCTAGGGCTTAGAACGGGGCCCCCTGGAATCGAACCAGTTGTCCTCACAGCTTGCGCTGCTAGGCTTTAACCTGCCCTACTCACTCGGTAAAAGTAATGCGCCCACCTGCGCCCGCCATAGGCAGTACACCAGGTGTCGCGGGCAAAGGGGAACGGTGTCGCTCGAGGCTCGCCGTTACACCTAGTCCCAGCCCCAGCCCCAGCCCCAGCCCCAGCCCCAGCCCCAGCCCCAGCCCCAGCCCCAGCCCCAGCCCCAGCCCCAGCCCCAGCCCCAGCCCCAGCCCCAGCCCCAGCCCCAGCCCCAGCCCCAGCCCCAGCCCCAGCCCCAGCCCCAGCCCCAGCCCCAGCCCCAGCCCCAGCCCCAGCCCCAGCCCCAGCCCCAGCCCCAGCCCCAGCCCCAGCCCCAGCCCCAGCCCCAGCCCCAGCCCCAGCCCCAGCCCCAGCCCCAGCCCCAGCCCCAGCCCCAGCCCCAGCCCCAGCCCCAGCCCCAGCCCCAGCCCCAGCCCCAGCCCCAGCCCCAGCCCCAGCCCCAGCCCCAGCCCCAGCCCCAGCCCCAGCCCCAGCCCCAGCCCCAGCCCCAGCCCCAGCCCCAGCCCCAGCCCCAGCCCCAGCCCCAGCCCCAGCCCCAGCCCCAGCCCCAGCCCCAGCCCCAGCCCCAGCCCCAGCCCCAGCCCCAGCCCCAGCCCCAGCCCCAGCCCCAGCCCCAGCCCCAGCCCCAGCCCCAGCCCCAGCCCCAGCCCCAGCCCCAGCCCCAGCCCCAGCCCCAGCCCCAGCCCCAGCCCCAGCCCCAGCCCCAGCCCCAGCCCCAGCCCCAGCCCCAGCCCCAGCCCCAGCCCCAGCCCCAGCCCCAGCCCCAGCCCCAGCCCCAGCCCCAGCCCCAGCCCCAGCCCCAGCCCGCTGCTGCTGCTGGTGCTGCTGCTGCTGCTGCTGCTGCTGTTGCCGGTGCTGTTGCCGCTGCTGCTGCTGCTGTTGCTGTTGCTGCTGCGCTACAGGCACCAACCTCGCCCCCTCTGTTCCAGCAGTGCCACCCCCTGCTGAGGTGCGCTGGTGAGGTGTGGCGGCAGCCTGGGGCTGACTAGCTGTGATAGCCCTGCCGTCCAGCGACTGTGCCCCTCCGCAGTCGGGCCGAGAGGCCTCGTCTTGGGTAGAAGCGGGTGAGGCTGAGGGGGAGGGGAGGAGAGCTGATAGCAGCTCCGGCTGAGGGACAAGGGTGCTCCTACCGGCTCGGAGGGCCCTGCTAGCGGCGGAGAACACGACGGCTAGAGCCTTGCCCCCCACATCCCCCGACTTACCTCCGGTGGAGTTGGTCATGTCCATGCGGGGAAGAAGGGACCTCCTGCCTCGTGTAGGAGCTGCTGCACCGCCAAGCTGGAAAGGTCGACTCGTGGGCCCCTGACCAGTGGAGGGGGCGGCTGGGCTGCTCGGCGACAGACCCTGCGCCTCTTTCTCCCCCGGCTGCGCTGACTCACCCCTGGAGCACACCCGGGCAGCCCAGGACGGGCCCAGCCACGGAGTCCCCCCAGAAAGCTCTGCTGTAGCTGGGCCCCAAGAGCTATCGAACCGGGAAGGCCTTCCACGGGGCTGAGCAGACGGGTGGATCCCGAGACCCTTTAGCCCTGGCCCTCTAGCCCCTGATTCATCCCCTGCCCCCGCTACAACCTCTTTCCCCGCCCCCGCTCCCACCCCAGGGCTGTGCTGCTGCTGCTGCTGCTGGGCCACCTGGGCGCCCTGCGCCACCCGGGGCCCCTCATCCCCAGCTGTGCCACCCCCATCTGAGGTGCGCTGGAGGGGGGCGACAGCAGCTGAGGCAGGGTGAGGGCCCCGGGAGGTAGGGCTATGCAGCGTCTGCTGCTGCTGAGCACCCTTGGCGCCCTGCGCCACCCGGGCCCCCTCATCCCCAGCTGTGCCACCCCCATCTGAGGTGCGCTGGAGGGGGGCGACAGCAGCTGAGGCAGGGTCAGGGTCCCGGGAGGTAGGGCTGTGCTGCTGCCGCTGCTCGGCCACCTGGGCGCCCTGCGCCACCCGGGCCCCCTCATCCCCAGCCGTGCCACCCCCAACTGAGGTGCGCTGGAGGGGGGCGGCAGCAGCTGAGGCAGGGTGAGGGCCCCGGGAGGTAGGGCTATGCAGCGTCTGCTGCTGCTGAGCACCCTGGGCGCCCTGCGCCACCCGGGCCCCCTCATCCCCAGCTGTGCCACCCCCATCTGAGGTGCGCTGGAGGGGGGCGGCAGCAGCTGAGGCAGGGTCAGGGTCCCGGGAGGTAGGGCTGTGCTGCTGCCGCTGCTGGGCCACCTGGGCGCCCTGCGCCACCCGGGCCCCCTCATCCCCAGCCGTGCCACCCCCATCTGAGGTGCGCTGGAGGGGGGCGGCAGCAGCTGAGGCAGGGTCAATGTCCCGGGAGGTAGGGCTGTGCTGCTGCCGCTGCTGGGCCACCTGGGCGCCCTGCGCCACCCGGGCCCCCTCATCCCCAGCTGTGCCACCCCCATCTGAGGTGCGCTGGAGGGGGGCGGCAGCAGCTGAGGCAGGGTCAGGGTCCCGGGAGGTAGGGCTGTGCTGCTGCCGCTGCTGGGCCACTTGGGCGCCCTGCGCCACCCGGGCCCCCTCATCCCCAGCTGTGCCACCCCCATCTGAGGTGCGCTGGAGGGGGGCGGCAGCAGCTGAGGGAGGGTGAGGGAGGGTGAGGGAGGGTGAGGGAGGGTGAGGGAGGGTGAGTGAGGGAGGGAGGGAGAGTGAGGGTGAGGGAGGGGGAGGTAGAGCTGGGGGGTCACCTGGTGACATGGTAGGGGGCTGAGCAGGGTGTGGTGGGGGAGGTTGAGCAAGGGGGGGTGGAGGAGGTAGAGCAAGGGGGTCATCAGGTGGCTGGGAAGGGAGCTGGGCAGGGGGCTGAGGAGGAGGATGGAAAGGGGGAGGGGGGGGAAGTTGAGCAAGGGTGTCACCTGGTGGTTGGGTATGGGGCTGGGCAGGGGGTGGAGGGGGAGATAGAGCAGGTGGGTCACCTGGTGGCTGGGCAGGGGGTGGTGGGGGGGGTTGAGCAGGGGGAGGTGGGGGAGGTTGAGCAGGGGGAGGCGGGGGAGGATGAACGGGGGGTCCACCAGGAGGCTGGGCTGGTGGCTGGGCAGGGGGTTTGGGAGGAGGATGGGCAGGGGGAGGCGGGGGAGGTTGAGCAGGGGGGTCACCTGGTGGCTGGGCAGGGGCCTGAGCAAGGGGGGGGTCCTTGGTCGAGCAGAGGCTGTGTGTCCCCCCACAGCTGCAGGATCTGCAGCTTGCCCCAGCCAGTAGGAGTGGCATACACCTCAGGCAGCAGGGCTAGCTTTGGGTCCCCTAGAGGGGGCACCACGACAGCCTCCACTATGGCCCCGTTACCCCCAGGCGACCCCCAGAAACTGCTTGTGCGGGAATGGGCACCCAGCCGCTCGCTAAGCACGACTGCTGTGTGCAGGTCCAGGGCCTCCGGCAAGCCCGCTGTTGGGGCCGGGCTGACCTTGTACCCCACTGCCTTGAGCACCCCCTCTACCAGACCCTCCCTAGACGCCAGGGGGTAGTGGTGGTGGAAGACCAGCTTGACTGCACCTGGGGGGGGGCCATGGTCCATGGGCTCCACGGGCACACGCACGTTCCGGCCAAAGAGAGGCATCTCCAACCACGGCTGGGAGATGAACTGGGAGTCCAAGGCCCTTCCCTCCATGCTGGCTGCATCATGCACGACCACCAAGCTGTAGAGGGGGTGGCCTGCAGTGTGGAGGGTGGAGAGGGAGGCAACAGCACTGCCATGCCGCTGTTTGTGAGCCAACAGGGCTGTGCTGCAAGTCTCTGCGAGAGCCCATGCGTCATCATAAGGGGCAGGCAGCAGGGGGTTGAGCTGTTGGAGCCGCAGCAGCTCCTTGCTGGCGACGCGCCCGATTGGCATGAGCCATGCCATGGGCCCGCCGACCAGGGGCTCAAAAAGGGGAGGGCATGGGTCCCGGGACAAGAGAGGGGCCCGGGACCACGCAAAGTGCCGAAAGACAGGCACAAGCTGCTGCGATCTGCAGCTGGCCTCCATGACGCGATAAGCTGAAGCAACCTGGAGGGCCACAGGCGCAGGCAACACGCGAGCTTGAGACGGGCACAAACTAATGGTCAAGCGCACTGGTTGAGCACTTAACTCAGCCTTCCCCCATTGACCCGGGGGCTAGGCTTGGTTCTCAGGTACGCCGGCTCGCACTGAATTCAGTGGAGCAAACCCCGGCGGTGGGCCTCCGACCGTTGTCGTCTCCTTGGCAGTGACTCGACAGGCGCCGGCAGAAGGCGAGGCACGCGGCGGGAAGGAGGAAGGGGGGGAGAAGGAGAAGAGGGTGGGGGAAGGGCAGGTGGGCGGAAGCTGCAGCGGTCGAGGCGGTTGCCTCAGGAAACCAATAGCGCTGTAGGCTCCCGCGAACTGCTGGCTGTGGTTCGCACAAGAAGCGACAGCAGCTGCACACAGCGATAGCAGGAAAGGACCTGCGGCTGGAAAGGCTGCTGGAGGCGGTTGGAGCGGTTACACCTGCGGCAGCTGCGAGGTAGCGGCGGCTGGGATGAGGCGCTCAGGTGGCGGCGCCTGAGAGAAACGGCTGCGGCTGGCGCAACCTGACAAACGTTAAGAAGCGGAAAGCCGAAAAGAGCAAAAGCGCTGCTGGCGGCTGCTGGCGGCTGCTGGCGGCTGGTGGCGGCTGGCTGCGGCTGAGAGCAGACAGACAGAGACGACCACACCACCTTAACGCAGCTCCTGCTCCTTGCTGTTTAGCTGCTCCGCAGGCTGAAACTCGCGACTTGCTGCCTTAGCAACAAAAACTGCGAAACAACGCTCCTCCGGCTGCTCCTGCTGCGAAAACGCTAGCTGTGCTAACGGGAGGCGCTATCTCGCGACCCACGCGAAACGGCAGGCTGCGAAAAGTGCGGGAGGCGAAAAGTGATCAGCCTCCATGCAGCCACTCATCCAGCCCCAGCCTCAACCCCAACATGAGCCTAGCCCCAGCCCCTGCCCCAGCCCCCACCCCAGCCCCCATGCCAGGCCCTGTCCTGGTCCCCACTCCTCCCCTCATCCCAGCCCTCGCCACCACCTCAGCCCTCATAGCCCCCCCCGGGCAGCGGGCGAACCGGAGGTGGCAGCGGTGGCTGATGGGGCCCTGCGGGAGCTGGAGCTCAAGTGGGAGGCCAGCGCGCAGCAGGTGGCAGGCCAGGGGGCAGCGGGGGAGCGGGAGCAGCAGGGCAGGGATGTGGAGGGGCGGCTCCCCGAGGAGGTGCAGGGCAGCCAACCGCCTCGCTGGCTTGACACCTCCTCCAGGCGCACCAGCGACCCTCGCCGCAGATGAGGGCGGCCCAGCAGGCTGAGCGGCAGCTGGAGGCCCAGCAGCGGCGTTGGGGCAGTCAGCCAGTTGCTCAGCCCGCCCCCCGGTCCGACACCGTGGACCAGCTGGCTGTGGGTGTTCAGGCGGGCCAGCCGTGTGCGAAGGTGTGGAAGGAGCTGCTAGACCCCACCCTCCGTCGGGAGCATGTCATCGTGGCCTGGCGGGTGCTTCACGCCAGCCTCATGGTGGGGGCCTTGTGGGGCCACATCCTCAAGGGTACGGCTGCCCCGGGCTCTTCCGCCTGCCGCTTCTGCCAGCCGGGGCACTTGGAGACCCTCACCCACGCCTTCCTGACCTGCCCCGCCGTGGTCCCAGCCTGGGAGTGGGTGCTGGACGTGTACGGCCGCCTCACAGGCACCCGCCCACCTTCAGGCGACGCCATGCTACTCCTCAGTGGGCGCCCCACCTGCGGCGAGGCCCCCCCCTTTCAGCCCCCTGACAGCCTGCTGTGGCTGCGGCTGCGCGTTGCCTACCTGGGCGCAGTGTGGCGCCTCCGCAGCTCAGGAGCCGCTACAGCCCTGCAGCCACAGCAGGTGGCGAGGCGGGTCGTGGAGGAGGTCATCTCCACCCTCACCACGGCCGTCAAGCGGGACTGGCATCGGGTGGGGAGGGACATCCGCGTGGGCCTCTGCGGCGCTGTGCCCTCCACCTGGTTCAAGGGAAAGGACCCGGAGCTGGACGCGGCCCACTTCGACCAGCTGTGGCCCGAGGCGTCGGGGGGCTGGTTTGCCAAGCAGCCCAGGAGGGAGCGGAGGGGAGGGCAGGAGGGGGTAGAGGGGAGGGTTGGGGCAGGAGGAGTGGAGGAGGAGAGGGCAGCAGGGAGGCCTAGGCATGGGGAGGGCAGGGCGCAGGGGGGGGGAGAGCTAGTGGTTCGCCTCTCCTTGCAGTGGCCCGTCCCCTTCCCCGTCGAGCCAGCCTGAGCTGCAGGGTTGCTGGTGGGGGCTTAGGGCGTTCGGTGGGTGGGGTGGGCTAGGCTTCGGGGGGATGTCTGGGTGTCAGGGGACCGGGCTTAGGTGGTCTTGGTTTGAGCGTTGGGGGTAGGGTTCTAGGTTTCAGGTCGAGGGGCGGAACTTAGGCTCGTGTGGGTAGTTTTGTGGGGAGGGTATGGGGAGGGTCTGGGGAGGTGAGCTAGGGTGGAGGGCGGTGGTGTGGGGGAGTGTCTTGAAGTCCTAGGGAGGGGGTTGCTTGGGTTGTGTGGACCTTTGCATGTGGGGTGTGGACCTTTGCTTGGGGTGTGTGGACCGCCGTGTTTGGGTGGGGTGCTTGGGGTTCGTGTATGGGGGAACCTTGTTTTGTAGTAGTCTTCTCTTTTCATCTTTTCTTTAGTGTCACTCTCTCTCTTGTAATGCTCTTCCATCAGAAAAAAAAGCAGCCCTGGCGGGTGTGGGGGCGAGGGAGCGGGGGGCCCAGCAGTCCCTGCTGGCCAGCGCGGTTCTCGACCAGTACTACGGCGACCGCTCCTCCTTCTACTTCTACCATCGCGACCAGCCCGCGCACACCCCCACCCTCATCTCCTCTCTCCAGCTCCCCGGCCAGCCAGGTCAGCCAGCAGACCTTACCACGCCGGCAGATCTTTTTTCGTCACTTTTCGCCTCCCGCACTTTTCGCAGCCTGCCGTTTCGCGTGGGTCGCGAGTTAGCGCCTCCCGTTAGCACAGCTAGCGATTTCGCAGCAGGAGCAGCCGGAGGAGCGTTGTTTCGCAGTTTTTGTTGCTAAGGCAGCAAGTCGCGAGTTTCAGCCTGCGGAGCAGCTAAACAGCAAGGAGCAGGAGCTGCGTTAAGGTGGTGTGGTCGTCTCTGTCTGTCTGCTCTCAGCCGCAGCCAGCCGCCAGCAGCCGCCAGCAGCCGCCAGCGACCGCCAGCAGCGCTTTTGCTCTTTTCGGCTTTCCGCTTCATAACGTCTGCCAGGTTGCGCCAGCCGCAGCCTTTTCTCTCAGGCGCCGCCACCTGAGCGCCTCATCCCAGCCGCCGCTACCTCGCAGCTGCCGCAGGTGTAACCGCTCCAACCGCCTCCAGCAGCCTTTCCAGCCGCAGGTCCTTTCCTTGCTATCGCTGTGTGCAGCTGCTGTCGCTTCTTGTGCGTACCACAGCCAGCAGTTCGCGGGAGCCTACAGCGCTATCGGTTTCCTGAGGCAACCGCCTCAACCGCTGCAGCTTCCGCCCAGCTGCCCTTCCCCCACCCTCTTCTCCTTCTCCCCCCCTTCCTCCTTTCCCCCGCGTGCCTCGGCTTCTGCCGGCGCCTGTCGCGTCACTGCCAAGGAGACGACAACGGTCGGAGGCCCACCGCCGGGGTTTGCTCCACTGAATTCAGTGCGAGCCGGCGTACCTGAGAACC
This sequence comes from Haematococcus lacustris, assembly GCA_030144725.1. Classification (NCBI taxonomy): domain Eukaryota; kingdom Viridiplantae; phylum Chlorophyta; class Chlorophyceae; order Chlamydomonadales; family Haematococcaceae; genus Haematococcus; species Haematococcus lacustris. The sequence continues at coordinate 8,729,791 of JASKMD010000004.1, forward strand.
AAGCCTAGCCCCCGGGTCAATGGGGGAAGGCTGAGTTAAGTGCTCAACCAGTGCGCTTGACCCTTAGTTTGTGCCCGTCTCAAGCTCGCGTGTTGCCTGCGCCTGTGGCCCTCCAGGTTGCTTCGGCTTATCGCGTCATGGAGGCCAGCTGCAGATCGCAGCAGCTTGTGCCTGTCTTTCGGCACTTTGCGTGGTCCCGGGCCCCTCTCTTGTCCCGGGACCCATGCCCTCCCCTTTTTGAGCCCCTGGTCGGCGGGCCCATGGCATGGCTCATGCCAATCGGGCGCGTCGCCAGCAAGGAGCTGCTGCGGCTCCAACAGCTTAACCCCCTGCTGCCTGCCCCTTATGAAGATGCCTGGGCTCTCGCAGAGACTTGCAGCACAGCCCTGCTAGCTCACAAACAGCGGCATGGCAGTGCTGTTGCCTCCCTCTCCACCCTCCACACTGCAGGCCACCCCCTCTACAGCTTGGTGGTCGTGCATGATGCAGCCAGCATGGAGGGAAGGGCCTTGGACTCCCAGTTCATCTCCCAGCCGTGGTTGGAGATGCCTCTCTTTGGCCGGAGCGTGCGTGTGCCCGTGGAGCCCATGGACCATGGCCCCCCCCCAGGTGCAGTCAAGCTGGTCTTCCACCACCACTACCCCCTGGCGTCTAGGGAGGGTCTGGTAGAGGGGGTGCTCAAGGCAGTGGGGTACAAGGTCAGCCCGGCCCCAACAGCGGGCTTGCCGGAGGCCCTGGACCTGCACACAGCAGTCGTGCTCAGCGAGCGGCTGGGTGCCCACTCCCGCACCAGCAGTTTCTGGGGGTCGCCTGGGGGTAACGGGGCCATAGTGGAGGCTGTCGTGGTGCCCCCTCTAGGGGACCCAAAGCTAGCCCTGCTGCCTGAGGTGTATGCCACTCCTACTGGCTGGGGCAAGCTGCAGATCCTGCAGCTGTGGGGGGACACACAGCCTCTGCTCGACCAAGGACCCCCCCCTGCCCAGGCCCCTGCCCAGCCACCAGGTGACCCCCCTGCTCAACATCCCCCGCCTCCCCCTGCCCATCCTCCTCCCCAACCCCCTGCCCAGCCACCAGCCCAGCCTCCTGGTGGACCCCCCGTTCATCCTCCCCCGCCTCCCCCTGCACAACCTCCCCCACCTCCCCCTGCTCAACCCCCCCCACCACCCCCTGCCCAGCCACCAGGTGACCCACCTGCTCTGTCTCCCCCTCCACCCCCTGCCCAGCCCCATACCCAACCACCAGGTGACACCCTTGCTCAACCTCCCCCCCCTCCCCCTTTCCATCCTCCTCCTCAGCCCCCTGCCCAGCTCCCTTCCCAGCCACCTGATGACCCCCTTGCTCTACCTCCTCCACCCCCCCTTGCTCAACCTCCCCCACCACACCCTGCTCAGCCCCCTACCATGTCACCAGGTGACCCCCCAGCTCTACCTCCCCCTCCCTCACCCTCACCCTCCCTCCCTCCCTCCCTCACCCTCCCTCACCCTCCCTCACCCTCCCTCACCCTCCCTCACCCTCCCTCAGCTGCTGCCGCCCCCCTCCAGCGCACCTCAGATGGGGGTGGCACAGCTGGGGATGAGGGGGCCCGGGTGGCGCAGGGCGCCGAGGTGGCCCAGCAGCGGCAGCAGCACAGCCCTACCTCCCGGGACCCTGACCCTGCCTCAGCTGCTGCCGCCCCCCTCCAGCGCACCTCAGATGGGGGTGGCACAGCTGGGGATGAGGGGGCCCGGGTGGCGCAGGGCGCCCCGGTGGCCCAGCAGCGGCAGCAGCACAGCCCTACCTCCCGGGACCTTGACCCTGCCTCAGCTGCTGCCGCCCCCCTCCAGCGCACCTCAGATGGGGGTGGCACAGCTGGGGATGAGGGGGCCCGGGTGGCGCAGGGCGCCCAGGGTGCTCAGCAGCAGCAGACGCTGCATAGCCCTACCTCCCGAGGCCCTCACCCTGCCTCAGCTGCTGCCGCCCCCCTCCAGCGCACCTCAGTTGGGGGTGGCACGGCTGGGGATGAGGGGGCCCGGGTGGCGCAGGGCGCCCAGGGTGCTCAGCAGCAGCAGACGCTGCATAGCCCTACCTCCCGGGGCCCTCACCCTGCCTCAGCTGCTGCCGCCCCCCTCCAGCGCACCTCAGATGGGGGTGGCACAGCTGGGGATGAGGGGGCCCGGGTGGCGCAGGGCGCCCAGGGTGCTCAGCAGCAGCAGACGCTGCATAGCCCTACCTCCCGGGGCCCTCACCCTGCCTCAGCTGCTGCCGCCCCCCTCCAGCGCACCTCAGATGGGGGTGGCACAGCTGGGGATGAGGGGCCCCGGGTGGCGCAAGGCGCCCAGGTGGCCCAGCAGCAGCAGCAGCAGCAGCACAGCCCTGGGGTGGGAGCGGGGGCGGGGAAAGAGGCTGTAGCGGGGGCAGGGGATGAATCAGGGGCTAGAGGGCCAGGGCTTAAGGGTCTCGGGATCCACCCGTTTGCTCCGCCCCGTGGAAGGCCTTCCCGGTTCGATAGCTCTTGGGGCCCAGCTACAGCAGAGCTTTCCGGGGGGACTCCGTGGCTGGGCCCGTCCTGGGCTGCCCGGGTGTGCTCCAGGGGTGAGTCAGCGCAGCCGGGGGAGAAAGAGGCGCAGGGTCTGTCGCCGAGCAGCCCAGCCGCCCCCTCCACTGGTCAGGGGCCCGCGAGTCGGCCTTTCCAGCTTGGCGGTGCAGCAGCTCCTACACGAGGCAGGAGGTCCCTTCTTCCCCGCATGGACATGGCCAACTCCACCGGAGGTAAGTCGGGGGATGTGGGGGGCAAGGCTCTAGCCGTCGTGTTCTCCGCCGCTAGCAGGGCCCTCCGAGCCGGTAGGAGCACCCTTGTCCCTCAGCCGGAGCTGCTATCAGCTCTCCTCCCCTCCCCCTCAGCCTCACCCGCTTCTACCCAAGACGAGGCCTCTCGGCCCGACTGCGGAGGGGCACAGTCGCTGGACGGCAGGGCTATCACAGCTAGTCAGCCCCAGGCTGCCGCCACACCTCACCAGCACACCTCAGCAGGGGGTGGCACTGCTGGCACAGAGGGGGCGAGGTTGGTGCCTGAAGCGCAGCAGCAACAGCAACAGCAGCAGCAGCAGCGGCAACAGCACCGGCAACAGCAGCAGCAGCAGCAGCAGCAGCACCAGCAGCAGCAGCGGGCTGGGGCTGGGGCTGGGGCTGGGGCTGGGGCTGGGGCTGGGGCTGGGGCTGGGGCTGGGGCTGGGGCTGGGGCTGGGGCTGGGGCTGGGGCTGGGGCTGGGGCTGGGGCTGGGGCTGGGGCTGGGGCTGGGGCTGGGGCTGGGGCTGGGGCTGGGGCTGGGGCTGGGGCTGGGGCTGGGGCTGGGGCTGGGGCTGGGGCTGGGGCTGGGGCTGGGGCTGGGGCCGTGCCTTCTCCGATGGTTTTGGATCGCCCACGCCTTACCCGGCCCGTGCTCTCTACCCTCTTTCCAACGCCCACCACCTTCCAGCCCAGCGCCCAGGGGGCTTTTGTGTCCCGAGCGCATGCGCCTTGCTCTGTCCCACCCCGAGGGGTGCATCTCCCCCACATCCCTCTTCCCCCCCAGCAGCTCTCTGCCCCCCTGAACCCCCCTTGGGCCGCCCCTCCCCCCCTTGTTATCCCTCCCGCTGTCCATCCCGTGCCTCTTGAGGGGTCTGTTGCCTCTGGCTCCCTTGCCGGTATTCCCCCATCAGCCTCTCCGCGCTCCCCGGGGCACTTGGGGTTGCTGGGCAAGGCCCTCTTGAAGGGCGCGGTGCTGGCCTCCAAGGGCAAGCTCGCTGCCCGTAAGCTGAGAGATGCCACAGCTAGGGGCCTAGCCGCAGCCGGGCAGTGGGTGGGTGGGGAACCTTCCGCCAGCTCTCCCTCCCTTGACCCCATGGACGCCGAGGCAGCGGCCCCCACCGCCTCTTGCCGCACGGAGGTCACGGGGCCTGGCGCAGTTGCCCATCTCCCAGCCCAGGAGCTTGGTCCCTCCACCGGGCTGGGCACCCGGCTCGGCACGGTGCGGGTTGGGCCCTGTGAGCTGCGGGGTAGTCAGCCTCCCCGCTGGCTTGACACCGCCGCGAGGGCACCTCCGCGCCCCTCCCCGGATGACAGGAGGGCTAGGCGGGAGGAGCGGCAGCGGGTGGCTCAGTGTAGGTCGAGGCGAGGCTACACGCAGCCTGCTACCCAGCCAGCCAGAGGGGGGCCTAGCCGGCGCCGGTATGGCATTCCCTCTTCCGGTTCCAGCTCTGAGGAGTGGGAGGCACGGCGTGCAGGGCACCAGCAAGCTGGCAGGCAGCGTGCTGCGCAGCTTGGCCATGGGTCCCCACACGTGCGCCGCTACGGGTTGCTCAGCCCCTCTGCTAGCCTGGCCAGCTCGCTGGGGGCCTCCTGTGATAGCCCTGTAGTTGAGTCAGCAGGGCCCCGGGAGGGGAGGTTGAGGGTGCCTAAGCGGCAGCAGCCCGAGCAGGCAGCTCAGCCTGGGGAGGAGGTCGAGCAGCTCGGTCCTCTGCCCCTGCGGCCCCCGCTGGCCATCTATTCCCGTGAGCCTCGGGTACGCCTGCGCCGCCCAGGGGCCAAGTTGGCCTGCATTGAGGCCACTCCAGCCCCTATCCCCGGCCCACCCCCTTTGCCCGGTCCGCCTCCCCTTCCCAGCCCACCCACCCTCCTCTACACACGCGTAGCCCGCGCGGGGGCAAGCCAGGACTAGCCATGCAGCGCCCAGGTGTGGCCGCCAGATTCTTGGCAGTCACCCTCAACGTGCAGGGCCTTGCCCAGCCGCACAAACTGCAGGCCCTGCTTGACTGGGCCGCTGACAGCCCGGCGCAAGTGGTCTTCCTTCAAGAGTGCCATAGGGCGGAGAGCGTGTGGCAGTGGGCAGAAGCCCACTCGGGGGCCAAGCCCGCCTGGCGGGGGCAGTGGTTTTACACCCCTGGCACCGGCAGCTCCCAAGGCTGTCTGGTGTTGGTCAAGCCCTCCACCATCCTCCAGGGGTGCACCCAGGTGCAGCTGCAGGCAGAGGGGGCCCAGGGGCGGGTGCTGCGGGTAGACGGGGAGCTCGCAGGCAGGCCGGTGTCCCTAGTGTGCGTGTACGCCCCGGCGCAGCAGGCAGAGCGGCCAGCGTTCTACGCAGAGTGCCTCCCCGCTTGCCTCCCGCCAGCCGCCGACCGCCGCCTCCTCCTCATGGGGGGCGACTTCAACTGCATCCTGGCCCCAGTGGACAGAGTGGGCATCCCGCAGGGCTCGCAGCATGGGGAGGCCTGGGTGGGCAGCCGGGGCCAGGGGGCGGAGCAGCTGCGGCAGCTGGTGGGTGAGCGCGGTCTGGTGGACCCGTGGCGCCATCTGCACCCCTCCAAGAGAGACCTCACCCACTTCAGCGAGCGTTGGCAGACGGGTGCTCGCCTCGACCGGTGGTACGTCTCGGAGGAGCTGGTGCAGTGGCAGATGGACAGCGCCATCCAGGGTGTGCTGCCAGTGCCCACCGACCACCGGCCCGTGTCTGTGGCAGTGTGCCCCCCCGACCTGCCTCTCACCGTCCCCGCTCCCTGGCAGCTGCACCCCGCCCACCTTGACAACCCCGACCTGCTGGACTGCCTCAAGGACTTCCTACAGGCGGAGGCCCTTTACCACGAGGCTGCGAGTCAGCTGGGGCTGCCTAGGGATGGGCACAGGGCCAGGTGGGCCCGCATCAAACAGGGCCTGGCCATGCGTGCCCAGCACTTCCTGCGGGCCCAGCGCCGCGCGCAGCGTGACCTGCAGCAGCGCAGGGAGAAGGCGGCAGCAGTGGCCAGGGCTCACCTCGTGCGGCAGCTGGTGCGGGTGGAGCGAGAGGGGGAGGCTGAGGTGCAGGCGGCGCAGCACCTGGGAGAGGCCGCAGCCCTGGCGGGTGTGGGGGCGAGGGAGCAGGGGGCCCAGCAATCCCTGCTGGCCAGCGCAGTCCTCGACCAGTACTACGGCGACCGCTCCTCCTTCTTCTTCTACCATCGCGACCAGCCCGCGCACACCCCCACCCTCATCTCCTCTCTCCAGCTCCCCGGACAGCCAGGTCATCCAGCAGACCTCACCACGCCGGCCGGGGTGAAGGCAGCGTGCAGGGCTTTCCAGCAGCACTACTCAGCTGCCGGGCCCACCGGAGTCTACGCAGCCAAGCCGGTGGACACAGCTGCGCGCGCCGCGCTGCTGGGCAGCCTCACCTCCCACCTCACCCCCACCCAGGCTAGGGCTGCCGAGGGCCCCGATGGCAGCCCTATGCTGTCAGAGGAGGAGCTGGGCCGGGCTCTGCAGGGCTGCGCGCACAGCAAGGCCCCGGGGCTAGATGGGCTGCCCATGGAGGTCTATGACCGGCTGTGGGTGGAGCTGGGGCGGCCGCTGCGGGCCATGTTGCGAGAGGCCCTGGCAGACACCGCTGACCCTGCCCCCCTGGCTGAGTTCCTGACAGGCATCATCACCCTCGTGCCCAAGGCTGGCAAGCCGAGGGACCAGGTGGCCGGCTACCGCCCCATCACGCTCCTCAACTGCGACGTGCGCCTGGTGGCCAGGGCAGTGGAGGACCGGCTGCAGCTGCCCTTGGACCTGCTGGTGTCCCCCTCTCAGTCCGCCTTCATCCTGGGCAGGGACATCAGCGACAGCGTGCAGTTCCACCTAGGCCTGCTGGAGTACCTGCAGCAGCGGGGCAGCCCAGCCTGGCTGTTGTTGCTGGACCTGGCGGGGGCCTATGACAACGTGTCCTGGGGCTTGCTCCAGGACACGATGGAGGCCATGGGGTTCTGCCGGGAGGGGCATGTGCGCTGGGCTCAGCTGCTGCACCGGGGTGCCACGAGTCAGGTGCTGGTCAACGGCCACCTCACCGACAGCTTCCCCCTTGCGTCGGGGCTGCTGCAGGGCAGCGGGGCCTCCCCGCTCTACTGGTGCATCGTGCTCCAGCCGCTGGTCAGCTACCTCAGCTCGCTCCAGCTGGCAGGCCGCATCAGCACTCCCACCATCCCCTCCAGCCCTCTGGCCATGCACAGGGCCGCCCTGACCCCCGCGCTCCCCTCCAAGGAGTATGCGGACGACCTCACCATCGTGGTGCTCGATCGGGTCAGAGACGGGAAGGTGGTTGTGGAGGCCCTGGGCCTGTTCCGCGCCGCTGGGGGCCCTGCACTGAGCGTGAGCAAGAGCTCAGCCCTGCCGTGCGCCCAGCCAGAGCCTGGGCCGGGCAACCAGGAGGGCTCAGGCCCCGAGGGGGCGGGGAGGGGAGGAAGGGGGGGTGACGGGGGGGAAGGGGGCGGGCAGGGGCAGGTGGGCGAGCAGGGGCTAGGGGGTGGGCTGGGGGAAGGTGGCGGGCAAGGGCAGCAGCAGGGCGGGCAGGAGCAGGGTGGGGAGCAGGAGCCGGAGGTGGTCATCCCAGCTGTCCGAGCGGGGGTGCCCGTGCGCCACCTGGGGGTCCCTCTTGGGGCGGCCTCCTACGCTGCCACCAGCGAGGCCGCCTTCGGTGGGGCGGCGGCGGCCATGATGGCAGCCTCCCTCCCTTGGCGGCCCCAAGGCCTCAACCTCCTGGGGCGGGTGCAGGTGGCACAGCAGTGCCTGGCCTCCAAGTCCATCTACCAAATGGCCTTCGTGCAACCCTCCGCTCCTCTGACGCAAGCCATGGCCGCGGCTGTCAACCGCTTTGTGGCAGCCTCAGACCTGCCCCAGGAGCGCAGCCCCAACAGCAGCCGCCTCTACCCTAGCAAGGCCATCTGCGTGATGCCCCGGGGGGAGGGAGGGGTGGGGCTTCCCGACCTGGGGGTCACCAGCACGGCCATGCTGGCGAAGATGCTGGCCCAGCTCTGGTCGCCCCGGGTTCGTCCCTGGCAGCCTCTGACCCACAGCCTGCTGGCAGACCCCTCCCACGGCCTCAGCACGTGGGTCATCACCGACCCCACCGCCCCCCCCTCGCGAGGCATCAGCCCGCGGCTGCAAGCTCACGTGGCGGCCCTGGCTGAGCTCAAGCTGTTCCGTGCGGTGCCCCCCGCTAGCCAGTCCTTCTTCTCGGTGCTGGCAGAGCCGCTGTGGTACAACGCGCAAGTCCGCATGAACCCAGCAGCTAGGGAGGCAGCAGCTGAGCAGGGTTGGACCCACGTCCGCCACGTGAGGGAGGCCCTGCATAGCCCCCAGCTGGAGGGGGATGCCCGCTGGGCTGCCGACCTGGTCAGGGCTTGCCTCCCCGAGCCCTGGCAGGGCATGGTGGACCGCCTGCAGCCTCCTCAGCCGGAGTGGGAGTGCCTGAGGGTTGGGCCAGGGGTGGGGTTTGTGATGCGGCGCCACCCCCTGCTCCAGCCCTCCCACTGGGTGGGCCCCAACGGCCGCCTCTACCCCCTAGACCCCACAGGACAGGGGCCCCTAGGGGCTTTCTGGGCGGAGGGAGGGGCGGCCTGGGAGCCAGCTGCGGTGGCCCGGCTCAACAAGCCCAGCTACAGGCTGACCCCGGGGGAGCGAGCCACCCACCTCCGCCCTCTACCCGCCCAGCATCACGTGGCACAGGAGCAGGCTCAAGGGCAGGAGCAAGGAGGAGCCAGGGCGTTTGGCAGGGGGGGGGGGCGGGCAAGGGGGCGGGGCGGGGGCAGGGGGCGAGGGCGTGGAGGAGGTGGAGGGCGTAGGGGCGCAGGGGGCGGGGCGGGAGGGCAGGCTGCCGACCCAGCTGACGAGGGGCCTGGCACCTGGCCTAAGGAGGAGTGGCTCTTGGGCCCCTGGGCTCACCTGCAGCTGGACCCTCAGGTGTGGGGCATGGGCACCACCACCCTCCTGGACTTCTCGGTCAAGCATGCCAGGGTGCGCCTCCACCAGCTCCAGCGCGTCAGTGCCGACCCCTTCTACCCACCCAATGGGGGCTTGTGGCCTGCGCTGTGGGGTGTGCGGCCCCCCCGGGCAGCGGGCGAACCGGAGGTGGCAGCGGTGGCTGATGGGGCCCTGAGGGAGCTGGAGCTCAAGTGGGAGGCCAGCGCGCAGCAGGTGGCAGGCCAGGGGGCAGCGGGGGAGCGGGAGCAGCAGGGCAGGGATGTGGAGGAGCGGCTCCCCGAGGAGGTGCAGGGCAGCCAACCGCCTCGCTGGCTGGACACCTCCGCCAGGGCGCACCATCGTCCCTCGCCGCAGGACAGGGCGGCCGAGCAGGCTGAGCGGCAGCTGGAGGCCCAGCAGCGGCGTGGGGGCAGGCAGCCCGCCCCCCGGGCTGACACCGCGGACCAGCTGGCTGTGGGTATCCAGGCGGGCCAGCCGTGTGCGAAGGTGTGGAAGGAGCTGCTAGACCCCACCCTCCGTCGGGAGCACGTCATCGTGGCCTGGCGGCTGCTTCACGCCAGCCTCATGGTCGGGGCCTTGTGGGGTCACATCCTCAAGGGGGCGGCTGCCCCGGGCTCTTCCGCCTGCCGCTTCTGCCAGCCGGGGCACCTGGAGACCCTCACCCACGCCTTCCTGACCTGCCCCGCCGTGGCCCCAGCCTGGGAGTGGGTGCTGGACGTGTACGGCCGCCTCACAGGCACCCGGCCCCCCTCAGGCGATGCCATGCTGCTCCTCAGTGGGCGCCCCACCCGCGGCGAGGCCCCCCCCTTCCAGCCCCCTGACAGCCTGTTGTGGCTGCGGCTGCGCGTGGCCTACCTGGGCGCAGTGTGGCGCCTCCGCAGCTCAGGAGCCGCTACAGCCCTGCAGCCACAGCAGGTGGCAAGGCGGGTCGTGGAGGAGGTCATCTCCACCCTCACCACGGCCGTCAAGCGGGACTGGCATCGGGTGGGGAGGGACATCCGCGTGGGCCTCTGCGGCGCTGTGCCCTCCACCTGGTTCAAGGGAAAGGACCCGGAGCTGGACGCTGCCCACTTCGACCAGCTGTGGCCCGAGGCGTCGGGGGGCTGGTTTGCCAAGCAGCCCAGGAGGGAGCGGAGGGGAGGGCAGGAGGGGGCAGAGGGGAGGGTTGGGGCAGGAGGAGTGGAGGAGGAGAGGGCAGCAGGGAGGCCTAGGCATGGGGAGGGCAGGGCGCAGGGGGGGGGTGAGCTAGTGGTTCGCCTCTCCTTGCAGTGGCCCGTCCCCTTCCCCGTCGAGGCAGCCTGAGCTTCAGGGTTGCTGGTGGGGGCTTAGGGCGTTCGGTGGGTGGGGTGGGCTAGGCTTCGGGGGGATGTCTGGGTGTTAGGGGACCGGGGGCTCTGATGGTCTTGGTTTGAGCGTTGGGGGTAGGGTTCTCGGTTTCAGGTCGAGGGGCGGAACTTAGGCTCGTGTGGGTAGTTTTGTGGGGAGGGTCTGGGGAGGGTCTGGGGAAGTGAGCTAGGGTGGAGGGCGTTGGTGTGGGGTAGTGTCTTGTCGTTGTCCTAGGGAGGGGGTTGCTTGGGTTGTGTGGACCTTTGCTTGGGGTGTGTGAACCTTTCCTTGGGGTGTGTGGGCCGCTGTGTTTTTGGCTGGGGTGCTTGGGGGTGTATGCGGGAACCTTGTTTGATGTAGTCTTCTCTTTTCTTCTTTTCTTTAGTCTCACTCTCTCTCTTGTAATGCTCCTCCATGAAAAAAAAAAAAAAAAAAAGGCCTGCTGGAGTACCTGCAGCAGCGGGGCAGCCCAGCCTGGCTGTTGTTGCTGGACCTGGCGGGTGCCTATGACAACGTGTCCTGGGGCTTGCTCCAGGACACGATGGAGGCCATGGGGTTCTGCCGGGAGGGGCATGTGCGCTGGGCTCAGCTG